>VZSR01001033.1:1851874-1884841 GCA_013398615.1 Brachypodius melanocephalos | reverse complement strand
GATTCATTCTCTCTGTGTACTCTGACTTGATACATTAAAAAAAAAAAAAGTTTGAACACTGCAGTAGAAGAACATTGCCTGAAGACAGGAGATCCTGCCTTCACAGGCAAACACATTTTTTGGACAGTCATCAGCAACAGAGTTCAGTTTTGCTGGAAATTTTCTAGAATTTCCCTGAACCACAGGCTTGGTGTAGATTAAAAGAAAGCCAAACCAACAAGTATTTTAAGCTCAGTAATGAGGATCTTTACAAGGGGGAGCCTGTACCTTTAGAAATAAATACCATCAGTTACACCAAGTCTGTATCATTCATAATATATGCAATAAAAATAATAATTGCATCTGTTTTGTTTCACAGACTAGACTGTTCTGCTGACTGTAGACCCATCTTATTTCAAATCGTAAAACTCAGGGCATATTTCCTTCTAAAACAAGTATTCATAAATTTAGATTTAAAAGGGTCTCAAAACCACATAGCATTTCTGAAGCATCCACGGAAGAAAATATAATCTGTCCCACTACACCACCAGACAACTTTGTGCACCTTCACTTCTCAGGCAGATACAACCTGACACTCCACACTTATTTTTAAACACAAACATTCCCAAGAGCTCTGAAATGATCAAGAGAAGTGCCCAACAGCTCAAGCATTCAAAGGACTCTCTCTACACCAACTTGCATCATTCATTCATGTTACTTTTCCACGCTAAAGCACATTTTTGATAGTTTTGAAAGCACAAAAACCAACACAAGCAAATCAATATTCTGTGTTGTTTCAACCAAGCAACTACCCACAAAATATGGAGCAAAATATAATTAAGAAAAATAATATACAGTATATCCATAAAACCTCTTAGAACACAAAATTTTTGTTTCAGCTGTATCTAGCACAGCTGCCTCTGAAGTAGTCTAATCATTTGTAAATACTGTGGGAAAAGAACAGGTTAAAAATAGCAAGTACACAACAACATAAACTCCACATAATAAAACTTCATGATATTTTGCCCAAATCCATTTCATTTTTTCACTTTTAATTCCTACACACACAGATTACTTACTGACACAACTGACACTCTTAAAAACAAATTGAAGGCAAATATCTGTTTGAGGTTTCTATACACGTTTTAAGAGATGCCACAACAAATACTGAAAGTTTATCCCAATACTGCTTTTCTTCAACTTAAGTGACCAGCATACATACATACATTTTAAGATTCTGGAAGCAACATTTCAAACAGCAACTGACTTGCTTCGAGTATTGATTCTTAATCACTTGCACTTTATCAGTCAAAAGGACTTTTGATTCAGCCCATGCACGTACTCATTTGTGCCCACACACATAAATAATTACACAGCAGGACAGTACCTGTGAGATTCTTGTTCTCCCTTCATTTTCTCTACTTTTGATAACATGTCATCTACTTTGAATGTTTTCCTGTGAGGAAAAAGCAAAAAGAATAGTTTTACACAGCCACCATATCCACAACTCACAGCAAGAAAATCTATTCAGCCTGAGCTTTGACTTGATTTTCCATCTATAACTGTCTATACACACATTTTAGTCTTCTCTTCAGATAACACCCTTTAGACACATATATACACTTTTTAGACTTAGTATCATCCCTGTGTTATAAGGGACACAACTGCTTCTCAAGTAGTATCAAAAATATAAGGAATTAAACCCAGACCTTGCAACAGTAATCCTACTGCTCCTAAGAAGTTTCATTTAACAGCAACATATTGAAACTCTTGCAATGAACATGTTTAACCATATTTCAGCTTTGTCAAAGAAAATCTTCCTGTTTTATTGACACTTATACATACCAGGAATTGACATGTCAGTCCCTCCATCATTACTATTTTAATCTTTATCATAGTAATGAAAAACACTTAAAACCTTATAGGACAAAAGAGTTAAAAGCCTAATTAAACCCCTTATTTCTCCACACATTTCTATTAAATGGACACACTGCAAAGAGCAATGAATTTGGAAGCTACCTCTGGAACACACTCACAGGAAACGGGACAATGACAACCAATGACAACAATTGTCACAGAGAATAATCACTTCAAATCTTTCCTCTCTGTAATTCTGACATCAGTCTGCTCACTCTCATATGTTCAGCCTGTTCTGCCATACATACAATCTCATGTTCATTGCTAAATAAAGCTCACTCATGAGCAGAAGTTATTTCAACATGTGACAGAACAGTCTTTCCATTTTTCATTAAGGGCAAGTTAATGCTTGGATCTAGATGCCCGCAAAATCGCACTTGACTACAGTGACAATGCTAGAGGGCAAAAGCACCTTTCCTTTACATTTATACCTTAGAAAAATGGAGTAAGAAGAACATAAATGGTTGCCAAACACAATTTCCCGCAGAAGGAACAGCAAGTGGGAAGCATTTGTCTACAGAAATACCCTGACTGAAGAAACACTGGTGTCACTCTGTCCACAGTCAGCACGTAATGCTCGTGAATGACTGAGTTACACATCACATGGTGATTAAACAGCAACACTGGGCAACAAAAACTACAGGGCTGCACTCAGATAACAAGGAGAAAAACAATTATGATTTGTGTAGTAAACAATCACTGATTCAAAACTCTACTCAGCCCAAGAGTCACACGTATGACAGACTGAAGAACTGTCTCACCTACACTAAAACATGGGAGTGTTAAAATGATCATTGCAGTGCTCAATTTTAAAGCAAGAGATGTTAAGGACAGAGCAACTTGTTAAAAGTTTCAGATTCTAAGGCAACTGTTCTGCAGAATAGCAAGTTTAGAGGGCTTTCTCCAGACTGAGGAATTGCTTAAAACAGATTTAGAGCAAAGTTATGTCATGAGCAGAATATGAACCAACAACCAGCTAAGAGACAAACATGATCCCAGAATGGGGGAAAGTTAACAATCTTTCATAAAATATACTAACATCTGACACAACCTGTATTTAGTATGTGACCATTACTGATCCATAAAGAACCATGGCACAACCTTTGCTAAATCCAGACTCAGATTAGTCAAAACAAGAGAGTCCTCCTAAAAAAAACCAACTTTCAGAAAAACTAAAAATAGCAACCAATAAAAATTTTTTGCCTTTGAAGTTAACTTGCAAGAGCAGAAATTCCTTTAAAATTAATTACTATTTATGTTATCATGTCCTCATGCAAAACAGACAAAATTAAGTTTTTGTAACCATCCCTCACACTCAGGATTTTCAAGACAGCACTTACTTCTGTAACAAGTATGTGCATCTTGTGCATTCCTTTCTCCACCCACTCTTATTCCAGACAAGAAAAGTAATAATTAACAAAGTATTAGAAGTCACATCATAGCATGCCATTATTTTGGCAATAAATAATATAATTATTCCTTTATCCAAACACTGTGTGAAGAAATTTTATTAACAGTTAGTAACTTATTTCCAACACCCTTATTTGGTCTAATTATATCCTAACACCTGAAGACAGACACAGAGACACAAAGTCCAGTTCAGCTCTCCATCAAGTATCAGCTGACCAAAGCCCATCACCTCTCCAATAAGCAGCACTTCAATGCCTTTTTAGCCAGGTTGGCACATGCTCATTAACTATTCCCTATGACCATTCTCCTATGCTCTAAGCATTCTAGGTCTTCTAAACACTTTCTCAGTATTAAACATGTGGAGCAATATCAATAGATAATTTCCTGGTAGAAATGCAGTTTTAGTTCCCTACCTCCACATGATAAAATCTGTCTGGCATTTTTCTTAGACTACCCCATAGAGCTGGAGGTAAAAGATGTGGAGCCATAGTTACTATTCTTTAAGTAAGGTCTATTAAGTTTGGAGATTAGTTCTTTGTATTTTACTTATGATACTGTTTACTGAAATGGCAATCAAAACTACTACCAACAATTTAACAATGGCAACATTTAGGAGTTCTAGGGGGATAAATTAACATATATGTATAGTCCACATAAGCAGGCTAACAGTGATGCAGTTCCAGAAAAGACTTATTTGCAAAGAGAACTCTACTAACACTTTCACTGTAGTCAAACGAGAACACAGATTTTTCTTAATATAAACCTCAGGATCATCTTCCCTAGTTCAGGTCTTTTCTCTCTTTTAAAGTCCCTTTTTCACCAAAACAACAAGATCACAGACCTTAACTACTTGTGTTGAATGAAGAATAGTGATTCAGGTCTTGTGCATATCTATAAGTATTTACCAGCACAGATCAGCAAACAAGGATCCTGCTAATCCCCTCAGGAAGTGCAGTTCAGACTCTTTTGCCAATCTCTAAGTCCAAACTATCTTTAAATTACAACTTCTGTGGTTTTAAGTAGGCTTAAAGAGAAGGCCACGGTACCGACTGAGCATGGAAAGGGCAGAGGCAACCCAGGGGGAACACACTTCCCAATTACTTTCTGGCTTTTTCCCTTTCAATTCTGCTTGCTCACATCTGTTGCATTACTGTGTTTTTATAAAGAAAACATACTGAAACATTTTATTTAATCTTCCTAGACCTAATTACAAGCATGATTTCAGCAAGTCAGCATCCTCAGAACTATTAACAGACAGATTACAGCTGTTTCCTTCAGTAGAACACCTCCCAGCTAAACTCACGGTTCTAAAACAAAGTGTTAAGAGAGCTGGTAAAAAGTTTCAAACAGAAACGAACCATCACTTATGCAGCTGAATCAACTGGAATTTGGAACAGTGAATAACAATGCACAGGCAAAGAATTGTCTCTTGCTTCCCAGCAAGTACAGCAGATATCAAACAGAACACTTTCAGGTAACATACACATTTCAATCAATAATGAATTAATCTAAGTTGTAAGCAAGAACTTCCTGTAGTACAATTCTAGTTAGAAAAACCAGAAAAACTAAGCCACAAAAACCAAAACAGCCTGAAAATAATTTCTTAAATATTTGTTCTGGCGCACTTTAAAACATGCAAAAAATTCATTTTGGTAACTTTTCTAAGAAAAAGTAAGCTGCAACTTCAAGCTTAAAAAAATAAATAAATCCAATCATTACATGTCCTAAGTACCTGAAATTGTATGTTATGGATTCAGTTTTAAGGAAAAATTATATTGTGGCATTAAAACTCATAGCAGGAGCATGAAACAACATCCAAACAATCCAAAATTGCCACAAACAGCTCCTTTAATTTAAACAAAAATATGCAAATTCTATTGATCAACAAATCACGCAGATATTACCCCCCTTAGATAGAAATATGAAGTTTAAACTAGAATTGTCTGCATAATCACATTTTGTTGCATATTTGCTGTACTTAAGTCCCACGGCAACTGTTTCTAAGCGATAAGAACTTCGGTGCTAAAATATTTTAAACTAAATGTTCAGGTTACAAAAGAAGTCTAAACTGTAACAAAGGATTTTCAGTGAAGGGGAAGTAACTGGAAGGGTCTTGTGATTCTGCTAATAAATAATGTACACTGCACTTGTCCCTCTGCAGTGCTTCTGTGTTTTCAGGTCCACTGACAGGCAGCTGTAGCACTTCACATGACAGGAATGACTATTTTGCAATATCAAAACCGAAGCCCATCTCTCACGTGTATCCAGTTCAAAGCAACCTTCTCAAAGTATTCTCTAAAATACTATAAACAAACCTGCTTTGTTTTCCAGTTTTTAAAATAACTATAGAAATAATTACTGGATTTTTTCAAGACTAATTAACAGAGCACTAGTTTTGTATTTGGGTTTTGTTTTTTTCAAAAACAAGTGGCTAGGTTACAGTTTAAAATACAATGTTTCTTATGATTGAGCACCATTGATTACAAGAGTTGGGATGTAATACAGTTTTGTTTGGTTTTTTTTAGAAATTTCTCCTCCAAAACAGAAAACAAACACGGGAAAATTAATTAGGCTTCTGCAGATAGCTCTCCACATTTTAATACTTCCAGTATCCACAGAAGTCATGTGGATAAAGCTACACATACACTTAACATGGCAAAAAATCTCTTAGGTCTCAGAAACCAACTGTACACTGAAGTATGCATTTTAAAGTTCCTCAAAAAGAAAACAGGAGGTCACCCTCCCACTGCTGTTTGGACTTCTGCTACTGGGTGAACATTTTAGGATTACTTCACAAAAACAATTTTACCTTTTGATATTTGTTCGGGAGTTTCTGTGGGACATGTAAGTGAGAGTTCTGTGCAAAAATATTGGCTGCAGGGGGGAAAAAATAGAAAATGGTTATGCTTTAATTAAAATTTTCTACAAGTGCAAAGTAAAGGAGTGATAAAACCAATTACTCACTGCTATTAGATTCCGGGTACGTAGAAATCTGTATATCTGTGTTGGTTCTAAGAAAAAGGAACACATGTTATCCAATATAACTTATAGCTCCAGAAAGATAGTTTTATAATGATAAAAAGTATCTAACTTAGTGTGGCAATTATTTTGAAACAATTATTACAAAAGCCATTAAGTGAAGCATCACAATGTCCAAATAACTCCAAGATACCACATTCAAGTTTACTTCACCAACTCTACAACATAAAGCAATTTCTTGTTTAAGGTGCCACAAATCAGGGGTCACAACTCAACTCTGCTCTTGCCTTCCAGAAAATGTGTTTCTTACTGGCTTTACATTATTAAAGGACAGAAAAAATAGCTCAACATATCATAACCTATGGTCATATAGGTAAGTTTTCTTCATGAAGGTAATGAACACATCTGCTATGACACTGAAAATGCACAATAAATTTACACAGTCAGACAATTTGGATTCTGATTGCTTTACACTTCTGGCAAGTACCAAGGTCACTTGCAGCAGGTACTGAAACAAGAACAGGAACTCTCAGTTGACTATGATCCATTATGGATCATTCTAAGCTGGGAAATTAATGTTGTTTTTAGTAAAGCAACTACTCTTTCCAACTGCAAAAGGAGAGAAAATTATTCAGTTGTTCACAAAATGGACACTAAAGCACAGCATCATCTGAAACAGGTCTGAGAACCAATGTTCAAAGGATCAAGACTTGCCTACAGACAAGAGGAGGACCTTCAGTTTACTTTTAATCGATTAAGTTAAATCAAGACAAGAAGGGTTTTGTCTGGATCAGGTTATTTCTAACAAGAATTCCAAACTAAACTGAAATACGCTCTATTTAAACAGAAATAAAAGCCAACTTCACTAAGTAACATCACCAAAAAACTTATAAATGACTTGAAAATACACATCAAGTGGAGAGAAAAAAGAATAGACAATGTATTGATACCCATGCTAAGGCTGGTTACACTGCCTCCATTCCCCACATAAAGAAAACAGAATTTATTTTTAAAGAAATATAAAATTTTCTTTTCATATGACTGCAAAACATTTATTTCAAATAGCTGGAAGTCTTACAATTAGAAGTAGAAAAGGACAGCTTTTTATATTCTTTACCCCTTTTTAAAGATGTGATTCAGCCTTATTTCTACAGTTATGAACGTAAGACCCCATAGAACACATAATTAAAGAGATGTATTACTCTTAGAGAAGGAAATCTTAAAATTATCACAGTACTTCCTTTTAAAAGCCTGATGAAAGCCAGTGAAAATCTACTTAATGCAAATTATCACAATAAAATCTGTATTTTTCAAATCAAAATAAAAGAAAGAAATTAAGCTATGTGCACCTTGCCATAAAGTGAAATACAGAGTAGTCACAACTTTGAAAAACACATCCCAGTTTTTCAGTCTCAAAAACCCCATGACATAATTGTAATTTCATGTATGAAAACATTTAAGTTACATTCACAAAGATGCAATTTAATTTAAAGGCAACGCATTGCTGCTTCAACATTAGTTTTCTCAAGTGGAAAAATTCTGAAACACACTCTTCAACTTGCGGAGAGACATATGTCTCACAAGTGTGCATTACTCAGCAAAAGCTTAAAATAAATCTTTTATCTTTTCCTAGCATATGACCTTGAAAAGGGACAAAAACAGTCAGGAAGAATGTGATTCAATACTACACACGTTAGGATTTTTTTAATCCAGTATTTACTTACTGCAGTTTTCCCATGATATTCACACTACAGGGTTAACATATTATGTATATAAGTATGTATATTATATCTACACTGTATCCTCCTTCTGGTCCCCACCTGCTCCGCTCTGTGCTTCCCTTGTCTGACACACTGAGCCACGGGCAGAAGAATTTTTTCCATCTTGGGCACTGACACTGAGAAAAGCTCTTAAAACTCAAGTCTGCCACTTGACCCATTTGCAGCACAGTATTTACTGAACGTAGAGCGTTGTTAAAAGGACTGAGATTCAAACGGCCACACATTATTCGAGACACCAAAAACTCCAACACTGTCACCGTCTACATCAAGCGTGAGCACTGACAGCACCAATCCCAAAACAGGATCATCAAGAAGTGCATCAAAAATTCCCTTCAAATCTTGGCAACTGCACAGAAATCTTTTAGTGCAACTTAAGTTTATTGCTACACTGTGCTTTTAAACCAGATTTCCACAAACAACTTTCTGGTGAATTCAGAGGGACTCTCCTCCAACGTGGAAGTGCCGCAGCAGGGATGCCTGGGTCGCAAAGGTCAATTTCCAATATGAAACCTCGACTAAGTTAAAATTATTGCCAAACAAAGAAAAACCAAGTACAGTGAACTCTTAATCGCGTCCTGCCTCTGAAAGGGGCTCAAACGGCAGAGGCCAAAGAGGAAAGGGCCCCCTCGCCCCTCACTGCCCCGAGCCTCCAGGGGCTGCCGGAGGAGGGAAGGGAACCAGCCGCCCCGAAAGCCTGATGGGAAGTGCTACTGAGAACCAAGTTCATCGCTGGGCGCGGGCACACACACACACCCTCGCCCTCCGCCCCGGGGGCCCCGGGCGCCTCTCGCCTCCCTCCCGCACACCGGCCCCGCTCCCCGCGCTTCCGCCCGGGCCCCGCCGGCCCCCGCCTCTCCCCTGGCCCCGCTCCCTCCCTCCATCCCCCGACTGTGTTTACCCCCGGAAGCCCCTGCTCCCCACAGCCCTCCCCTCCGCCTCCCGCCCTTTCCGCGGCGGCCCGGGCCGGTCCCGCCGGCTCGGCCCCCGCTTCCTCCGGCGACCCAGTGCTCACTCTCAAAGGCCTGAAGAAAGAGGTCGTGGTCGGCCTGGATCTGCTCCATCTTCGGCTTCTTCACGGGGGGCAGCGCCGCTGCCGACGCCGCCGCTGCCGAGGAGGCCGAGGAGCCGCCCGAGTACCCACTGCCTCCTCCGCCGCCGCCGCCGCCCGCGGCACCGCCGGATTTGCCGCCGGGAGCCGCCGCCGCGGCGGAGCCCCCGAACCCGCCGCCTCCTCCGCCGCCACCTCCTCCTCCAGCGGCGCCGCCAGCGGAGCCCGAGCTGGGCCCCGCTCCTCCACCGTGCTTCTGAGGAGCCATGGGGGTGGCCCCGGGCGGGCCCCGGCGGGACGGAGACCGAGCGGGGCGGGCAGGGCCGGCCGGGGCGGGTGCGTGAGGCGGGGGGGGGACGCGCCGCGCTCCAACTCCGCCAAGTCTCCTCCGCCCCGCTCCCCTCACAGCGCCGCGGCCGCCGAGCCCGACCGCCGCCGCGCGCCCGCCCCCCGCGCGCGCCCATTGGCCGCGGGGATGGCGCCGCACCGCCCCATTGGTCGGGGCCGGCCCCGCCTCTGAGTGACGCGCAGATGGTTCTGGAAGCGTTTGGTTGGTCCGCGCGCTCGGCGCGCGCCCCCCCCACTCCCCGCCTTTGAACTGAATTCGCGGGAAAGCGCCGCTCGCGCTCCGGCGCGGGGCATGATGGGTACGGGGGGGGCCCCGCCAGGCTGAGGGGCTGCTGGCCGGACCCGCCCTCGCACCCGGCTGGCAGCGCTCCGCCCGAGCCCCCGGGCTGCCCCGGCCCCGCCTCTCCGTGCCCCCCGTGCCCTCCCGGCTCTGCCTGTACCCCCTGGCTCTCCATGCCATCTCCCGCTGCCCCCGGGGTCGCACAGGTGGCTGATGCCCCTCTCGCCTGAGGGGCCGCTCCGCCGTCCGCAGAGCTCAAGAGCTAAACTTGTCAAAATAGAAGCTCAGGTATAAATCGGTGTCGGTTTTGTGGTGGAAGTGGTTATACTGGGTCGGCCATGAGGTCCTGCTGCTGTCCCATAGCTTTAACTTAGCTAACCGTGAGGTTTCCTCAGAGGATGGCACAAGAAGTTGTCCATAGGTGCAGGGAGACTTGATTTCTGAGATAAAATGTCTCTGGGGTCATCACGTCTTCCTCTGTCCGAGGGAATTGTGCCGCTGGGGCCAGAGCCCTGACAGCGCTGGCGAGGCCGAGCTCGGGCCGGCGCCGCTGTCAGGGCAGCACCTCCCGAAAACACCGAGCCCAACCGCGTCGCCGGGAAATTCAACAGCAGCTCCGTTTAATCACCTCCTTATCAGCAGTGCGGCAGCTCATACACAAAAGGCTTCGGCAGCCGTTCCATTCTGTTTGCTTTCCTTGGCAAAACTTCTCCGAGGTAATTGTACAGGGTAGGGTAAGAATGGTCTATATGTGAAATACAGCCTTGAATTCTGATACCAGATACAGCTGTGGTGCTGGCACCCCACCATCTCTCTTTATCTTCTGATTTCTAGTGTTAAGAAAAATGAAAAATACTAAGAGGAAAACCATATATCACAGTCATGCTGTAAAAGTGCATTGCATTATCAATAAAGGGAGATTCTAAAGCGATGTCTCATTTAACCTTATTAACCTTATTATGTTTAACGAAATTATATGTATATACACCCCAAACGTTCAAATAAACAAGCCTTTGTTGACTACTATACCCCTCTTTTTGCTTTTTCTGCTGTACGGTTTATCTTTCATGTTCGCTCTGGAAAGATCTTTTCTTCCCTTTTATTTCCCCCCTCCTTCCCTCGTCAGGCACTGATGTTTTACCTGCAAGCTTTTCAATATTTTGTTTCAGCCTTAATTTCCTTACATTTCTATAAATTCATTGTTGTCACCACTTTACCTATGTTGTATTTTCTTCCTCTAAACAATACTGTTATATATTTTATCCTGCTTATCATAATTCTGTTTAGTATTCCATATTAATATTCTGCTTAGTATTCCAGCTTCTTTATCTTCTATTTCCTACTCAATTTTTCTGCAGCCACTAGTTGCTGAATATTTCATTTCATGCCAGTCTCTCACTCCTGGCAGCAGCAGTGTTTGATGCACTGCACATTTTTGAGGACGTTACGTGTAATTTCTTTGCTCATAATACCTGGGACTTCCTGGTGATGCTTCTGGTGATGTTTGGTGTTTGGCAGGCTGGACTCAGGCTGGAGAGCAGCAGTATCCCAAATTATGGATATCTTTGGGTGATCAGAGGTTGAGTTTGAGGCAGTGACACCCTGTTACAAGTGACAAAATGTATCAATATTGAAGTATGTGTGGGAAAGGCTTGTGTAACTGCAATTCAGTCCTTGGAAGTTGTTTGTTGCCTAATTTATTCCTGTTTCCTCCCAACTGCTTCCAAGCCTCTTGCTTTTGGTAGGTCATCCTTCTAAATTTCAGAAGTGGGAGGAGACAGAGGGCAACCTTCCAAGCAGGAGTAAAAGATAATTCAGCAATTAATCTCTGGCATTGAGTTGGATCTGCTCGTGAACAGAGGAACCAGGGCTGTGGCTCCTTGCCTTGAGTGAGACAAGACAGTGCAACTACCCTAAGTGTGTCTGAGCCCTCTGACTGGCTGCCAAACAGGAGTCCTTTGGTAGCTTGAGCCTGGGGTTTTTTTAAGTTGGTAAAGAGACTCTTCATTTTTTAACTTGTTTACATTTGCTGCTCTGGGCTGTTCATATGTCCTTAAGGAGCACAGGGTATCCATGAGCTACAGCCCTCAAAAACTCTGAAATGTCATTCCTCATCCCTGGAAGTATCCAAGGCCAGGCTGGATGGGGCTTGGAGCAACCTGGTCTAGTGGAAGGCATCCCTGCCCATGGCAAGCTGGAAGGAGATGATCTTTAAGATCCTTTCCAACTCAAACCATTCTGTGATTCTATGATTCATTCTGTATTTGGAGCTTCACAGAATGGATGGCTGGAAAGAGCACAGGGCACAAAATAGCAAGTAACGATTATTTATTTTGCACAATTAGAAGTAAGATAAAGAAATAATTTCTTTTTATAAAGATGGAAATCATCACAGTTTCTTCAGAAGAAATGAGCTACGGTGTGAGGTTGTTGTGTCCTTGACCTGCCTGGTAATATAGACACCTACAGATTTTACAGATGCATTTATTAAAACTCAAAAAATTAAAATATTTTTCTTGCATACATCTACATCAGATAACAGAAAGTTGGCCATATTTAGCAAATGACACTGAAAAGGTGTTTTCTAATAAAATAGTCCAAAAAAAGATGCAGTGAAATAGAGTGTGCCTGCCTGAAACAAACACATTAAATTAAAATAGATTATGATACTGTATTTTTTTTTGGCATAAAGATAAAAAATACTCTAATAGAATGGAGGGGATAAAAAGATAGTTTACTAAGTTTAAGATGATAAATGGAAGAAACAATCAATTGCAGGAATGCCGTTGGAACAAAACCCTGAAAAGAAAGCAGAAGTAGGTGGCAGAGGTGCATTCAAGCTATGTCAGATTTTCAGTCTTGAGATGGTCAATCCATTCTTGTTTTCACATCCTGTTAGTGGGATTTGCATTTGATATCCAAGAGATCAGATTTGTTTCCTGCAGATTGAAAGCATATGCTACTTGTAAATCCCTTCTTCCTATGGCTTTTTGCAGTCTGTGCACGCCCAGCATTCCTGTCATCTTTAATGGATGAACTGCAGTGATTTTTGCCCCTTCAGACATCTATGTAAAAGAACATGTATATTTTATAGCACTTTATGGATTTTTGTTTCGTTTCATAGTTCCATGATTTTGTTGGTGCCTGTAGTACCCCTATGGCCACACTACTTAACTTTCCAGCATCCAGTTATCCAAACTACTGTGTCTCAGCACAAGAATATTCACAAAAGATTTTTTTTCTTTAAAGGAGAAATCAATACTTGTGTATTTGGAACTCAGTCTCAATAAAGGTTCTGTCAGTATATTTATACTGCTTTCCTCAAATCTTTAAACATAGATCTGTCTATATAGATTGTTAGTAGCTAACTAAACACTGCTACACATCAGTTTATCTTCTGGGAAATTAATATTACATGTAACTATGGAACAAAAGAGTGCTTATGAGCTGAATATATAAAACTTGGTCAGTCTTGGTTAAGGATTGGTTCCAGATTTGGGCTATCATGAAAGCCAGGGTCAGTATTCATTAGGGGACATTGTTATTCTCCACTGGTAGGGCACTGGAGTTGGGTGTTCAGGGTGCTCTTGGGAATGATAAATCCTCAGTGACTTTTTTGGGTACCTCTATTTCTTTATTTTGGCCTTGAGCTAACGAGCAGAGTCAGTGGGATTCAAGGGCATCCAGTATGGAAAAGACTTTACATACTCCACTTCTGTGGTTAAATCCACAGCTTGTTGTGGATTGCCTCTTGTTGTTTTCATGCATGCAGGTTCTCCTTCTCACACCCCATCCCCAAAAACAGGTTTTCCAAGAGAGAAGTGAGGACACACAAATGCTGCAGAACCCAGACAAACTAAGCACCTTGGGTGTAGATGGGAAGGTTCCATCTGTGTCGCTGTACTCCAAAACCAGACCCATTTCAGTGGCAGCCCTTTCTTTCATTTACACAAATAAACTTCATTAGGTGCTGAGTTAACTTGACCTGCAATAGTTACTGATTCATTTTTCAGCTAATATTCTTTATTTTCAGTCTGATTAGATGTAGATCAACAGTAATTGGCCATGGAACTTGTCAGATAAGCTACTCTTCCCTACCTATTTGGAAAACAAAAGTTGACACCCACTAAGTGTTTTCCCAGACTCTTGTAAACAGAGGCTACATAATATTGCACCTGGGGAAAGGGAGCAATTCCAGCTTTCTGGGTAACAGCATGAGAGCAGTTCCAGCTCTCAGCAACAGCACAGGAGCAGTTCCAGCTCTCTGAGCAACAGCACGGGAGCGGGTGGAGAACTGGGTGTGTTTGGGATGGCAGGATCCTGCTGCTGTTGGGGTGGAAGCTCTCAGTTTCAGTCTGTTTTTTTCTGCATATTAGTGTACAGTGCTGGCCTGCTTTAATAAGTAGGGAGCTCAGCAAACAGAAAATAAACTTTCCTGTAAGGGAAGCACTGTGGAGCATGGCAAAAGGGAAGAGTCAGGATCCCACAGGGCAACCCAAGTGCAGCCATGAATGCCGTGTGTGTGTGAGAGACTGACAGAGCAGCCACTTGTGATTCGCATTCACGTGTTTGGCTGGGGACTGCTTTTGTACAGAGCTGTTCAAATGTATTCCAGGAGCACAGCACTCAAGGAACTTGGCCTTCAGGGAATCTTAATGCACCCACAATGCACAGCTTTCAGCCAGCAGGTTGCTCATGTGTCTAGAGTTATTGCAGGGAGTGGAAAGTGAATGCACAGGAAGTTTTGCACTGGGGAGTCACCCGCCTTCTGCTTTCACATGGTGAACAATCAGTGACAATTAGTAGTCAGTATTGCTTAGGACTTGTTTCTTGGAGTTCTCTTAGTGATGTTTTACTGTATTTTTCATGACTCTTCCACAGTGAATTTTTTTCCTGATTTTCAGTTAATGACTTATTTTTGCTTGATAGCTTTTTAGCAGTAGTGTTTGTCATTAGAATTGAGATACTGGACTAAAACTACTTGTTTCAAAAGTATTGTGAAAAGCCTGGGCCCAATAGATTGATTTGCTCTAGAAAGGTAGGACATCTCTTAAGATGATTAAAA
This sequence comes from Brachypodius melanocephalos, assembly GCA_013398615.1. Lineage (NCBI taxonomy): Eukaryota > Metazoa > Chordata > Aves > Passeriformes > Pycnonotidae > Brachypodius > Brachypodius melanocephalos. The sequence continues at coordinate 1,870,034 of VZSR01001033.1, read as the reverse complement.
TGTAAAACCAGAAATATACTAATTACACAGAAAAAATCCATTCCAAATCTTGAATTTTAAATACTTAATACATGGAAATGAACTAGGAATCATTCTAGTTCATGCTGCAATTTCAGAGATGCAGTATGTGTAGTACACAAAACTATCAAAAAATTATTCCGAATGAACTTTCAGGATTTGTGTTCTCTTAATTGAGTCCCGGAAACTGTGAAAGATACGGCAACTGAAACACTTCAGATGCAAACTTAATGATTAAACTCAGAAATGCAGAGATCAAAGAGAAACTGCTGCGAAGATCTGAGAATTAAGTCAGTTACAGATGTAAATAGAAGTTTCTGAACAAAAGGTCTGTTGACAGTGCAAGAATGAAATCCTCAATCACTCAAAAAGAAAAATATTGGAGGATCAAAGAACATGTCAATAGACAGTAAAATAAAACCTCAACTGAATTAGTTAGCTAATTAATTTCAGCTTTAAATAAGGGATAAGTTTTAACAGAGACCAATTCTTTCTTTTGTGGCTAAACCAAGTACAGATTATTAAAGTGAGAATTTGGAATTTTATCACCATCAGTTACTTAAAGGGTAAGATCAGGGCAGAAACTGTGTTCCCAGTGTTTACCAGTTAGCACAGATACACAAAATTCACACATGGGAAAACTTATCTAAATGTTTCATAGGAGAGTTATCTGGGGTTTCATATGCCAGAGGTTACTTCACAAGACTTTTACAAGAGTTTTTTTTTGTTTTTGGAATGCTGCTTGGGAGGATATGATTCTGCACGCTATAATCTGAATTATCCGTACTCCAGAAGTGGTTTTACTGGTTGTTGTCATGACTGCTCAAAGTACTTTTACCATGCTAAAACCATCTCTATAGAAGGATGTGAGAAACACAGTAGGAGGCAAATTGTCACCAAGCCTAATTCCAGTTTTTGGAAGGAGAAATAAATCTGTATGTGATATAGTTTATGCTTTTTGTTGTACCAGTACAATTGATGCTGGCACCAACATTCTTGTGTTTAAAAGATACAAGGCTTTGCTCTGAGGAAGTTCTATCTTTCCCAAAATTGCTGCTCATTACATAGGTCACCCAAGGCCATGCCACAGTTTCACCTACCCTTCAAAACTTAGACAGGTTAGCATGACTCTGCTCTCCAGACCTCTGGCAACAGACAAGAAATAAATGAAAGACAATTAAGCAATATATTTTGTGGTGTTGACATTTTGGGAATATGTCGGGGAGATGGCTGATATAGTTTCAAATTGTTGAAATGTGACTGGCATTCTACTGGGTTATGAATTGGAAGTAGGACATGACGACTGACTAATTGTAACTGCCCTGCTGCATTTAGACAGACTGTCAGCTACTCACCAACCAGCCAAATGACAAAACCAAATTAAAAGGCACACTCAGAGCTACTACTGTGCAAGCCCCTGGAGACTCTGAATAAGCAGATGGATCTTATACTGAGTGCCAGATGTGAATTGGCAAGGAAACAATTCCAGAGGCATCATTCCCCTTCACTGGAAATTCCCTGTGTATAGATGTTCAGGTCTTGGGGCAAAACAGAATGCCTCAAAATGAGTAGGAGGAAAAATCTGATTCATAAAAATTCAAGTTCAGAGCCAACACAGAGAAGAAAGTAAAGGTTTTGCCTTTTAAAAGAGATGATATGTAAAGTATCAGATAATAGTTCTGTTAAGGCATTAAATGAAAATATTTATATTTGTTCATTTTGGGGGTTTTTTTTACCACTTAGAGCTGAAAAAAAGAGAAGACAAAGTGAATGAAATTCCAGCAGGGATTCAGATCTAAAGTCACAGGGTCAGTGCCAGCAAGCTGCAAGAGTAAATAAAGCAATGCATTGACAAAGACAAGCATTTTTCTATCAGAATGGAAAAAATAACATCTGTCTAGGACATGTACCAGGATTAATGCTGGTATGGAACAGTCCAACTGACCAACTGCAAAATCTTAAATCTAAATTTTTGGATGCTCAGAGTGGAATTGCAGTGATGAAAACACTATTTATTCAGATTGACTGCTGGTTTTGGCAGGGGTGAAACCAAATCATCATGTAAATTATTTTCATTACAAAACGAAGGAAGTCAATGTAGTCCAAAGTTTGGGTTAGTCTATTTTTGAGAGTAAACTCCAAACTGTTTTATTAACAGATGTGCTCATATATTTTTAAATTGAAGTCCCACATGCTCAGTAAATGCTTTGAGGGCTTTATTAAAAATATATCCCAAAGGGATGAACCACTGGTTCAGCTGAAGTCAGTGGAAGCTTCCCAATTCTTTTCATGAGGTCATAACATCACTCTCATTGTTTAAAAGGCATGTTCATAAAGTACATGTTAATTGCAAAATACTGTACATCTGGGGGCATCTTCTAAAAAGCTGTAATTGTTTCTGCATTCAGGTAGTAAAATAGCAGAAATAAAGAAGAAAGATATAAATCCATTTGTAATTTAAATATTTGTCTTATGCACATTAACCATTAAATGTTTTGATATAGACAAAACTTCAAGGAAAACCACTGTGAATATTCCTAATTCACAAGGTATCCATTGCTTGCAGACATAATCTATAAATATTAAACTGTGACAGCTTGCCAGAACTTCTCCTCAAAGACCCACTGATGGAGATTTTCTAAAGAGACTCCATAAAAGCAGCAAACTGCAGGACCCTACAGTTGCCAGCTGCAGCAGTTGTTCCTCCAGTTTTCCCAATAAGATTTGTTGAAACTCTCTGTATTGCAACGTCTTTATTGGTAATGGATCCCTCCTTAATTTGCACTGATGCATTTGGAATGTCAGCTTCCAAAACAAGGCACATGGGAGGCATTTAAAGTAGATTTTATGAAAGGGAAATGAACAAAGAGCATGTCAGGTTCCATTTTGATTTGCATGACAAATCCAGCATGCAGTGTTCTGGTGGGTCGGGCTGGGCTTGCCTGCCACTCAGGGCGTTTGTCACTTTGGTATGAGCACTTTTGACAGTCCGTTATGTTAATTGTTCTAAGGATTGTTTTGCTGGGGGAAGAAAAGGAAAGGCATTTTTATTTTTGTCCTTGTTCCATCTACTGGGAAGGAGGGATATCTGAGAGAACAAAAAATGTTTTAAATCGGGTTTTGATCTATTTTTTTTTTCAAATAATCCTATGAGGCCATCAATGAAATTCAGTATTTTAAATCTTATTGTTACTCACTCTGTGGTTTTGAGTGGGAAGTACCAGGCCCCTAAACTAGAAACTTGGGGAGTCTATTGTTTTGGTGCACACCATTCTTTGATCCTTTGAGTCCCACAGTGATGGGTCCTGCAGAGTGGTTTGTGCTGTGCCTATGTGCTTCTATGGGATGATATTGTGGTGCTTTGACAAGTGCTAGCAAGAAATTTAATGCCCTCTGAGTCCTCATTGCACACCCATTGTTATCAGTGTGTGGGGAACTCTCAGACCTGTTGGTAGATATGTGCACGGGACTGAATTCTCCTGGAGGCACATTCAAGGTGGAGGTTGCTGTGGCCTCTCAGGGCACACACACTTCTGCACCGTCTACATTAAAACAGCCATGGATGGTTTGGTGAGTGTCAAAGTTCCTGACCGACTTCAGGTGGCAGAACAATGTAGGGTGATCACAGAACAGTATTTTCAGACTGACAGAACAATCCAACGAAGTTTCAGAAGACTCTGTCGTTTATGTTGGTGTCTCTCTTTTGCAGTTACCGTTGATTTTCAGCCAAAGAGCTCAATGGTTGAAGATAGAGGAGAGCAAGAAGATAGAATTTTCCAGAGGTTTTCACATAATGGCTGACATTTACCTTCTCAATTCATAATTCCTGCACTGCATGTAGTGTTCTCATTTACATGTTGGGATCTACATGCACTGTGACAGATTAACTCAAAGTACAGAATGCTTTTTAATATAAAATCATGCACTCAAGTGCAAAAATACTCAAATGAAGTGAAACAATCCAGTAGTAATTCCAATCACACTGTTGCTCAGCAATTCAGCATGCTAATGGTACTTTTGATGCCCAGTGCTGTCCTCCTCAAGGGCTATTTTAGTAAAATCTGTGGACTTGCACAAGAATCAGCTTGAACTGATGCATCTCAAAATATCAAACCCAATATAATCAGCAAGTTATTGGTGATTATAAATAATGCTCTTCCACCACCACTGAGAAGGACTTGCTGTGCTGCTTTACTGAAAGCTGAACTCAGTGGGAGGTGAACTCACTGAACTTTAGGTCCCAAGGGACTGAAGGCTTTGGCTCCCCAGTGGGGATGGCTGTGCTGGGATGGCCGATCCCCCTCCAACCTGTGGTCATCCAGTGTAGGACAAGGAAATCTCCAGGGAAGACAGCCTCCATCAGGAATTGCCCTTGTCCTTGTGGGGTGGGTAAGGGGTCCCTTGGCAGGAGGCAGCTGCAATCCAGAGCTGCCTGGGCGACCAACTTCTGAACGCAGCACCAGTCTGTAGTTCTTGGTCTTGTGACTGGATGGTGCCTCTCTATTTCCTGGTAGCTTTCCTTTTTGGTTACTTCTTGGAAAATCATGTCACTATTTCCTGTCAGAGTGAAATGTTGCTAAACCTCTTCCATGAAGAATTAGTTTAGTTTTTTAATTGGTCCCAGGATTGAAAAAAGCCACCACAAATCCAAGTCACAGCAGGTGGAAAAAATTACTGCTGTTCTTGATAGTTCTTATAAAATGTTTTCTCTTAGCTGTGTTTTTAACAAAAGTCAATTGCTCAGGTGCTCACTCTGTACTTGGCAACACCTGTTAAAACTTTTAACTGTAAAGGGAAAAATCACTTACTTTTTTTTTTTTTTTTTTTTTTTTTTTTTTTTTTTTTTTTTTTTTTTTGCTATTATACACAAATTCTGTGCCAGAAGCCCTCTTGCCCTTGGTCTGCTGCCTCTTCCCCCGGTACCTGTTTTTTCAAAGACAAACACCTGCCTTTTCCCCAGGAGGGAGCGATGCCTGTGACAGGGTAGTTTCAGAGGTGGGGTTGGTTCTGTGGCTGGCTAGCTCAGTGACAGCAGAGACAACTCAAAGCACAAGCAGCAGGTACTGCTGTAGATAATATGCATTTAAGCAATTTTCTCAGTAAATTATTCCCTCTCAATTTTTATTTTCTGAAACATCCCTAATTTCAGAAATAAAAATTTACTGTTGCCTGGTTTTATCGTTAATTTTCTCAGGATCATAGACCCATGGAATGTTTTGGTTTGGAAGTTCCCTTAAAGATCATCTAGTTCTAACTCTGCCATGGGAAGGGCCACGTTCCACTAGACCAGGTTACTGCAAACCCTGTCTGACCTTGAACACTTCCAGGCATGGAGAAACAAGGAATCCTCATGTTCTCTGGGCAATCTGTGCCATCTTCACAGCAGGCAACTTTTTCTTAAAAATTTGGAAGACGGGAAGAACGAAGGTGCCATGTAAGAGATGAAGAGCCAAACGTCCGGGAGGAATCCCACCAAGAAGCAAAGTGCTGGAGCAGTTCCAGGCTGACGTGCCATCACTGAGCCTGGTCAATGCTGTTGTGTTTCGCTGCAAGGCTGGTGCCAAGAGGATAGTACCACTCTCTTTTCGGTGATGCCCAGTGACAGGACGAGGAGCAATGGCTATAAACTAAACTACAAAAATTTCCAGCTCAACACGAGGAAGAAGTTCTTTCCGTGGAGGGTGGCAGAGCACTGGGACAGCTGCTCAGGGAGATTGTGGAGTCTCCCTCTGTGGAGACATTCCAAACCCACCTGCGTGTCCGCTGCTGCAGGTGACCTTCCCTGGGCAGGGGGGTTGAACTGGGCGGTCTCCAGAGCTCCTTTCCAACCCGACCGAGCCTATGCAGGCTCTGCGGCTCTGGCCCCGCCAGCCGGACAGGGGGCGGCAGCGGGCGCAGCGGGCGCGGAAGCGGCGCGGGCAGCGGGCGGAAGCCGGGCCGGGCTGTGCCGGGCTGTGCCGAGCTGTGCCGGGCTGTGCCGGGCCGGACACGCCGGAGCCCCGCAGCCATGGCAGAGCGCGTCGAGCAGCGGCTGGAGGATCGCATCCCGGAGCTCGAGCAGCTGGAGCGGGTCGGGCTCTTCACACGCAAAGAGATCCGGTGAGCGGGGCCGGGGCCCGGGCGGGCGGGTGAGCGCACGTGGTGCGGCCGGGAGCGCTCCGGGCGCTGATCTCCCCTTCCCGCAGGGCTGTCCTGAGGAAAGCCTCGGCTCTGGAGTACAAAATCCAGCGGAGAGCGCTGCGGAAGGAGGATTTCATCAATTACATCCAGGTAGGCTTCACCGAGCGGCAGAGCGGGGCAGCTCTCGGTGCAGACCCGGCTCAGTTAGACCCGGGTAGTTCTGTAGTGACCCGCGTTGGAAAGGTCAGAAGGCGGAGATTCCTCCTCACCGGGTCCCTGGTGTTCACCTGTGAGCCGTTGTTGGCCCCAGGGTATGAAGCGTAGCCAGGAGTTGGTGCCCGAGTTTGGAGTCAGGCTTCTCTCATGTTCTGGCCTTTTCCTGTAGTTTCTCTGTCTCTCCAGGGATGGAGAGCCCCCAGTTCCCTGACATGCTGTCCAAATTGGAGTTAAGGGGAATTAATAAGTTGAGTATTAGGAAAAGGTTCCTGTAAGGGTGGTCGGGCACTGAACAGGCTCCACAGGGATCCAGGAGCCTGACAGAGTTCTAGGAGAGTTTGGACAGCACTTTAAGGCACAGGGTGGGATAGTTGGGCTGCCCGGTGCAGGGCCAGGAGTCTTAGAAATGTAGTGACCCAGCCAAAAATTACTGCTTATGTCTTCCTGACTGTAATGTTTATTGTCCACCTGACCATCTATAACAAACTCGATGTAGGTTTTTTCTTGCCATGATGTTAAGTGCCTCCGCATTTGCTTTTAAATGTTTTTTTCTTCTCATTCTAGTATGAAGTTAATCTGCTCGAACTGATCAAGAAAAGAAGAGCAGTAAGTTTGTCAGTTGTTAAGAGTGCATAATACTTCATGCCAAATTTTCTATTGCAATAAAATGAGTATTTTTTCCTCCCAGCGCACTGGTTATTCGTTTAAGAAGGATGAAATTGAGCACTCTATTCTGCATAGAGTCCACAGCCTGTTCAACCGAGCTACAGGGAAATGGAAAGTAAGTTTATTTGTACTGAGATTTGAAATTCTCTTTTCTCTGCATGCCAGGTCTTTGTACCCAGGGTGTGTTGCTTGCTTGTCAGTGTACAAGCAACTTTATACATTGTGAGGCTGATTTTCTTCTTTTGATTTCCAACAGGATGATGTCCAGCTCTGGCTTTCCCATGTTGCATTTTGCAAGCAGTGGGTGAGTTTTCAAATCCTGATCTTACCCAGATTGAGACTGGTGCTTATTCACGCATCGGAAACTTGATTTAAAGATAAGGTTACAAACTTTACTGCTACATGCTGTAGTACTGAAAAAAAATTGATAGTATTGTTGGCGCTGCTTGGGATTTTCACTGAAGTATAGAGTTTGACCGAGAATGAATTAATATGAAGTTCGATGCTTGCAGGGGCAAAGGTGAGGCTGACTGCATTAAATCTGGAGTACTGGTTGGTTTGTGAGAACCATAATATTGGTTATACCTTCTCTGGAGTGAGTGATTCACTTGTCTGTGAATTGCGATTTTGTTCCAAATATTTATTGTAGTGACTGTGCTGAAAAGCCTAATTCTGTCAGTTTTGTACTTGATAAACTTACCACTGCAAGGCTTCACATTATTATCAGCATTCAAATGTTGGCATTTCTGTACTGAAGAAGATGACTTTGCATGATGATGAAGGTGGCCAGAGGGAATAGCAGTCACTATCTCAGAAGAGGGCAGTGAAACCATGGCTTTGGGACTTGGGCAACATTTGTGTTGGCTGTGTAGTTCAAAAATTTGAGTTAGCCATGCTGCTCTAATGTGGTGACATTTAAATGCTGGTTACTACTGAGTAAATGTGAGAAACTTCTACTGTAGATAAAGTAACAGAAAAGCATCTTTTTCAGAGCAGTTGTACTAGAGCTTGTAACCTTTCCTGCTGAAGCTTTGGTGCTGGGGGGTCAATTCAGTACCAGAGTGGGTGAAACAAAATGCTTCTTTTACAGAATGCAAAACATCAACTCAGTAAGGTGTTTTCTACCATGTTGGCCATTCATTCCAATAAACCAGGTAAATAACACAATGGTGAGTGCTGCATAAATGCCTCAGCATAGGTTGTATGGTGTTGGTTTAAATTCTTGTAGATCTCAGTTCAAGGTGTTGGACTAAAGTCCTGCTCTCTGTTCTTTGCCTTGCTGCTGCTTCAGAGAGAAGGGCTCTGACTGGGGTTGTGCTGAGCAATCATGAAGGGATGGGAAGTAGGTCAGAATGACCAATTCCCAGGTGGACTGGGGGTTCAGTAGATGTAGAAGCAAGAGATGTTGAGTGCTCATGACTGCTTTTTGGCTTTTGAAGACATCATTAGATCTGTAGCTAAACCAGATTAAACTCCCTGGATCTGCCTATCTGCTTTACAGTTTTACATGGGAGATAATCAGTCTTATGCTGGTGCTGAGCTCATGTGTGAGGTTAAATAAAGTTATTTGTGTCACTTGTTGCAGCACTGTGGATTATGGCAGCAAAGTGGGAAATGGAGACACGACTGTCATCAGAAAGTGCCAGGCACTTGTTCCTTCGTGCCTTGCGCTTCCATCCAGAGTGCCCCAAACTTTATCAAGAAGTGAGTTCCTGTTTTTCTTCTATGACGACTTACTTGATCAGAGCAAATCAATTCAGCATGTTTCCCAGATCTGTCTGAGACAACTAGAAAAACTTGTTTTTCCATCAGCAGGAAAATGTCAAAAATATTAAAAAAACCAACCCCAAAATTCCTTTCTAAGGTGCTGTTAAGTTCTGCTAGGATGTAGTTGTTAGGCTCAGTCTGGCAACCCCAATCTTTGTTGAGGAAGTTGGGTTTTTTTGGGGGCAAGTTAAAGAATGACTAAAAAAGTGATGATTGCTACCTGTTGGAAATTTCTGGGCAAATACACAGGGCAGATAGTGGTAGGTGCACAAACCTTCAAAAACCAAGGCTCTATGACATGTGTGGGGTGTGGCAAAGTCCTGATTTGTATCTCCTCAGAACTTGTTTTACCCTGTTTGTGGACATAAATTTTTATGATTTATTCCCACAGTAATTTCATTTTGTTGTCACTTTTGCAGTATTTCAGAATGGAGCTTATGAATGCTGAAAAACAGAGGAAGGAGAAGAAGGAATTTGAACAAGCAAAGATGGACCTGGTAGGACAGCTGAACTTGCTTCAGAGATATTTTCTGCTTGTGTATTACACGTTGAAATTCACAGTTTTGGATTAATGGTTTATTTAACAATGGCTTAGAGAAAGTTTTTGTTCATGCCCTGCACCTGTGTGGAGCTTTTCAAGTATTTGCTGATGCTCAGCTCTAACACTTCATACACTTATTTTTTCTTTGCATTTCTAGAATCTTTTATTACATTCCCCCAGTCTGAAAATTAACAGTAACTTCTGGAAAGTAATAGTCAAACTTCCTACCTCATTTCTTTAGAGCTGACTTACGCAAATTATATAAAAATAGACTTCCATGAAGAAAAACATTAATATCTTCTGATTTTTTTTCTCCTGGTTGCAGAATTGTTAGCTGAGAAAGGATAATATTTTCTTCAATTATATGCTTGATATTTCAGGGGGAATTCAATTACTCTGAAGAAATTCTCAATGGGGAAATGGCTCGCATAGTCTACAGGGATGCTTCTCAGAAAATTAAAGGTGAATGAACATTTCTTGTACTTATTCATGAAGAAAATTGTAACCTTTAACCCACTTCTGCAGTAGGCAATGCTGATAGACTTGGCTTCAATGCACACACTGGTGTATTTTTTCAGATACACCATTTTTTCAGCAGAACCTATTTAATGCCAGAGTATAAATTAATGGTGCTGGTAGTTCTGATTGCATGTCTTTCCTGCAGGCTGACATCTGTTCCAGCTTTTGGGCTGAAGACACCTAGTGCTGGGTTACAGCCACAAAACTTGATTGTTTAAAAAAGCAAACCTAATGGCAGTTCAGAGTTACATGCCTTTTTTACTTTGCTGAACATGAGATCACAACTAATCAACTACCACTAGTGGTAAAAAAGTAAAAATTCAGACTACTAATAAACCAGGCTAAATTATTTTAAATTAAGCAGGCTTGGTAAAAATCAGCCATTTTGTTGAGAGAATTGGGTAAAATAACTGCCAACTAGTTGCAGATATCTTTGAGAACTCATGATAGATGAGGATATTTTGGAAGACTGGGCAAAATACAGTAATGAACATTGAAAATTAGTGGGGAAAAAGGACATTAGAGGAAATTTCAGAAAGAGTTGGCTTAATTTGATTTTGTGGAGAAATACTGGAAAAAATAGGCATACAAATGATTTGTAAGCACCTAAAATAGTAAAGTGAGTAATGGCTGGTGGGGGTTCACAATGATCTGATTATGTCAAGTCATGTCACTTGGCATTTTCAAAGGTAAGGGGTGGAGAGAGAAGATGGACACAATTCATGGACATCTATTTTGTGCTGCTTTGGAGAGATCTATCCCGAGCGTGGAGCATTTTGCATTTTCTTGCCAGAGTCGAGTGAGGGAGTAGAGGAGGTGCTGATTAAATTTGCATGTGGAACAAAGTTACAGAAATGCAAAGTGAAATTGGTGTAATATGTTTAAGAATTTTTCAGCAAATACTCCACTTGATAGTTTTATCTTCTCTTGAAATGTAGGTGTTGAGTTCCAGCTGGCTGTGCTCTCTATTGCAAAGCTCTTTGATTTTACCCAAGATTTGCAAAAGGAAATCCTTGAAAGGTGAGTTGTGGGTTTGTGTTGTATTTTTATTTTGATTTGGTTTTTAAGAAACATATTCTTATAAGTTCTCTAACTTACAGTAGATTGACTGGGCTTTCAGAACTAAAGGCTGTTCCTCTGGGGAAATAGTGTTAAGGCTTATGTGAAGTCCTTTAAGAAAAACAAAAGCATGATCTTCAGAAGAGTATACTTGTATCTAACTTCAGAAGGGGTTTTAGAAAGCTGCTAAGAAAATTTATGTAAAATACAGTTCTTACAGAATAATTACTGCATTTAGTTTCTGTAAATTCATTGCAGGAACTGTGGATTTCCCTAGTGTGCTTTGGCGGGTCTTTTGCATCTTTTGTTTCTCCAGTTGTTTCTCTCGAAAGATCTCTCTTGACAGCTCCTTGTCTGTTTCATGTTATTTCTGGAGAATATCCATATTAAATAATATTTTTTAAAGCTAGTATTTTCTCTTGTGGAAAGGAAAAATATTTCTTTTCTGACGTTTGGTTACTTAGCAATTAACTACATTTCTATAGCAGTATAACAACCCTCTGAAACATACCTGCAGATGAAGCATGGTGGCTGTGGGCTGTTCCAAGCATGCTGTGTTTAGTTTGCAGGCCAGATATGCTGATGATCCCCTGACATGGGACTACATGGCCCGCCGGGAGCTGGAGCTGGGGTCCCTGCAGCCCACAGAACACACCACAAAACAGAAGAAGGTCTCAGAAATGGCCCAGAGAGAGGAACGGTGCTGTGCAGTCTTTGATGAAGCTGTGAGAGCAGTCCCAACAGGTGAAATGTTCTGCCTGCATTTTAACATTTGTTTCTGGTACTTGAGCAGCCCGTAAAAGCCTTGAAGAAGGTCATGGCAGGCTCTACCATACCTTAGAGAAGGCAAGTAGTTCTTAGATGCTACCTCTTGGGATCTATTTTATGTGTTCTTTGGGTTATTTTCCAATGTATTTATGCTCTTGGAGGAGCTTCTTAACTGAAAATGTGAGTCTGTTGCTGGTCAGCTGGTGACTAAGCAATGATTTTGAGTTGCCAGGGGAGTGGATATCCAGCTTCAGCCTCTGGTATTGTTTTTACTTGTAAAGGAAGTTGTCAAGGGACTATTTGTAAAGTGGTCTCAGACTTGCTGCTGTACAGCCTTTAAAGCCATAGAATAGTTTGGGTTGGAAGGCATCTTTAAAAGTCTCAGGTGAAGAGCTTAGAGCTAACTGAGAGCTTGATGCTCTGTACAAAGAGTTGCTGCCTGCACCTTGGGATGGGGAGCCATTTTAAAGTTTAATGTTATAAATCTAGGGCCTGTCTTAAACACAACATTTTAAAATAAAGTTGGCATTAACATTTTGTATCATTTGTATCTTTGTATTTCTTAAAGACAAATATTTGTGCTTATTCTTGTGATTCTGTAAAGTGTGATACTATGCCTTTGCTTCTACAGAGGACATGTGGAAATGCTACATCACTTTTTGCTTAGAGAGGTACAACAGAAAAACCAACAGTAAAGAATTAAAGCAGAAGGTAAAAGCTTATTAGGATTTAATACTAACAAATCATCCCTGTTTTTATTGACTTCTGTAACACCTCTGAAGCAAATGTATTTTTACATTTTATCAAAAATACTTGCCTGTTGCCATCATTAAAAATAACTTAGTCTCCATCTGGGAGGATCAGTTTTACTGCCAGGCTCACAGGTGGCCTATTTGGACATGATTAAGCTGGGCATAAACCAGCCTTGTCAGTAAAGTACAGTGACCTCTTTGGATGAAAGCTAAGACTGCAAACTTGTTAATGGTGGGATCATGGAATGGTTTGGGTTGAAGGGGATCTTAAAAATTCACTGACACCTCTTTCAAACCCATGCTTGTTTAAAGAAGAGGATGAATTAAAATGATTCTTGCAAATAAGTCCGAGAAAAGTTTCGTGCTGGCACGTGGGTAATTTAATTATGCATCCCTGCTTAGGTATGACTCAGTGAATTAATTAATTAGCCTGTGCAACTTGGTTCCCTAGTATTACACTATAAGAACAATGCAATGTTGTTCTTTGCTCCTTATGGAAGAGAAGTAAATGCTCTGATTTCCACTTTATCTTGGAATGTTTGCAGGTACCTAGAGCATTAAACACATAATGTGTAATTAGATACTCACTGACATGATACACAATCCAGTGGGCTTCTTGGAATGCTGGAATCTGGTATATATAGGAATAATGCTGGTTTTCTTTTTTTCTTCTCTGTTGGTTCTAGAGGCTGGAGAGGACATTGAGTGTGTTCAGCAAAGCCCATGAGTCCAGTTTGCTCTCAGAAGCTCTCTACAAGCAGTGGGTAAGAGCTCAGACAGAAGAAAGAGATGTTGAGGCTTTCCTGCATTATTTGTGTGCCTGTCTTTGCCATTTTGAGTAGACACAATGATGAACAGTATTGGTTCAAAGCCCTGCTTTTTAACAAAGCTGTATCTGGTGGTTTTAGCTTCAGCTTTTACTGGACTCCAACCTCTCTGAGAAGGCTGTGGAGGTGGCAGAAGCTGCAACCAGGCACTTCAGCCAGTCCGTGGAAACATGGCAGATGAGGCTGCAGGTGCTGATCCAGCTGAAGAGGGATGATGTGACCCAGTGTTTTGAAGAAGCCATTAAACATGTGAAATCTAAGGTCTGTGCTGGTTTAATGGACTTACAATGCATTAGTCTTGGGCCAGAAACCTCTGATGATTGGTTGTTTCTATGTTTGGTTGAGTTTGTTTTTTTTTTTTAATTTGTTTTTCTTTGTTACTGTTGGTCTAGTTTTCGTGTGGGTTTTTCTTGGGGGGGTGGTGGGGTTTTTTGGTTGAGTTTTGGTGGTTGTTTTTGTTTTGTTTGAAAGTCCTTAACCATCTTAAGGTCAGAAACAATTACTTGACGTTTCACATGCAAATTGCATTCCTGAGTATTAGGGAATTGTCAATTCACTTAAAATACACATTTTTAAAGTTTGAATGCTTACAGATGACATTTTACATATTCTCCTAGCAGCAAGCTAGTATTTGTGTCTTGATGGAAAAATGTGTTTCCCTTTCTTCACTGTCTGATACACCAAATGCCTGTGTGGTATTTCAAGCCTTGAATTAGCTGTGTGTTCTCCTGCTCTGATCCATTTCAAACCCTGGGCACAATCACTAGGAAACAGGAGAGTTTCTTTCCTTTTTGTTCTTGGAAGTCACCTCTGTGTACTGCAGTGCTCAGTGATGCAGAACTTGGTTCTCATCCCTGGCAACATAGCTGTCCAGCTAAGGCTGATTTATCCTGTAAGTGAGGAAGGAAATGAGAAGTGATTTCAGCGTGCAGTTCAAAGTTGTCTTTCCAAGAGCTGTGTCCAAAGGGTGTTTTTTATGGCAGGTAATACAGAACCTGATGGCTGTGTTGCTGTCTGTTTTTGTAAATCAGAGTCAATGTATTTCAGCCATTTCGTGTGTTTGCTGACCTTGTAGGGCACTTTGCCATTGTGGACCCTCTGGGTGGAATGGAGTGAGGGCACAAACAGCAAGGAAGACACAGAAGCTCTCTACCAGGTACTTGACTAATCAAAATCTATTTTTATGTCTGTGTCAATAAAATGGAGCAATTTATGTGGATGGAACATGCTTTATATTGTTTATATAACAAATGCTTTATACTGAAGTTCTTTCATGGATGTGTTGATATCAAAGAATTTAAAGCAAAACTATGTGCATTAAAAAAAGACATAGACTTACAGGCACAAATGTCCTTCCCATGTTTTAAGGCATATGGATGTTTGTAAGCACAACCAATGATGGACTCCTGCTTTGTGGTCTAGAATATTTGCTCTGTTTTCAGATACCTGTCTGAGCATGGAAAAGAGAATTTTCCAATTTCTGTGAAAACACCAGTCTTGTTACAGAAAAGTCAAGATCAGAATGAGGACTTTAATCTCACTGTGGATTTCCTCCATAGTGTAGGGCAAAACATTTTCTCTTTGCCTGGCATGTTTGGTTGGGTTTTTTTTCCCTCTCGTTTACAACATAAAACGCGTATTTCGGGTTGAATTCAGCTGTTTGTAGAGTATCGTGAAAGCCTCTGCATGAAGGGATTTATGGAAATGCCAGTTCCATCTATATGGAATACTGGAGGAGAAATGTATTTTAGACTTAGATCTCCTTTGTGTCATATGCCTAATTAGGTAGAAGCACTAATTAGGCCATTTAATTGTAGGTTTAATTTAATTTGATACGTTTATTTTTTGTTTATGTTTTTCCCTTTTGAACTTGCAGAGATCATTACATGCCACAACTCCTGCTGAATCCGTGACTGTGAAAGAAATGTATCTTGACTGGACTTACAGAAATTGTGGTTATAAGAAAGTTAAGAGACTCTTTACCAGGTAAAAAACCCCCAAACCTTCAAACCTGATTATTCTAGGGTATATGTTAAAATTCCTTAAGTCTAAAGTCACTTACTTTATTTCAGCCTATGTGAAAATCGTCCATTTTCACTTGACTTCTTCAGGAAGATGATCCAAATAGAAAAGGAGCAAGTAAGTTGTTACTTGACTGTCCAATTAATGCTTTGTATTTGTAAAATACAGCTCTAGCCTGGGATCTAAATAGGAAGCAGAATAGTGGTGTTAGTCTGTGATCAGTTTGTGTTTGTCCTCTGCAGCTGATTCACAGGATGTGATACAAACCCAGGTTCCATGGCAGCTAATCTTTAGCAGTGTGTGCATGTAATTGCCACGACTCTCTTCCTTTATCAGAATCTAATCATTCTGCAGATTCACTTCTGTACAAAATAAATGGCCTTTTAATACCTTTCTTTTTTAGGAATCCTGCAAAATGCTTCATCTGAGAGAATACTATGAACGTGCCTTGAGGGAGTTTGGTTCAACAAATACTGGTAAGGGGGATTCTGGTTTTTATTATTTATTCATTCATGCACTGCTGCCTCTTTTATTTCCATTGATTTCATGTGTTACCTGTTTGTTCTGCCCTTGTGCTTGCTGTCATGCAGAGTGGAATTTATTTCTTCTGTGCCATTGAGTGTAGGACACTGCAGGGACCCTCCACTGTCAGCCCAGGGTCATTGGCACTGGGATGGCTTCAGCACAATTGGGAGCAAATCACATTCAGACACTGGCTGGCTTAAGAGATGTGCATCACTTTTAATTTGGATTTATGAACAGTATGGAGCTATATAATCATAATCAAGATTTCTGCAATATTCCTTCTAGGAAAGCACACAGCTCAGTTATTGTTGCATTATTTATGAAGGCACCATTGTTCCAGCTGGGAATAGAACCCAGGGTTTTGCTCCTCAGGGTGCTGGAGATTGTAGTTTCACAAAGTAAACCCTATTGCATTAATATCACAGACATTTAGAGAGTTTCTAGTTAGGCTTGCTGTGTTTGTTAAGTAATATCTACTCAAAATCTAATCAGAACTTTAATTTTTCTTTTTAAGACCTCTGGTTGGATTATATCAAGGAGGAGCTAAGTCATCCCCAAGGCAAACCAGAAAACTGTGGGAGCATTCACTGGCGAGCTATGAAGATGTTGCAGGGAGACCTGGTGGAAGAATTTGTTTCTAAATACACTTTATTGCAAACTGGACATTTATGATAAACTATACATACTTATAACATGACTGTGCATTTTTGAACTTTTTTGTACAAAGGTAAATATGTTCCTGGATTTTATTAAAGTTTACCTTCTTTACATTTTATGTGACAAAAAGAATCATCTCTGTTGCAGTAATTTGTAGTACTGATTCTGCCAGGGGCAGGTTCAAGTGCACAGTCAGAGGAGGCAAACCTCTGAGGGTGTTTTCATCAAGACTCCTGATCCTGCTTAAACATTCAGATAGTTGTAGTGCATCAGTTTTTATACTCTGGAAAGCTAATATTACAGCACCTAAATGCAAAAAAACCAGACCAAACCCTGTGGAAACTATACCTGTGGGTGATTTTTTCATCTTATTAAGCTGAATCATGAAAAGTTGAACACTTTTCATTAGGTAGTCAGAAATCAGTAAAAATACAGTATGTATTGCATCCTAGCCTTGAAATAATCTGTAATCCTCATGACAAAAAATGAAACAGCCTCTGCTTGCATTGGTATTTGCATCCTGAGAGTGATGAAGGGTAGGGAGGAGCTGAGATCCATTAACAATGTTCTTGAGAGTGGAAAGCTCTGATCTACACTTCAACTTTCTGTCCACTGTGCCTAAAAAGGGGTAATATTTTTTGAAAGAGTGCTGTCCTTGGCTGTTTACAGAGCCACAAACCTGAGAAATCAACATAAATGCTATCCTTGGACCAACAGAGAAACGTAGGGAAAGTACAAGAAGATGCAGCAAGTGTTCCTTTGTGCAATTTCCCAATGATTGAAGGGTGACATAATGACAATACAGAGAAATATTTCTTGATTTGCACTCATGTAGAAATTGCAGCTCCTCTCAAGCAATTAATTCCAGTAACTTAAGGAGCTGGGAATAAAGTTTGGAGCAGCAGTCTGGTAAGAATCCTCCTTTGACCAGATCTGAAGTACATCCTGCTTTTGTGTTTTCCAAGCTTTTAGCTAAGCCATCTCCTGTATCTCCAATAGTTCTCGGCCACCTCATTGTCTGACACTGAGATTTCCTTACTGATAATCACTTATCAGTAAGGAAATCACTTATCACTTACCCTCCCAACCCCTTATACTGTTACTCCCTCTCCTGGACCACTTCTTGCTTCATCAGTTGCACAACTGAAAGTTTTTAAGTGCAAAGTTTGGTGGTTTTAAAGTCTAGCAAAGCTGGTGACTCCATCATTTCAGAACGTGTGCCCTTTTTTGCCAGCTGTTCTGATTCCTCGCAGAACTTTGCCATTCTCCCCAGGGATACACATTCTCTGCAAGCACATGTGCTTGATTCCTGCCACAGCTGTTCAGCCAAGGTGCTTCCTGTCTCTCCATGTTCTTAACATGCTGCTGCCACGAGGCCGGAAGGAAATTGTTATCTTTTGACAAGGGGAAAACTCCACCCAGCCATGAGAGGTATTGATACTTTATTTACAAATTCAGGAGTGAAAAGGGGTTTTCTTAAAGCTTTTACGCCTGTGTTTGTCCAGCGTGCAGTCTCGATTGCACACGGTGGTGTTGGGTCATGGTTGCACTCGATGATCTCGGAGGTCTTTCCGGGCCAGTCGCGTCTGTGATTACGAAGCACGCTGGGCTCTGCAGGCTGGGCTCTCTGGGCGTTGCAGGCACCGAGGCTGGAGAGGGAGCAGTCCCACCGCCCCTGCCAGCCTCTCGTCCCGGTGCCGCAC
>VZSR01001033.1:1526301-1851774 GCA_013398615.1 Brachypodius melanocephalos | reverse complement strand
TTCCCAGGAGCGCAGCGCGGGCAGCGGAGGCGGCGGGGCCGCCGTGAGGGCTCACCCGGGGTCCGCGCCCTGCCCTTGGCCACGACCGCGGCCCCTGCGGGCCCCAGCTTCCCGCACCCACCGCCGCTTCCTCCTTGTTCTACTGGAAGTGTGAGGAGAACTTTTTTTTTTCGCCGTCCCCTTTTCTGTGCGCCCATCAAGAGCAGCTGAGGGTTTCATTCTGCTCTCCATCCATCTTGGTCCAGCCCCTCAGTGCTGTTGGAGGGGCCCCCTTGGCGTGTGGGCTTCCACAGAGCGCTTGATTCAGTGTTAGTATTTTTCCTCTCCTTGTGTCTTCATTACCTCTGCTTTCACCTCATGCTTTCACAGTGTGCTGCTGGTCCCAAAGGAGCGTGTTTTGGGTCGGGGTTGTGGGAATGAGTGAGGAGATAGGCTGTTCTTTGTTGGCTAATGCTAGGGGTGACCGATGGCAGATTTGCCTTCTGAAGTGAAAGCCTGTTTGTTTTTAAACCTGATTAATCAAGGGAACAAATGGAGACGGTCAGGAACACGGAAATGTGGTAGCAGTTTTGTGAGCAATCAGAGGTGCTTCTGTATCCTTTAAAACTGTCTTGTAGGTGATGGCTGCTGCCTCTGAGGCTGCAAACTCTGAGGGGAAACAGCTTTCTAGTGAGACAGAAACTATGATCTGGAAGCCCAGAAAAGGTAGGACTAAATGAAGCAGGTCGCAAATAACTGAAACTTGTGCACTACTCGAGAAATATACTTAAAACCTTTTAGTGATGCATGGGAAATGGCTATTTACTTACTGCACTAAATTATTTCCATGTAGATCCTTGTGTATGACTAGGTACATGAGTAATTAATCAATATGATTTTTTTTTAAACCAGAACCATGTGTTTTGCTTTGTTTTGATTTTGAATACCTACAGGTGAATGTGGTGAAACAAGACTGCTGTGTCTTTTGCCCTAGTTTACAGAGTTATTTTCTAACAAGAGTCTGTGGAAAATCCTGATTTGTGTTGGTGCTGTCGTGCTAGGCTATGTCCAGTCTTCCCAAGCATCTGAAATGTGAAGCAGCTCTGTAGTGATATTACATATATAGGAAACTGCATGTATTACAATAAGATTAGTAGTCACAAAGTGCATTTGTGGACCTCTCTGAATTATAGTGTGCTAAGCACTTAATTGTTCTTCTTTAATTTCTCAATGTATCTTTGGTGCTTTCTACTGGTTTTAGAATGTTTGCTGCAGGATATTCCAAATGTTCCTGATGGCAAGTCTGAAGAAAGTGAATCTGCTTCTACCTCTCCCAATGAAGGTGATGTCAGTGGCTCCACTGATGAGGGCTGGTACAATATATATGCTGACCTGGATGTGTGGGATAGTGAAGTTTCCAATGTACCTGAGTCCTCAGGGCAGCAGGATGCAACTGAGCATGAGGTGGAGGACTGGGATAAAGAATTGGAGGAGTCTACATATGGTCCTTATGGTGAGTACACATTCAGTTGTGCTTCATTTGACTTTTGGATAGTTGCTTTGGAGTTTGGAGATGGGTGCTTTGCAGGAGAATGTGTTCAAGTAACTCCATGTTCTATTTTGGGAAGCAATTGCTCGTTGTCTTGACCTCTTGGATATGTAATGTGCAATTTTGTTGTCAAATACAGAATTTAAAGGTGGTGTTGTGGAGTTCACATGAAACTCTTGCTTGAGCAATTGAATTCCTAGGGAGTGGCATGGTAAGGAGGAGAATTCCATGTTTGTGTTGAGTTTCTCTGGTGAAGCAGGTTTTCAGTGGTGTATCTTTGTTTTTCTGAAGCAGAAGAGAAAGGTACACGGTGTGCAGGAATTAACTTTTTTGTGTAAAAAATCTTCAAGAAAATTCAAGACTGTTCATTATAATGTCTATCTAGAGCATGGAGTTATTTGGGACAGTGCTCAGTCTCTGAGTATGGTTTGTTGCTTTTACTGTAGTTTTTTTAATTGGGTTTTTTGGTGTTTGGTTTTGTTGAAGCTTGATCCTCCTAAGTGGTTGTGCACATGATCAGTCCCATGGACAAGAGTGGCAATGAATGGAAGGAGTTTCACTCACACCTTTAGAGTTGAATTATTCCTCCCGTTTGTAACTTGTTTTTATGGTGATTCACATGTTGAGACTCAAGAGTCTCAACCTTCCATTGGCCAGGCTGGTTCCTAGCACAGAACAGGTGGATGAAGTTTAGCCAGCAGTAACTGGTAACCTGCTGTGTCTTTGTTGATGCAGAATACTACCATTTCCATTTTCTTCTCATTAATGTGTATGTTTTTGTAATTAATACAAATTTCTTTGCTGAGGAAATATGATTTCCCTCTTTATTTTACTCCCATAATTAAAATCAAACTTTTGTTTTTAAATTCCATTGTTTGATAGTGGAAGAAAGTGAGAAAGTTTTTGCAGCCTTTCTGTAAATCCATTCTGATTTTAAAATGGAAATAGAGTATTGGTTTTTTACACTGGGTAATCTGAGAAAAAGACTGTTCCTTTTTTGGAGGTTTTCCCTCTCTTCCATTCTGAGCTTTCATTTTAATCTCTTATATGCTCAAAATTTATGGAATGTTTTTAATTTTGTGCTGGAACTCTTCCTCTTTTCCTTCTTTATTTAACTTGCTTATCTCACCTGTAGCTCTTTAAATTCTCACAAAGTAAGGCAGCTGTGATTATTGGATTCGGGTCCTTCTGAAGGAGTACAAGTGTCTGAGTTGTTAACTGCTACAAATACAAAAAGGTGCTTGATTGGCCATTTTATGGCTTTTTAAGAGTCTGAAGCTCTTGCTGTGATGCCTTGTTCCTAGAAGGGTGACATGAGATATTGTGTTGGGTCCTCTGTTCCTCTGTGCTCTGGGCTTTTTCTTTGCTGTCTGCTGGCTAGAAGTCTTTATGCTTCTGTTAAAACACTTTGCCCTATTTTTGTGCTAAATTGGTTAAATACAGGCCTATTAGGCTTAATTCTAGCCTAGTGGGAATGTTGAGAGCCAGCTTTTACAGGACCCCACCCTCCCCTTCTGTCCAGTGACCCAGTTCTTAAAGGGTTTGGAGGGCTCCACATTGGGATGGTGCTATGAAAACTGCAGGAAAGGGGAAAGGCAAATATAAGTAATAGTTTCATGAGTCTTTTATTCCCAGGGAAAATGTGAAAAAACTGCATGCGTTGTAAGAGGTGGTGCCAGACATTCTGAGTCCCAGGTGTATCATTGAGCTTTCTGGAAACTGTTTTGTCTGTGTGGCATGAACCTTCCTTAAAATGAAGACATTGCCAAATTCAGTTTTCTCTTTGCCTTTTTTTAAAGGTCTAATTAATGAATGCTGGCAGATCAAATTGAAATAGTGAACTGGAAGATGCCATAGACCTCCATAATAACCTGCTACACTATTCCGCTACTTTCCTGAGTATCTCCCATGGTTTAAGCCTTTTATTTTATCTTCTTTAGATGCTGACGATCTCTCCTGTGGAAGCTTTGAGGAAAATAATCTTTTCAGCTCATATGTCTGGAAGGAGGATTGGTTTTACAACCCAGGCCGTGACCACGCACCTTGCTTTGTTTTTCCACCACGAGTTAGAAGAGTTGAGAAGGGCCAGTTTGATGATGCTGATGAATGAGGTTGGGTCTGGTCAGAAATAAGTTTGGCTTCTGTGTTGGATTATGTTCTTCAGCACTGAGCTGTGTCAAGTCCCTTGGCTTTTTTGCAGAATTGGGCCTGAGGCCAGAAATGTGACACCATCTCCAGAGTTTTGCTTAGGCTGTCTCTGAGCTGTTCATAAACTGCCCACCCTTGCCCTGGAGACAAGAGTGCAGGTGCTGGGTCAGTGCATTTCTGGAGGTTTTGTTTGTATTATATAGATCTATGTTGTTAATTAATTGCTTGAGGAGAAGTATTTGATTTCTAAACTTCAACTTGTTTGGCAGGCTTCTGTAATTTTTGACATGCTGATCCCTGTGTTTTTGTGTAACTTTCAGTTTTCTTTCCTTTTCATTTGATGCTGTCAGATTGGTTTGGATAGCTTTAAAAACTCTTCCTCCTTCGAGCTTCTCTTGTATTTCCATATGGTTCTAATGTCCATTTGTGATTCTTATCCTGGTGTTTAACAAAGTCAGCTGTGTTGAGTACAGAACAAGTTGTTTTGTGTTTATTTTTATGTATTTCAGCATAAAGGAATTACAGCTGCATGATGCACATTTTGCAAATACACCTGTTGATATCTAAGGGGGCTGCTCCATCCAGTAGGAATGCTGGGTGCTTCAGGCTGCCTCCCAATAAATATTTCTCCACATCAAACCTTCTTGTGTATGGACATATTACCCTTGAGTCCCACAGCTGTCTTTATTACATTCTCATGCAACATCAGATGTGCAATGACAAAGAAAATATCTGCTTATTTATATATTGCAGTAGATAATCTGAGTGTCCTGCAGACACTAGTGAGTTAAGGTTCCTGATGCTGTTCTGCTGTTTGTGTTGTGGCAAATGAGGAGATGGGAGCACAGAAAATACCGCCACAGAGTTTCTAAGAGAAGAGGTGGAGCGGGAACCAAATCCTCCTCGCTTTTGCTTTGGAGTTAAAGGAAGTGTTGTCAATGAAATATATAAGTGGATTGAGTGGCTGGTCACCTGAGTAACAATATCCTTCAGCGTGCTCATGTTTCTTTAATCACTTTTATCTCAGAAACATTTTCATGGCTTTGTGTTTAGACACTGACTGAACTGGAACACAGTACAATGGGGAGGTTTTTGGTTTCTTTTTTTCTTTTTAATTCATCCAGTGTATGAGACCAAAATAATTCATGCACTAGTTTAGAAGGAAGACGTGAACGACACAGTGATATTTCCTCAATATTTTCCTAGAGAGCACAGGAAGACAAGAGCTTTTCTTTGGGTACCTTTGAACTCCTGGTTATGTTTTGGTACGTAGCAGTCAAAGCAGAGTGGAAGCATAGTGTTGAGGTTGCAAAAAAGAGGGCCTGGTCTTTTATTCCCATATGATGGAGTGATCTAGGGATTAATATTTCCATCAATACTTCCTCAATTATGCCAATAACTGGCTCATCACCTCAAGCGAAAAGGTTGATTTGCAATTATAAATGCAGTATTCATAAAGATAAATTGAGTGCAGATTACTGTTGAAGTAACAATACATCAGTAAATTGTAAAATTTCCTCTGAAAACTCCCTAGTTCTTTTTTGAGCCTGCTTTTCCTGTGCAGGCTTGGCTGTGGATGATAAAGCCCAAGGCTTCCCTGCAGAGGGCAGCAGAAAATCGTCTGCCGTGCTCAGCGTGTACTCAGCAGTGTGAGCTCCCCGGGCTGGATTTTTAAAACTGATAGCAATTTAGATCAGAGTTCTGCATAGCCGTGTTGTTCCCCAGTGAGGCTGATTCATGGCCCTGATTAGTTTCTCGGTTTTTTTTTATTTCACTTTGAAGTTATACTTACTGGACTGAAAAATTTCTCCCCTGGCTGAGTGAAGAACATCACTTGACTTCAGGCTTAATATATTTTTTTTTTTTACTATGCTTGTGGGAGATATCCCACCATATTCAATAAAGATGAAACTAATAGAATTCTGTGGAAGCAAACCCATCTTTTGTAGAATTGTTTTATAAGGATAGGCAAAAAGTCTTTATAAGACTGATTAGGATGATTTTTCTTCCTGTACAGCTCCAAAATTCCATCATTCCTGAATCTTCAAGCCATTTTCCATGCACTTTATAAATGAAGGTGGTTTTTTACCCTCTACCTTTAATTGCAATCAGTCTCGTCTGTCTCAAAGGTCTTGTTATTTGAGGAGACATTGTACTGAATGGCTGCCTTGCTAAGCTGTTTGTATTTGAAATGACTGTAAACTTTAAAGATTCGTTTTCAGTTTCCATTTAAGGTTAAAACTGACACCACCCTCTCCAGCTTTGGAAAACCAGGAGTTTGCAGCAGAGGTGCGCTGTTCTCTCCAGGGATATGTTGGCAAATACAACTTTGTTCAACTTGGCCCTGCTTGTTAGGGCAGGGGCTTGACATAAATCTTGATCTGAACACTCAAACTTCAGGGGGATTAGAAAACCAGATGCAAGCTTCTCAGAAAGCATCTGCCTGGAAGGATTTGAAACCAAGCTCATGGATTCCAGTGTTTCTGCACTACAGAGTGTTTCAAATTCCATTGTGAGTCTTGCACCAAGCCTGTTTTGTGTTGACACAAGCGTGTCATTCTAGGCAGGAATACTTGCAGTTAAAACCAACATAAGGTAACTCATGAGCCAACAGTCAATCCTTCAGCCTGCTCAAATTATTAGAGGGAACAGAGTGCCTGTCACAGGACCAAGATCATAAATCTTGGATGAGCACAAGAAACACATTGGCAATACATCAATTGGAAAACTTAGAAGTGTCAAAGATTGCTCAGTTAAATGCTCGTACATCTTTAACAAGATTTCCCCTTTCTATACCCATGGTGTAAGATACCATTGAAAGAACTGAGACCCTGCTACAGGTTAATAGGTTTGCTAGGTTTATGTTCTGGGTATGGTGTAGGAGTGTGACATAATATGGTGGCTCATGAGAAGAGGGTACAGCTTTGAAGCTGCCTTTTCTTCTCATTACCGCACTTTGTAGGTAAAGATAATGACATCAGCCAGTAAAGTACTTCACATTTGCTGAGGAAGAGATTTTGTCTAAATAGTAAGGTGCTAAGAAATGAAAACAAGAGTTTTGTATTTACTTTGAACAGCCAGCAAAGAAATGAGAACTTGTTTGGGGTGCATCTGTTGTTTCCTTTGAGACTTACAGGG
The DNA here is from genome assembly GCA_013398615.1 of Brachypodius melanocephalos. NCBI lineage: Eukaryota > Metazoa > Chordata > Aves > Passeriformes > Pycnonotidae > Brachypodius > Brachypodius melanocephalos. The sequence goes on along the minus strand of VZSR01001033.1, from coordinate 1,844,960 downwards.
AATAATTTGCTAGAGGAAATAATTGTAGGAAATGTGTTCATATTTCCTGTTGATAAGGCAGAGCACTTAATTCATACATCAGATTGAGACAGTGTTTCTTGCTTTTATATAACCACAAAATCCAGCCCATTTCAGTGTCTTTTAAAGACACTGCTGCTTTACTTGTTGTTTTGTCCCATCTTTTAACTGGTCTGCTTTCACTTTTAAACCGAGAAAATGTCTCCACTGTTGGGGGGACTATGTGAATAATTTCACAGACTAGAGGAAAAATGCTGATGGCAGCAGCTCATTCCTGACCATCTGTTGCTTCCAAGGACATCAGTGTAAATCCCTTTGTAACAAAGGTCATTTTGTGAAGCTGGGTAAGTCTCTGTAGGCATGTGGAAGGAACTTGTGATACTTTACCCTCAGTGGTTCTGTGTTGCACGCAGAGACATCGGAAGCTTGAGTATTAGAGGAAAAATTAGTGGTGGAGTTGTTAGTCCTGGAGTACCAGCTGCTCATAGCATAGCTTCCTAGCTTGGCAGTAGAAACTGGAACCTACTGAAAAAGCAGCAAAGCACACAATCCCAATAATTGGGTTTAGTGATGAAACCACTTCCTGTAAACATTTGTAGTAGATCTTCTGCTGGTACAAACTTTGGCAGCTCATTACACAGGCAGGACCTCTGTTCCTGTATGTGCCCCTATGCAATGCCTGTGTCAGCTCTCAGTGAAAGCTCATGTTCAGTGTTTCATTACTGCTGTGTTTCATTATTGCTGTGTTCTTAATATAGTGGGCTTTCTTTATGTTACTTTGAGCTCTGTTGCATTTTTACTTTATATTACTTTTGCTTTACAGAGCAAAACCTGTAAATGTGGCTCAATGGCTAGATTTATTTCTTAGCAGGTGGGTTTTTTTCCCACACTGATGAAAGCTAGTTTCAGGACATGTAGATAAAATCAGCCTTGGAAAGTTAATTTCTATGATTCAGCTAGTCTTGATTCTTTGGCCTGAATTCTTTTAATCAAATGTTTTCTGATCTGCCTGCAACTTCTGCCTTTAAGACCTGGAAACCTTTTCATTGTATGATGCAGGAATTTAAGAGTGAGTTGTATACATAAATTGTGTGTATTTGTGAGCCTGAGATATCAGTTTATTGTTTTATTTTCCTCAAATGGAAATACTGCTCAGTTCTCTTTGAGCTATTGGTCCTTAGTAAGATGTATATTGAGCAACACATTTTCTGTGACATCTGGGGTAGCAGATGATGCCAAGTTCTCATTGTGCTGCTTTGAAATTTTAATCAGTGCAGCTACTGTGAACTCCTGTTCTAACATTAAACAAGTTATTTAGTATTTCTACACCTATCTCAGGAACTACTCCAAAACATTCCTGTTCTTACTGAGGAGTTCCTTTGGTTGCTTAACATATTCTGGAAAATATGAAAATTATTTTACCTCAGATAAAGTAATATAATTTCACTTGTAATCTTCACCCAGACACCAGAGTAAATATGCCACATTGTAATATAGTTTTGGCTGGCTGCAGTTGATTGGGAATTGTGCAACTCCCTGTCCTGTGTTACATGCTCAAATATTTCTGGGGAAGTAAATAGGTGTGACTGTGAGATTAAACAGGACCTATACCCCACAGCAGACAGTACAACCTCCTACTATACAACCAGAGATCCAGATAGCAAGGAAAGTTTTCTAGCTGAGCAGGTCTTCACAGTGTTGATGACAATAGTATGGTAGAATTAGAATAGCAAGGTCAGAGGAGAAACTGATAGTTCCACCAGAAACCTGGGCAACAAATCAAAATAATTTGGTACAGGAATCTCAGTTGCTGAATTCTCCTTAGAGAAGAACACGTGAAGGAAGTTTGCAAATTCTGTTTCAACTGTATTTAACTCCTTAAATCACAAACTGAAGCAGGACAAGTAATCTGAAATGAGTGCACCGAGGTGAGTCTCAAATCACCACATGCTGAGTCAGCAGTCTTGTCTACTGTCCCTACTGGATTTGCTGGAATACCAGACCCCCCGCTTTGTTCTCAGCGTTATTTTTATCAGTACCTTCAATTCCATGTCCTTCAAACAGGTCATTATTTTTCCAGGTCTGAAGCACCTTTTACCTTCTGTTTTGTTTAGTTGTAGTTTATCTGCATCATTCAGCTTGATTTGTTTGATTAGGCCTCCATCTCTGCAGCTTGCCAGACATCTGGTCTTTTTAGTGGGATTGGTCAGACAATATCAAGACAGATAAATATTTCTCAGGCTGAGACTGCCTGTCTGCTAGATAAGAATTACATTTATTTCTATTATCTGCACTTGTGTTAGTAAGTGGATTAGGTTTAATTTGGTCCTTTGGAGAGAAGCGGGCAAACTGTTCTTCAGACAGATCTGGGATTTGGTTTAAAGACAGGCTTTGTGTTGTGGTCTGTAAAGTGCCTTGTAGCCCTGTAGGAATACTTTGTGTGGCTGGTTCCTGACAGCAATTTGGAACACTAACTTTAATGATTGTGCTTCTAATTATGTACAGAGGTAAATTCTCAGATGAAAGAATGGGGAGTTTCATCGTCTGTCCCATTAAGTGCAGCAGGGTTTCTGTTGTGCAGAGGAGTGACTGCCTAAAACTGGCACCTGATAGCTGCAGCAAGGGGAAGGGTTTCTCACGAGGGGTTTCTCAGGCTGCACAAGGCACCTTCCATCCCTCCACAGTGTGCAACTCTGATTAGAGGATGTCTTGACTTCTTAAATGGGCCATGTCTTTGTCATGGCTTACATTACTGTCATGTATCTTTAATGTAATTTTTCTCCCCGCTCAGCGAGGGGGTAGATGGTGGGCATTTGTCCAGCATGGGGTTGGGTGGCTGGTGAGTGTTAGAGGACTGGGGAAATTGGTAACACCCAGCCTTTGTGATCCTGGCTGCCTCCAAACAAAAGGGCAAAGTTCAGTGTCCTGCTAATGGACTTAACTGTTCCATGATTGAGACTCCAGGTATCTGGGAAATGGCCTCTTTTGCTACGTATTCTGTACAGTTGGGGTTAGTTATTCCCATTCAGCTTACCTAGGTATTAGATATTGCTAAGGCTTTAATGTCAGCTTCCACCACAGTTCAGTCCTCCAGACATGGCAATAGGATTTCTCTGGTTTCAGTGCTTATCTCTATGGTTTGTGTTTTACTTTCTGCTTGAATTTTCCATTTTGGAAGGATTCTTTCAATTTTTTTATGCAATATTGTACCTACTGTCTGCTTCTGCCTGAGGTTGAATGTAGTTTTTGTTTCTGCCTGTAGTACAAAGACCCAGCAACTGGTGCCACGTAAAGAAAAGAATAATGTTCTATATTATGGCAGTGTCCACCTTGTGTAACAGCTCGAGGACTGTATCAGCAGGGAGTGTGGGAGGAGGCTGAAATGAGGCAAATATGGGAGAACACAGGGTGCAGTAACTGTGCTCATTTGTACAATGGGAGTGTGCTTCAAGTTTCACTTGATTGCTTCCTCTTTAATTGAAGCCTAACTGAGCTGAGAACTTTCTCTTCTATAGTTCAGAGTGCCGCATGTTTTTTTTTTTTTTTTTTTTTTTTTAATTTGCTGTTTTACCTTAGCCATGACACTGATGTGAGAGGAACATTTATTTTTAGCTCTTCCCATGATGTATCCATGCAAGTTCTGCTTGGTGGTTCAATGCTATTTTAATGATGTAGGCAACAGCTGTTTTCTCCATGTCTTATCAAATATCCTCTGTGTTCCAACATAGCATAATAACAAAGAAGTTTCTTTATTCTTGGCTAGTCTGAATTTCCACCCAAGGGATCCTATTGCATCTTTTTATGGGGTCTGCAATCTAGGAATAGGTACTTGTGGCTGGATAGATAGATTCTGCTTTAAACAAATAAGTATTATCAAAGATTTAATATCCATTTTGTATGGATTCTGTTGTTACACTTAGAATGGCAGGGCTAGTATTTTTAACAGCTCAGTAGTTTTAACTGTTCTCTTGTTGCTTTGGTAAAATAATGAGTATACCAATCTGCTTTGCCATCAGATGCTGTAGGGATGATTTAATTAGACTAATTTCTGTTTTCATTAACACTTCTATTAACTGTGTTTTAATGCTACTGTTTACACAGGTTCTTATTTTGGGATTTTTCTACATATCTTCTCTCATCCTTTTTGTTGCCTGTTTACTATCACAGAATTGATACTATAGCAATTGTCTACTTTTACAGGAGGTATCTCAGTGATATTATCTGACAAAATGTGATACTTGCACTACTGGCAATGATGTCCTCTCATCTCCATGGTCCCTCCCAAAGCAGGGCAGCCTGAACTAGAACTCTACTAGAAAACTAGGACAAAATCCTGTGAATTATGGCAGTGTTGGCATATCTTGAAAGACCAGAACTGTGATAATGGCACATATCCCAAATTCCTTCTGACTTAATGTTTTCTGTGCTGATTTTTAAGGTCTGTCAGAGATACGGTTTTCAGTGGAGTCTGTCATGTTTAAGAGTTATTGTAATTATCCTGAAAAAGTTCTGGATTTGTGAAATAGTTGCTTGCTTTCAAGCTTTTTGCAGTCAGCAGTATACAACAGAGGAACACAGTTTATTCTTAGGCCTGGAAACTTATTCTACTACCTAAATGCTTCATCAAATTCACTTGTAGTACATAGCATGTTTTTCTTGCTTAGCAGTCTTACCCTCAGCAGTGAATTTAAGAAAGCTTTTTGCAGCTGGATCTCATTCTGATATAACATTCTGCCATAGCTCTGATTGGTCCATTGTGGCTTAAACCACAACACAGGTTTATTCGCTAACTTTTTTTATCCATAGAGTTGCATACTTTTAAAGTAACGTGCATATTGAACAGGATTTGGAAGACAAAGTATTTCAGCTGTTCTTAACAACTTATCAGTTAGTGACTCCAGAACATTGCCTGTGCTGTCTTCTAAAAAATTGAACATTTGCAAACACTTCACTTGATTTATAAAAAAATGAAGTTGTCAAGGACGATAGCAGAAGTAGAAACCAGTAGCATTTTTTTTTTTTTGTCAAGGCTGATACGAAAATTATATTTGGAAGAGAACTATGTTGTAAAGCACCTGAGAGGCTACTGCTAGTAAATGTGAATAACTTCTTGTATTGAAAAGCATGGGTCTACTGGAAAAAAATTGTTTGAATGCCAGTCTGCAATTTGACAAATTAAATATCTATTAAAATGTATATTAAAAAAAATAAATCATAGTGTTACTATGGTTACCAAAGCTTCCTTGGTTCCAGGACTGCAGTGCATTACACTTGAAAGAAGAATCCCTTTCCCCCCACACTTCTTTAAGTATAATCAAATAGAACTTTCAGAAGTGCTTTTAATTTGCATGCATTAATTGGTGAAACTTGTTGCCACAAAGAAGCAAAACCCCAGAAATGTAGCCATTTCCAGAACATACACTTCTATTTCATATCTTTGAATTAAATCTCAGAAAATTGTATTCTTAGGTTCTGAACTGTACAGCAGAACTGACCATCCTTTGCTAGGAGGACACAGACTCACAGCAACCCACTGAGTGTGGTTAAAACTCTAACAGATGATATTTTGGGTGTTCTCTGTGTGGTTGTATGAGTGGCTGATGCCCAGTTTTTCTTCAGATTGGTTTTGCACTTTTGAGTATTTTTGCTGTAATGTTCTCCTTTGAGTAGGAAATGAGAAAGGTTAAGGAGGAATGACTTTTATGGTCAGGCTCTGCCATTATTGTTCCATTATGGCTGATTTCCTCTGAAGCTGCAGGTGCTGCCACCATGTCATTGTGGCCAATTCATGAGTTTTTGGAAAATACGACGTGTTACTTGTAATGTGGAAAGATGATCATAAGCCCCATGGTGAGATCCTGTTAGACAATACCTGTGCAGCTTTCCTTGCAGACCTCAGTAAATGATATTATTAAATGATATTATTAAATGATATTATTAAATGATATTATTAAATGGTATTATTAAATGATATTATTAAATGGTATTATTAAATGGTATTATTAAATGGTATTATTAAATGGTATTATTAAATGGTATTATTAAATGGTATTATTAAATGATATTATTAAATGATATTATTAAATGATATTAGCAAGGTTACTTCGCAGAGTGAAGTAGAGGAAATCAAATCAAGGGATTTTTGCTCTCTTGTCCTGGAATCTGCCCCACACCAACAGCACATCTGCCCAGCAAAGGTCAAAGATCAAGTGCTTCTGACACTGCTTACTTCTTGTCAGGGATTGCTCCCTTTTTATGGAGCACAAAAGAGCCTGTGTTGAGGTGTTTCCCTTCATGCCCTCTACAGTTACTATCTAACATTGACTCTCTTCTTGTGGCCATACATTTTCTTTGTGTTATCAAACATTTTTTATCCCATGTGGAGCTTCTGCTTATGGTTTTAACTTGTACATTTGTGTCTGTGTAAAGAAGTAATGGAGGAGAGCTATGTGCTGAATTAAGTCTGTTTGTTTTAGAGCTGCAAGGCTTTGTCCCTCAGGGAAACAATCTGTCAGGACACAAGAAAGCATTCAGTTGTTTGCTGTGAGTGTGCACATTTGGCCAAGCCACGACATTCCTGGTGACACTATTCCCCATTTCCTTCCTTGCTGCCCTCTTAGATGTGGCTGATCCAGCTTGGGGGAGAGTGCTGTGATGCCTCTCACCCTGCTGCATCCACAGAGGAGGAGGAGGAGGAGGGTGTGGGTCTCTAATGTGGCACTCGTGGCCTGATTCACTGTCTGCTTGAGCAGGCTCTAGGAGTGTCTGAAGGAGAAAACCAAGAGATTAAGTAACACCAACTGCGACTGCTGATGCAGTTCTGACATGTACATAAAATCTCCTTTATATCAAACTACTTGATTATTTCAGGGTGGTTATTGTACCAGTCTTTTGGAGATTTATGAGTTGAATGTAAGATACCTGTTTTAGGTCTTTGCTATCCTTAGGTCCATCTGCTCTGTAAGAGTTGGAGTTGTGTGCTCTTGAGTTGGAGTAAGAAAAAACCCATATAATTTTGTACACAGAGAAGAAAGGGATTAAATTTTGAAATTACCACAGTAGCCATGCCCTCTTTTTTGTATTAATTTGGAACAGCTTATTTAAACTATACAAACAGTCTTTAAAATAGCCAAAAGCCCTCACAGATCTGCAACATGCAGTCTGGATAGATGGTTGTGAAAACAAAATGCCTCCCATAAAACGCACCTTTACAAGTACATACTTGGGTCCATTCAGGGCATATTTCTGAAAGAACTTGTTCACCAATACCAGTGTGTTCGAAAGTTCAATTTTCTGGCACTTTTGAATCTGGTCCCTGAACACATTCTGAGGGTTGGAAACATCATGTGGTTTGTATAAATAAAAACACCAAATTGCTTGGGATGCATCTGTGCCCCTTGCTGTGCAGGCTGGCTGTTTCTCTGCCATCAGTCTGACATGTTCAATCAAGTTTTTAATGGACTCCTGGGGCTCCCCCAGTTTCTGTTCAGGCAGAATCTGGCACCAGTCTCCCCAAGTCTGTAACAATGAAAAGCTTTATTTTAGCTTTTGATTGTACAGAAATTTGGTGACAGTAGGAAAGAAATAAACTGGTTGGATGAGTGCCAGAATAGCAGGAAAGAGCCGTCTTTAGAAAAAATTCATAACCTGCATTTTATTTTGTCAAATTAGGAAGTGCAAAGTATAGGGCTACCACAGATTAGACTTCTCTGTAATCTTTTCCAGATTTTGACAGATTGACAGTTTTAATTAAGAGTGTTTTGTTTAATTCATTTTGCCTTTACACCTCAGAGTGTTCACAGGCCTGTGCAGGTTTGGACTGCAATTCTGCAGGTTGGTGGTTTTTTTTTTTGTTTGGTTTTTTTGGGTTTTTTTTTTTGTTTGTTTGTTTTTTAATATAATTGTTGGTCATTAAAAACATTGAAGTAAATGTTATGAAGGCTTTTAATTTTCATTCCTATTCAGGAAGTTCCGAGATCCCCTCTTATGCTTACATAAGTTATTTTAAACAGTTTCTTGTATTTCAAAACTTCTTGTAAAGGAAGAGTGAGCCATAAAACTATAACTGCTGCCACTTTGCAGTAATTATGGGCACCTCATTTCTCAGTAAAGAAAGCCATTGTGATCATCTCTCAGGATTGTAACAGTAGCTCTTGTAACTGGTAAAGGCTAAAGTCCTGTGATCTGTGTGGAACAGAGCTTGGGATTTTGTATCAAGAAAGGTATCAATTAATTTCCTCTGTATCCTTCTGGGAGTTACAATTATTATTCCTCCGTGCAGTAGGTGGAGACAAAGACCTCATCAATTTTATCATGTCTCCACACACTGATTTATTAGCTATGCTTGGGCTCCCCTGATTTTTGGTTTATTAAATCCCTTTATAAAAAATCAACTATCAAACAATTTTGTTCTAAAGTTTGTTAATTTATATTCACATTAATGCTGTAATTATTTTGCTGGCTATTGTTGATATATTGATTCTTTCAAATATGAGGGGTGATTTGGAGATTGATCTGTGAAACCTTTCTGTTCAAGTTCAGATCTATCTTAGGCCGGAAAATTCAAAGGTCAAAGCATGCCCAGGATAGACTTCAAGTTTGAACGTATCTTGAAATTCCCAGTGATGTGGGAGTTGGAGTTCTGTGTGGACTGGAGGATTGAGGTGTGGTCTGCCTCTATTTATAAAGTGCATTTTTATGTGTGTGTGTGTTAATATAAATCCAGTGCCTGTTTACAGGTGGGTGTTTACGTGCTTACAGCATGTGTGGCTGCACGCAGAAAATGGCCTTGGCATCCTGCCACTGCCAATTTACCCAAAAACTTACAGTGTGATTTGCAGTAGTGAGAACAAATGGGGTGTAATACATAAAGTAGGAGATGGTTTTATTCACTTTTCAGAGGGAAGATGGAGTTTGTGCATTTCTCAAATCCATTGGTTGACTATTTCAAGTCATCTATAGATACATTTTTATTTTAATCTTCTCCATAATACCATTTACACTAGGCTGTTGATGCTCTATAATAGAGGAAGTCTCTGCCATATGCATCATGCTGTGTGTACTGAAGTTGACTGAAATAGTCATGCCAGAGAAGGATTTCCAACAGTATTACAGTTCAGGGTGGGTTTCCCATTATTTTGGATGCCAAGCAGGTTGCCTTAGGAGAGATGGTTTTGTCAAATCTGCTCCTCATGCTCAGCTGAGACTGCAATATGACAAAGCCCTGTGATTTCAGCAGATCATGGTAGGAGTTCCTCTTTCATTGATCTCAGACCGGTCTGATCAAAGTTTCTGTGGTTCTTAAAACAGAGGGTTTACCTAGTGAGGTGTGTTTGTGACAGTGTAGATTCAATAATGAAAATGAAGTTTTATCCAGTAAGGAGGGTAGAAGAAGAGAGGAGCCCATATGTCAGATATGTAAGATCAGATACCCGAATTCAGGAGACATTTAAGAAAACCTTTAAGAAGGGATTTTTCACTGCCTCAAAAATTTTGGAAATGGTTGTTATCAAGTACCTCTGTTCCTTGTCTACCTGTGAGGGGAGAAGGTTTGTCTTCTGAAAAGGAATACCTGGGATTAAGTTTAAACAGGAGAATGAGTTGTTGTCTGTTCACTTCCTCATTATGCCAAGTAGCTTTTTGTGTATGGGACAATTAATTTCACTGGAATACTGACAAAATCTCCCTCTCATATGGAAGAGTTGTGTACCTCTGATTTTTCACTTGTGGGCAGTGTATGCTACAGAAAGTCAAAATAGAGGTTATTATTAAATACAGTTCAAATGAAGAGGCAAGGAGCAGAGTAGTTTTCCAAAAATAACACAACACATATTTTGGGGGGTAACTGATAAAGATTTGCAGAGTCAGTGCCTGCCACAGTATCATGTCTGTTCTGGTGAGGTGGGTGTTTTGCAGGGCAGCTCTTTGAATAAATCAAAATATCCTCCTGTAAACATCAGTGGGAAGCTGAGAATGACATACAAGTGGGTGTGTGGATCTTGCCTCTAGTGATGCACAGAGCCTGTCTTTCCAGTGTCATTCAAGCATAGGCAGAAAGTCTAAACATCCTAACATTGCTTTAACTCTCAGCTCTTCAGGTGCAACATGGTATTTTCCAGGACTTGGGCTATAGATGATGATAGTGAGAGAATGTGCAGTCAATGTTACTGCTTGGTACAAGAGTTACTTTTATTGGTCTCAGAGTTATGGTTCATCAGAATTTCTTCTATGCTCCTTTAACAGTGTGATTTAATTGAAAATGTCCAGATCTATATATTAAACATGTCATTAACAGACATAGACTATTATATTCTTGACTTTTGTAGCACTATTCACTGTAAATCCAGCACAATGCATCTTCAGCTAGGAATGCTGCCAGGCTTGAGGGCTCTCGAGGAACTGTGCTTTTGATGTGTCCATCTGAACTTTGTTAGGCTGAGGAAATAAGATTTTGAGGAGCCCAGAGCCAGATGGGGATGGTCAAACTAAAGGTTCATCCTCTGGCTGTATCCATCTGCGTCTTCTCTTTGAACATCAGCTGCTAATAAAAGATGTGCTCTCTAAGTGAGCTTGTGTAGAAGTGCCCAGGTCTGTGCTCCCCTGGGCTGGAGCAGTACAGAAGATGTTCCATGGAGTGGGGATGTCTGTAGCTTTTGGACTGAATATGTGAGACCACAGCTTCTTCCCCTCCTCTGAGCACTTTGTTGTTTGCTGAGGCTTCCCTTCTGTCTTAACAGAAATCACAACTAAGGAAATAACATTTGTAGAATTTAAATTGCATTCTTGTCTATGTGCTGTTAGATATTCCACACAAAAATGTAGAAATGAATCAGTATCAATGCCATCCAATTTACTGGTTTTCTGTATATGAATTTCCCGTATTTTCCTGTACAAATGCTTGTACATAATTTATACATGATATTATTCATATTCTCTATCAAGAGCCAGGATAATTGATGAGGAAGAAAAAACCCCATCAAGCTAGTCTGGTTATCTCCACACTTGTTTTTAGCCCTTGGAAGTGGAAGAATAATGAATGTGGTGCTATCTCTTAGTTTGATTTTTAAGGTGATGGCATGTGGATAATCTCTGGTGGGCTTGAAAAACGAAGCTGCCATTCTGCAGCTTTTCAGCTGCAGACTTTCAGTGCTAATGGTTGGGGCAGAGAGGTACGAAGAGTTCTAAACACAGAGGTAAGACACTGGCATGGACAGAGCTTTTCATTCCAGAGTGTAGTTTAATGTTTGTTTTGGCTTTGCTGTTCCTGTTGGCTTACATCTATAGGATGCAGACTACTCTGTGAAAGGAAGAATGAAGTGTCAAAAGTGGCTGGAGGGAGACTTCTTTGAAAGGTACTGAATTTGTGAGCCAGTAAGTGGGCAAATGCAGTGTTAACTTGGAAGGAAGTAAATTGCATTTGAGCATGTTATTTTGTTCACAGAGGGCCAAATCTTGAGAGATACTAAGGATTAAGTGTTTTAGATAAAATGTTCTTTTGTAGATTCAACTTCAAGTTGCCTTGGGTTTTCTTCTCCAGATATGCACGAGATTTGGCTCTGTCTGTGATAACTAGTTTTGCTCAAATTATTTATCAAACTGCTTTGTAATGTCTGACTCAAATGCACGTAACATGTGCCTAAAAAAATGCATTTGGGGAATGAAAGACTTTGCTTGAGGTCTCTGCTATTAAATCTTTGCCGAGGGGCAGGGAGAGGCTGTGAGATTTTTGGCGAAGTTAATAAAATGTGTGGATTAGTGAAGTGCTGATTAGTGAGGTTCTATTGTCGACAGAAACATTCCTGTCTTAGCTGAAACCCAGATGGAAAGCTGCCCGCCTCGATTGTGGAAAATGGTTTATGTTGCTGCTTTACTGGAGTATGTTGCTGAGGTTGCTGCACAGTGAATCTTACTGATGTCTTGAAGTGTAATTAACTCTGTTGTTCGATGTAAATATTTGAATACTGCTCGTTGGGTCTCTACAGAGGCCTGTTTAAAATAATTTTTGCCAAAGAGCTCAAAGGCCAGTAGGAATGTGTGTGCATTAATAAACTTCTCTTTGTCCTGGACTTGATCCAGAGCTTATAGAGGGCACATAGGACGAGATCTTCCCATCTCATGTATTTACTGTAGAGCTCAGAGTGCTTGATCAAGGCGTCATTGTGCCCAGGGTTTAGTTTAGATATGAAACTACAGGACGTGGACACAACAGTCAAAGGGACTCAGGGTACTGGGAAGGCTGGGGGACAAAAAGGGAGTAGAATTCATAAGAAAAATAGTGAAGTCTGTTATCCTTATATGTTACATAAAAATTATGGCTTCTTTAAGGTGTAGAACTTCCATTTTTGGTCCCAAGCATTAGCTTAAATGCTCAGAATGATGCTTAAAAGGTCAAAACAGTACTCTCAAGGAAATAAAGTTATATTTCATTGCAATCATTATCTTTTTGGGGGGTAAAAATTTTGCTTTCTATGAAAAGTTTTGTCAGTTTTTTAAAAACAAAATCCTTATTTCCGAGATCTGTTGTACTTCTTTCAGAAACAGAGTATGTTTCCTTTGTGAAATGTCAAATTGTTTCTGAGACATTACATGTTACATTACCTGTGTCTAGACTCCCCAGAATGCCTATTTTTGTGTTGTCTCCCATTTCTGAAGACTCTGGTTCTGCAAGCTTAAGCAAGAAAAGCTGTGGCAGGGCAAGAATGCAGCCATTCAGCAGCAGATACTCAGCTTCCATGGGCCCAGCCTACAACTCCCTTAAGATCCACAATGTTTCCAAATGAAAATAGCTCTTCTGCCGAGGGGGAATTTTTTGTTTGTTGGCATTTTGAATTTTCACCAGAAATGCCTTCCTGTCTATCTCTTATGAGCTGTGCTTCTGAGCAGCTCTCAGTTTCTGCAACAGTGAAGACGAGCAGGATTCTGCAGTAATTGCACAGCAGGGGAAGCAGCATTGCTCAAACAGTGCTGGAAAATTAGGAATAAATTTTCTTTCTGTTCCTGCCTTGCTCCGGTGATGTTCTTGGTAGGCCATTATCCTATGTTAATTTCTACCCTGCTGTAAAATATGCTATAATATTGACACTTATCTCCTATGGATGTTATCCATTTTATTATTTTCTGTAAAGTACTTTGAGATCCTTGGGTCTTAAATCACTGATTGTTCCTGTTAATGGAATTGTCCAACTTGGTCTTCAGATCACGGTCAAAACTGCAGACAAAGATAAGCAGCACTTTGGAGATGTTGCTTTGAAATTTAGGAATTAACTTTTTATTCTCTGATGATGTAAATAAACACCAGAATCAAAGAGGAGTGGTGGAGTGATGGCAATGCATTTGCTGTAGCTCCTGGTCCTGAATCCCTGGCTTCTTCTGAAGTGAGATCCATGGGAAACAGTTGCCTCAGCCTGGCTCCTGCTGCCTGTGTGGATGATGTTCACTGTGAAAATGTGATTTTTTTTTTTTTAAATTGCCCTGCAGAAGTTGGGGGAGTTGGCAAGAGCTGCAGCAAAGCAGCAGTGCAGCTGCTGCACCTCTCCAGGGAATGCACTGCTCAGGTGCTGGTCAGTGCTGCACCTGCCTGGGAGCTTGCATGGGTGATATCTGGACAGTAGCTACATGGAAATGCCTCACTCAAAGCATATATAAAAAAAAAAAAAAGGCCAAAAATGGGAAAAGATGGCAGAGGGAGGCTTTGTTGAACAAGTGGTGGCTGTTTGGTGCAGTAACAAACATCTCAGCCATCTCATTCTAAGGTGAATGCCAGATACACCACGTGCTCTTGAGTTGCATAATGATACACCCCAACTCATTAATGATTTATTTTTTAAGCTTTCCTCATGACACCTCTGGTGTGAGATAACTTGCTGCCAGAACTTTGAGGATGGATTTATTGAAGACTTGCAGACTGAAGCCTTAAATCCACACCTGGGGTGTTGTGTGTTTTCTTCTTTAAACTTGTTTGTCTGGAGATTATGGGGGTGGATTTGGGCTTGGCTTTTATTTTGTTTGATTTCTTTTTTTTTTAAAGTAAGATCTCCAAAGTAGCAGTAGATGCATACTCCTAAAACCAAAATAAAATAATAAACAGAGGCACTGTCCAGGATTAGCACTTCAGCTGGCATAAATTGCTACAACTCATTGTGTACTATCACATTGTGCTGAAAAATCTGTTCAAGTTAAAATCTGAGTATGTACCCAGAATGCTTCACAAGAAATATTTGGCTAATCTTCATTGCTGAAAATTATCATATTACTTCCTCGGATCTGCATGAACCCTTGGCATATCTATTTAAAAATCTCAGAGAGAGGAGCTGCTGAGTATAGTTTCTCTGGGGGTTATGAAGTCCATGTGGATCTTACTTTTGAATATCTTCCTTTTGAATAGAAATGCATCATTACTTTCAGCATGTGTATCATACCCTGCTGCTTGGAGGACTGTAGGCAGAGAACCGAGGCACAGGGAAACCAGGTAATCTTTGTGGAATTTATTTTATGTCTCATTTCAGAACATTCATACCAAAGCAGAGATCAACCAAAAATATTTTGCTTATTAGGATAGAACAGTCCATCTGCCTTTCTTCCAACACAGCCTTCAATCTACTGCTCTTGGCCCTCTCCTCATCTTGTACATTCTCATCTTTCTAAACCTACAAAATGCAAGAATTTACCTGGTACTTTCAGTGCTACGTGTTCCTCACGATATTGGTGTAAATGGGTTAGGTTTTTCATATTATTATTTTTTGTCAGCTTCCTGTGTCTTATGTCTGTTTCCAGCTTTAGAGGAGGGAGCAATCACAGCTGCCTTTAGGTAATCTGGCTGGGAGGTGCTACGTGATTGAGGAAGGCAGCTTCTGGCAAAGCTGGGGCTGTGGCAGCTGGCCAAGGTCACTCCTTAATGCAGTGCTGCTTTTAAATTTAAAGTTCCCTGTGCTCTGGTGGCTGCATGGTCACCAGGCTGACCCTGGAGGAAGCAGCCAGAACTTGGCAGTGCTGGGCCTGAAGTGCTGGCACACACTGGGGATACCTTGAGCCATTCACTGCACTTTCCTCTTGACTCTTACTCCAATTTTCCTTTCTTTTCTGTTTTTATCTCTGTTATGTGACCTGCAAATTTTTGGAATTGATACAGTCATACAGTCTTTATGGAGAACCTTTCCTGTGATTGAAACTTGGGGATTAATTCATTGCCGTGAAAGGAGAAATAACACTGGAGTGGTGCAGTGGGAGCATGGTGGTGGAGGTGTTCAGACAAATATCGCCCCTTTCATCCTTGCATTGCCCCATGTGGGGCAACACAAAGCCCAGCATTGCCTCAATCCATCAACAGCTGTACTCTTGGGCACAGTGGTCACTTTTTCACTATGGAAATCTGTTCATTTTCTGCCCAGTCTGCCATTTTCTCCTGAAAATGAAATAACACAAAGACGGTGGTGAATTTGTGCAGCTGCAAAGGTGGGATCTGCACATTGCTGTCTGAAGAGCTCAAGTGAAAGCTATTTGGTACTGAGTGTTGCTTTTCTATGTGCTAATAAAATAGGGTATTCAGGACTCTCTGCAACTTGCAGTGTGATTTAATTCTGAATTGCATAGAAGACCGTCTGTAGACCCCAGCAATCTGCCAGGATATTAAAGTAAATTTAAATTTAATGTATTTTTAAGCTCCTTTGCTCAGCTAAATGATGCAAAGGGGCTGTTTTGAATTTTCAGCTCTTACGAAGTGGTAATTTTTCCTTTTCTTATGAAATTGCATTTTCTGAATCTGCATGAAAAATGGCAGAGGAGCTGCACACAGATCAGCTTGTGCTGGCAAACTATTTTTCCTCTCAAATGACATTTTCTAGTCTACTTCTGCGAGGATGTGAATCTTTTTTCAATCTTACTGGTCTGACAGCAGCTTCATCAAAGTTAAGTCTTAATCTGTGTTTTTGCTGGTGAAAACTTGCTTCTTGCTTTGATTAAGGGAGTGTTGCCATTTTCTCTTTGACATGCACTTACCGTCACGTCAAGAAAATGGAAACCCACTGATGTCTCTGCCCTGTGGTTAAGGGCTCTGCAGTTAGGATTCAGCCATTCATAAGCAGAGAACTCAGGAAGGCTGTGGAGCTTCACGTGCTCCTGGTGTTCTGCTTGTGCTCAGGTGTGCTCTGACCCAGCTGCTGGTGCTGCAGAGCTGCCACAGATGGCTCTTAACCTCTGAGATGAGTTTTTGCATCCTGTATTTCCCACCCTATAGTTTCAATATTTTGAGACGTGGTTTGGAGAGAGATTTCTGAGGAATAGTTAGGATGACCAGTTAGCTGATGTTCCTGTTTTCAGTCTGAGCCCTGCTTCACATAATGCAAATTGTATTCTCCATCTTCTCAGGGAGATGAAACATTTGTTTCAAATCCCCTGAACTCATGTTCCAAGTTATCCCTCTATTCAGGCTAAATAATGCCTCTATCCACCTTCTTATTTCCACCTCTTTCTATGTGATTTCGCAGTTACAGCTCTGCATTGTTCACCCTCCCATCCTGCTGTAAACTGCTGCAAAACTCACCTTCGTAGGAGGCTGCAATTCAACCTTTTCAGGTAGTGCATAGTTTTATAAAATGCCTTGGCTTGGTGCAGCTGTGTAAACTAGGATTTTTGCCTGGCATCTTAACAGAGTTTCATTTATTGTGAATTCTGGGCACGTTACATAAATATACTCTTAGGGAGATGTGGACTGTGGATCTCAGATTGACTTAGTTTTTTTCTTCTGGCCCTTCAAAGTCCTGTAGTTTTGTAAACAACTCAATTTCAGTCTGAACTTCTTTGTAAAATGAAAATAAATGAAGCCAGTTTCCCACCTGGTTTTGTTTATGATGTTTGTTGAAATTCCCAGGAGGTTGTATATAACTGGTCAGAAATACACTATCAGGTGGTCCCAGCTTGTCCATTAAAGTAGATTTTTTATTTTTTTTTTCCTCTTTGGGGTCATGGGAGAAAGGGAAAGCTGATGAGCGAGAGAAAGATTCACTGTGGCTGACAGGGAAGAGATTTACTTCTCTTCCATCACAGCTCACATTTTCTTCTGTGTTCTTCCAAGACTATGTTCAAAGTTCTTCTATTTTGGACTAATCAAGATTTGGTAGCTGGAGCAGAGCTCACCCATCATGTAAGATGCCAAATGCTTTCAAATTCATTGATCTCAGTGGAACATGAGGGAGCTCAGCCACCAGCACGAGCCTTTCAATTCTTAAACATTTTCAGGCTTTCAAATGGACTGTTAATCTTGGCTCTGGCAGAGCATCCAAGGACGTCAGCAGTGTGTGATATGTCCCATAAAGTGCAACTTCTAGGAATCCTTTTTTTTTAATGTGTGGAGCATGTCAGGGCTCAAGTTCTGTTTGCATTTAGTCTAACAACGTCTCAAAATGTGTTATTTAGAGCACATTTCAGAAAAAAGGTTTTGTTAGCATCCAGTCAATGTCTGGGCTAATGTGATTACCTTAAACGAAAATACAGCTGGACTCTCAGATGCATAGAATTCAGTAGTCTTTATAGGGAGTATTTGTTTTGAAATAAACAAAATGAAAGCTTAGAGCAAAATCTCCCACTTTGCAGTTTGTACCTTAATTTAGTCTGGTTTCATATAAAAACCTGCAGTCCTTGTCAGTCTACCTGAATTTTAAAAGGTTTGAGTACATTTATGTGAGAAGGTGGCAGGGACTTGAGTGTCCTTCACTTTTCTTAACCTGAGCAACAACAGAGTTTATGGATCCTGTGCATTATCTGACCCTGTAATAACAAAGGGGTGTGACAGGGCATGTCCATAGGGAGGTTGTTTTTCAAAGCAGCAAACTGCAGTGTCAAACTTCTAAGGGTTAAAATGATGTGATAACAATGAGAATTGTGTTTTTCAGTGCACTGCACGTTCGCAGTCCATGTGAAGCAAATTTGGCTGTTGTTGTGATGTGCTGCTTTGTAAGAAGTGTGGTTGCTCTGCAATTACTTATCTTCAGGCTTGTGCCAAGATTAACCCATGGGTCAAGGCCAAAGGGCCCTGGTCTGTTGCCCATTAAAGTCAGCAGAGAGCCTTGCATCAGCTTCAGCAGCTCCTGGATCAGAGCTGAGATTCATGGTCTGAATGCAGCTCTTAGGCTGTCTGTCTTGATTTTTCAGTGTGACCTGGAAGAATATCACTTTCTCTCACTTCACTTGACTTTGAGCAAAGCTGTTACTCTCTCTGTGCCTCACCAAAAAAAAAAAAAAAAAAAAAGAGGCTTATAAAATCATTAGTATGTCGAAAGCACTCATCCTGGAGAGGGAGGGGGCTGTAGAAGCAGAGCGGTAAATCCTGCTCTATTGGAGCTGTCCAAATATTATTGCGTGTATTGAAAGAAAGCTCTTAACTGAAGGCTGGTGTTCAGAAGCCAGTCCAGCCCAGGAGTCATCACAACATCACTGATCTTCTGCTGTAAACCTGGAATGTCAGTTGACTTAATGTGCTTTCACACAAGCACAAGTGTTGAACTTCAGGTTTCTAGTTTAACTATTTATGTCCCTGGAGAAACAGATTTGACTGTTTTATGGATATTCTAATCCCTCTTTTTAAATGGTGCTGCATTTTCTCCAAGGTAGATCTAGAGTACAGAACTCTGGAAAGCTTTATTGAGATTTAAAAACAGATGCCTCCTCCTAGTCCCTGTAAAAGTCCACATTTATCAGCCACAGTGAAAACACAGTTTATCCTTTGTGCAGTTACACAAAGATATATGCATATAGATATCTATAACTGCAGCAATTAAAAGCTACATTGACTTGATTCAGAAACTGTTAAAGATGTGCAGATTTTTAAAAAATTTCATCCTGTTGGTCTTTTGTTCATGCCCTTCTCGTTAAGCATTTTCAAATTAGTATTGTTCTATAGGAAGATCTTATTCACAATTATTGCCCTGTGGATTTTTTTTTCAGTTTTGCAGCTGCAAACTCAAAGCAGAAATTAATTGAAAAATACAGTAGGATGATGTGAATTTCTTACTACAAAATACTTTTATCTTTTCATTTCAAGTCTGTGCAGAGCTGTATATCCTCCACAGAATGAAAGCAAAGTAGAAAGCTTCAGGCTTTTTTGGCAAATATTGGAATATTACTTCTAGTCACAATTTGGCATTTCAGGTTTGAAGCAGCTGCATTTCTAGCAGCTTCCACTGGTTAACCCTCTAACATTTTTAAAATTTGTATTACTTTCAAAATCAATGTTAAATGATTCAGTCCTGTTCTGCTCTAAACAATTTGTACCTACCTGTAAGAGAATATTCTAGAAGAGTTGTCTGTTTGGAGCAGCTTCATATTAGTGTTATGTAGGGAAAGGGGGAAAGCCCCTCCTTCCCTTTGCAATTCTACGGGTTTATTTCTGAAATTCTGCCTTGTGGCCAAATGCGTTTTGAGTCTCAACTGTTGCCTGCTGCAGATCAGGGCTCTAAAGATCTCATGATCTTTGGAGGAGGAGAACGTCTGGCAAGACCAGATTATTTACTGAGAGCGTTACTCCACAAAACGAGATCATTCAATTCCAGAAAGGTTCAGTAGGCAATTGCTTCAGTTCCTGCAACAGCATCAAAGGTTCCCCAAACATCCTCTGGTGGCTTGTTTGCCATTAAACTGGCTGTGTGTGCCCATGCAACTGAAATGCTCTGACTGAAATGCTCAACGCCTTTGAGTTTTTGCACCACCAAATTAACACTAGAAATCTCCCCAAGAGGGTCAGAATTCCTAAAAAGCCCCACTCAAAGCCTTAGAAAACTCCACCAAAACAGCACTGCTAATGAGATCTCAAATGAGAGAAATATTTGGCCTGCTGGGTATGTAAAGACCAATTCTCACACATGCATGATCAGGACTGGCTGCAGTACTGAGCACTGCATTTAACCAGATGTTTGACCTGTGGTCTGTGCATGGAAACATTCAAGCATGTGAGTAAGTTATCATTTTGCAGTGGGACCACTTAAACTTGAAATTTTCAATGACAAAGTGAAGAATACTTCTTTTAAGTTGCAGCACAGTAATGGGAGTTAGGATTTATAAGCCCTGCCAAATTCAATAAGCTTGTGTTATAGCCTTTTAAAATTGTTATATCAAACACAGCTTATAAAGAGCCATCTTCCTTCTATTGTTTCATAATTTATTCAGTGTTTTCTGAACTGGCCCATCATCAGAACAGTAAAAATGCCACTGAGTAAACTTTATTTAATGGTGACCAATTTTTGTCTATGTTACAATAATGTCTGTGGGAAGAAACAATTACCTGGTGATTTGCTGTCAATGCAGTAAGTGCATTTTCTTTCCAGTTCATTTAGAAGGGACATCACTTTCAAGCTTTCCCTTGTTCTCTTTGTGGGGTTGTTTCCTCTTGTGCACGTTTGGGATTTTTGCTATGCACACGAGGATCACACTTGGTCAGTCCTGGATCCAGGATTCACAAACAGAGCCCCTGCTGTCCCCTGGGCATTATCAGTACAGTTCAGGCTTGTTGCTTGGATGTTTACTGAAACCCCCCAAAGCAGAATAAAGCCCCCAGTGTCAGCTGCTAATGCTATTTTTCATTTGGATTTGCTGTATGAATCAACACCCATTGCTGTTTGTTTAGTTGCTCTTCCATTTTCAGTTGCAGCACAGAGACCCAAAGACATGGTCTGCCTTCTTTCCACACCCGTCCAAGGTGTTAGGGATGGAAGAGTTTGTGAGTGTTTGTTTGTTTTTTGGCTACTGCATGTTGCATTTAGCATTATTGTAATAATGTAAGAAAGCAGTTAGAAATGTTCATTGTGGCCTGAAACTTCTCAAATGTGTCACAGTTCTTCCTTTTAGTGATTGCTAGTCAGTCCCGTGGTGTGTTTGCTCGGATGGGAGTATTCTAAGGGACTCTCAGAATCACTAGTGTAATCTGAAAATCTTCAATTTGGAGAGGAGCAGCGCATATAGAGACTGTCCAGCATCATACACAGAAACTGCAGGAAGGAAGCTGAAGGTTCAAATACATTAACATAAAACAATTCTCAGAGCTTTTTAGGAGGGCTTGTCTGGGTTTGGGGCAGCACTCACATGTGCCCCTAGGCTGTGGGTATCTGTAAGCAACATAAAGTTACTTGATTTGTGGTCCAAGATGTGCTTCCTGTGCTGTTTGCAGAGCTTTCATCCTCAGAAATGCCTCCCAATTTCAATACCCCTATTGTACATTGAAAGGATGAAAAGCTAAGTTGACCCCAGGGATTCAAGGTGTTTCCAGTCTGAAGATTAGGCTGCTAAACAGCCCTGGGTTATGAATAGCCTCAAATCTTTCCTTCAGTCTCTACAAGAGGAGTTGAGGTGTAATCAGCATCATCTGCTCCATATATCACATTACTCTTCCTGGAGGCCTGAATTCTGTTAGAAAAACCATATTTGGAATTCATAAATTGTCCCATGCTCTTCTCCAGCATGCTGGCCATTAACCACTGTAGGATTAAACAGCTACCATTATTTAGGCAGCATCATGTTTATAACAAATTGCTTCCTTAGAGCCCACCTGCTGCTTTCAGTACTTTGAAAGCACACTAAGTTAGATGTGAAAATTTGTGTTTTAGTAGATGATGGGGATTTAAATAAAAGGTTTAAAATTACCAGGCCTCAAATAGCTACCTAGAGAGGCAGTGTCTAACATCTGGACTATTACTGAATTACTCTAGGTTGCTTAATCAGCAAGGGAGCCTCTAAACTGAAAGGCTAGTGGGAATGAAACCTGACACTAAATGGACAGCAATGTAAGAAAGCTTTGTGAGCAACTCCCAGAGGAGTGTGATGAGTAAGTACATCTTCAGGGAAAGAAAACAACTAAAGTTGGCTTGTAGGATAGAGAAGCACATTCCCTGCACTGTTTTTCCTATTGGATTTGTTTTTTGATGGGTTTATTTTCCATATACAGTTTTTGAATGCCTCCAGACCAGGTCTTTTGGTGCTATAAATCAGTGTAGTTCTCTTAGCTTTGATAGGGTTGTGTTGATTTACTCCAGCTGAGGATCTGCTCTGTGAGTCTATTCTCCTACTGCTGGAGTTAGCAAGTTCAAGCCTACATTTTGAGTACTTCATGCATGCACAAGAAATTAATCATAGCGATGATGTGTGCAAAGTATGTGTGGACGTTTTTACATAGGTGGTTCTCAAAATCCCTGCCTCTGCTATCCTCATTGGATGCTGACCCTGTCTCTTCTCTCAGTTGTGCAGGTTTTACACATGGAGTAAGTCCACTGACTTCAGTAGGTTTGCTCCTGGTTAACACCTGTCTGTGAAAGTAATGTTACATCAGGACTCTAATGCTAAACTTTCTGTCTCCATGTAAAGTGTTGTATCCCCAAGGGTCCTAGTTTTGGAATTTTTATCCCTCTCTATTTAATGTAGTAATGAGTGATGAGTGATAACTCCTGTCCAACACCTACTGAAGAAGAATGTTTCACAGTGTTTTCTGTGGATATTGGCTCAAGCTCAGATTTCTTCAGCAGTAGTTTAGCATTGCCTGTCACTGACTTCATCTGTCTCTGTGTGGTGTCTTGTCCACTGGCTTTGGACATGGGGGGCTTGGAGGGGAGAGGGGCTTGCTTAAACATTACTAATTCTTTTTTATAATGTCTTGCACCATCATGCTGGCAAGACACAGGGGCTTGTATCTAACAGTTGGTACGTGGGAAAGCCAGGTGCCATCCATCCCTGTTGGCCTGAGGTTAGCAGTGACCATCTCAGCAGCATCACGGACCTGAGGAAAACCGGGCTGGGATTGTCACACTGATCCCAGAGCGTGGCACCTCGGTGTCAGTGCAGACGGGTTCTCAGTTTCCTCCACCCTTTTCTATTTCTCTTTAATTCCCAGCATAGCAGTTGGCAGCTGTGGTCTGCTTTTCCAAAACAGTGGCAGAGTTGTGAGGTGAGCAACTTTCCATTTGCTCCCACAGAGCATGTAGGTGGTTTCTCTGTGGCACTCAGAGCTACAGGTGCTTTCCTGCTGTAGTTTCTGTATTTCAGGAGGTGATAGGGTAACCCCCCTGTGGTCACTTGAATTCTGTGCGCTCTTTTGCTCTCTCCTCAGTGCTCTATTCCTGCAGCTACTGAGCAAGTGTGCTCAGCCTGGAGACAGCCACTTTGTGTACCCATGTCCTCACCAGAGCTTGCAGCATCACAGATCAGGCATTCAGCACACGTGGTCTCAGTCACGAAGGCACAACAGGGAGAGGACCAGGGAATGGCCATTACATGGGTGTGTTAAAGAAAGGCAGAGAGCCTTGGGAACACAGTGGAGATTGGCCCTTCAAGTGGAGTGGGTGGACAAAGGAGGGCTCTTCCTCTACCTGTCCTTGCAAGACACAGGAGAGAGACCTTCAGGAAGTCTGGAGATCCTTTTCTGTGCTGTGTTTTACTTCTGCTTTCTCTGTAGCAAATCCCGGGAAGGGTTACCTCACCCCACTTGCCAGCCCTAGCTCTGTGAGGTGCTGATTCCTGAGCAGCTGCCTTTGGCTTTCATGTAGAAGAGAAATCTCTGTTCAGATAAAAGGAACCCGTATGGCCTGGCAGGTGGGAAGTCCCAAAGAACAAAAACTGGAGCTGCCAAATAAATAATTTGCTTCCTTGGAATGCTCCATACTGGAGCATTAAGTGCAGCTCTGATACCTGAGGTATTTTAAACTGACATGGCTTAATTTAAATTTTCCCGCTGTGCATTTACATGTGTGCATGGATTAGCAGAGCACGCAGTGCATGTTTGCACACACAACTGCTCTGGCCAGCTGTTTGGGCCTGCACACTGGCAGCTATATTGATTGATTTAATTCTTCTGTTGGCTGCTGAGTAATCTGTGCCAAATGCAGAACTTGGATGTGCTCTATGAAAATAATATAAACAAATGTAACAGCCCTATAAAAAGGACATTATTCTCTTGGCTGGAGGAAGATTCATGCTCTGTATTTGTGCACTGGCCTGCATGGTGTCTTTAATTTTATTTTCTTGTCTGGGTTGGAATTACTGGATCTGATAATGTGAATAAATAGGTTAACATTTTTGTTCCACGTGGAGTAAAAAATGGTAAAATCTTTAAGTCAAAAGAGATATGACATGTTATTTGTAAGGATGAGAAGCAGTGTACATATGGTTTGTAGTTTGTCTTCTCCATTCCATCAGCGACAGGAGTAATATGAGCTGAAATCTCTGTGGTTACTGGGACCTCCATTAGCCTCTGATTCCTTTAAAGAAGCAACATGCACACCTAATAAAGAATTAAAATAAATACTTCAGCTATGTTAGATCATTATTTTGAAGATTTGTATATGCAAGGATTGTTAGCTCCATCTTTATGCAAACAAGTAACAGTCACTTCATTCCTATTAGGGCAAAGATACATTGCATTTTCTGAAATCCTATTTGCTGTGTATCATAACTGGAGGAGGTCTGTACTTGTCCTTTCTTTTTACTAAAGCCCTTATGATTGTGTTTAAGAAGAATCTTAACACCATTGTGTAAATAGTTTTTTCTTCCTCTCCTGGGTAAATGCTCTTCCTGCCATCTCATTGCCACCTCAGTCATCTGGTTTTGGAATTTCCTAGTCCTGGCTATGGGACTGCAGCTGCAGTTTATAGAGCTCAGCTGAATTCTCTTTTGCAGTTCTCCCCTAAGAACCACATTTTGTATTTGTTCCTCCAGCTGTCTGAACCTCTATGTAAAGAAACACTTTGTTTCCTCTAACCAAAGCTGTTTGAAACTGTGTAAGAGGTATTTGGTACTGAAGTTACAGATGTCTTAATATTATGTAAAAATGTGCTTGTGTCATACGTGTAACATGTGAGAGCAGCCCTGCCCTCCCGTGGGTAGAAGAAGAACTCAGCTGCGTGCGCAGTCTCAGCTCTGCTGATGCTGAGAATGTTGTTTTCAGTCAAGAGTCTGCTTTATGGGGCAGGAGAATCTGAATCCTGATTTTCTCTGATGTTAAACACTTCCTCACTGCAGCGCAAAACCTCAGGACAACCTTGTGGTTTGCTGGAGCTGTTTCCTTTCCTGAGTCTTGCTCCCATTTTCTTTTTTTTCCCTTCCCTGTGTCCCCTGATGTGGGGGGTGGGACATGGTGCCTGGTGCCATCCAGTCAGCTTTTCCTTCTGGGAAGCAGTTTCTCAGAGCTGGTGGGATACTGATCATTGTTTGGAAGAGATGATGTTGCAACCTTTGGATGTGTGTCACTGTTCAGGTGTGCTGATTTTGCAGTGTATCAAAGCAGACTTGTGTGTGGTCACAGCATATTAAGAGGATTTATCTTCAGTTCTAATCAGCCACTTAACCAAGTAATTTTAACCTGTCTCCCTTTGCCCTTGCTTTTCCTGGTGTTAGTAGGACTTTATTTCTTTACTTCTCTCCAATTCCTTACAACTTTTTGAGAGAGGTCAAGGAAACTTGGAATAAATCTTTTATTCCTGTGAAGAAAACCATGATTGAAATTAGCATTAGATGATGTCCTAGCACAGGTGAGTAGAACCATCCAACTTTACTGGTGCTGCTGCCAGTGTCCAAAGGGTGAGGAGAAGAGGGGAGGATTCATTGAGGAGGGATGTATGATTTTTTTTTCCATCATCCTGCCAAGCTTCCTCCGAAAGAGCCAAGACTGCTGACATGAGCAGAAGCTTGACCTGCAGGCAGCGGTGCCAAGTAATGCCGGCAATGTGTTTTACACAAGGGTGTGCTAACCTCGGCATTTTTCCCGAGCTACATCATTCCCACAAAAACAACTCTCTCCCCTCTCAGATGTAGACTGCAGTAGAGAGCTTGGTTTGCAAGCTCTGATCTGATCAAACACGCCCAGCAGAAGGCAAAATGGAATCGCAGCTTTGCAACTTTAAAACGTGTCCGTTTCCTCTCGAGCTGCATAAATCAGCAGTGCTGGACTCTTCCTGCTCCGAGGTGCTCGAGTTGCATGGGATAAATTTTCATGGCAGGAAGAACGCGCTGTGTCAGGGTGTCATTAGGGTTGATAATTCGCAGATCAGACCCAGCAAAAATATTTATTGCCTGGATTTACTTGTCATGAAATTGCCTTAAAATATGGATGGAAGAAACATGAAGTAAAGCAAAAAATAAAAGGAAAATGCATTATTGGATTAACAGAATAAAAAGTCTTTGGGAATTGCTATTTTATAACCTTTATTTATGTAGGTAGATTCAATTTGTTTTAAATGCGTTTATACATAAATCAATGATCTGTATACCTTAACCCAGAAGGATGCTCTCAGGAATTCCTCCTCAGTAACACTGGAAATGAATGACTTGGAGGAGAAGGATTGTTGATGTTAGCAGTGTCCCTTCTCATTATGCTGGTGGCTTTTTGTGGGACTGTATTGAAATACAGGTTTTAACAGGGAATATGTTTTTGAAATTGATAAGATTTTGTAATAACCCCCCAATATGAATATAAGATTCTACAATAATTAGGATAAAAATTGGGAGAGCCATAAATACTAAGACATTTTTAGTGGCTTTTCTTTCTTTTTTGAATTGGGTATCCATACTGTTATTCATATTTAGTTTTTAAAAATCCTATTATAGAAATATCTGCCAAAACTTTATTCGGGATATTTCAAAAGACCTTTTATTTTCAGTCTTAAATTCAGCTTATAAGGTGAGCTGTATTAGAGGTGCTGTACATGGGAAATTAGGCAATGCTGTTAATTTGATCATCTGAGTATATATAAAAGTGTCTGTCAGGTTTAGGGAATAACTCCAGTGCTGTTACCTCCAAGGCACGCCTCTCAAGAACATTTTCTGTATTTTATTAACTGCATGTGTGAATCTAGAGCTCAATCCCTTTCTAAATACGAGCCTTGGCACAGGGAACCTGAGTTTGGGCTCTTGTTCTGTGTCACAACTCTCTGTGACTGTAGGTGAGTCCTGAATCTTTCTGTGCCTCACATTTGCAACATGGGGTAGAGACATTTCAGTTTTGTAGCTCTGCAGTGCAAAGAAGCTGAAGAAACTGGAGAGCCACAGGTGCAGTGAGTGATGAGTTATTTGAAGTATTTTAGCAGAGTGGTGAGCAGGAGCTTTTCTTGAGACTCATCTGAAGGCCACTTTTATTCAACCAGCACAATAATGTACTGGTGGAGGTTGATGTGTATCAGTGCTCAAACAAACAAGCAAAGAAATCTGAGATTCAACTCCTCTCCCTATTTTTTTTCTACTGAATCAAACAAATTCATAAAGTGCTTTATTTTAGCAATTTTATTTTTATTTTTTATTTATTTTTTAAATTTTTCTTTTTATTTTATTATTTTTGCCTAGAAAAACATTTAACTATATTTTAAAACATGTAAATTGTAAACAAAATCTTGACAATTTTTGACAATTTAGTGAAGCAAATACTTTTTCTAGTGTTCATCAAGTATTGTAGAAAAGCTTGGGGTTTTTTCTATTTTCTGATACAGGCTGTAGAAGCCAACTGTCACAAGCACCTCAGTGGAGGGGACAGAGTCAGCAGGAAAGTGGAAAAGTAGTGAGGATATGTCTAAATAAAGCCAGAAAAAGATTGTTCCACAAATGACTGGATTGCACCTGAAATGGGTGATTGGTGCAATCTCCATCCCAGTGTGGCCTGACTGGAAAATGGAAGGTCACAAAAAAACCAACCCTGAAAATCTACTCCTCTCATTCCTTCTGATGCTCTTTCCCTTCCTGCACGGTCTCTGCATTATTTTCCATGATGCTTTCTATTCTATTTGCAGCTAAATGTAACCTGCAGAGTACTGTTGTATATCAAGATCTCCTTTACTTTTTATTATTAGTTTAATTGACTCATTCGGTTGATTTAAAGAGAAAATGAACGGGTATGAAATGCTAGTCTTCCTACTTTTTTAAAAAATAAGAATGCCACTGCATTAAATCTGTGTGAAGTCCTACAGCATCAATGGGAAAGTTTGCACGAACTCACCATGTTGAATGAGCACACTAAGGGCTGGATTCATACGGGGAAGTGTCCATTTGTACGGAATTAATGAGTCTACAGGAAGACTCGTTAATTAACCTCTGGGATTTAAGGGTTCTCCTCACCTGTTCACTCAACAGGTCAGGAGAACCCTTAAATCCCAGAGGTCTGTCAGGAGACAGAGGAGACACTTCAAATCGACCCTGAGGGCAGGACAGCATCTCTGACAAATCCATGCCTCCAGCAGAGCAGGGCAGGTGTGTGGTGGCTGCCAGCTGTGTTTGTCACTGCTCTGCTTCCTTGGGGACACACGGGGCAGTGCCAGGCTGGCAGATCACCTCCCCCAGTGCTCCAGCCTCTGCTGAGGAACTGCATGTGCTGCATCTCAACAGGAAGCCTGGAGGACATTCCTGGTTCTCCTTGGCAGGGCGGAGAGCTTCAAAGTATCCTGGAATGAACCAACTGCAAGCTGTCAAATGCTTTTCTTGATCTTTGTGATAAGTTGAGTGAACAGTGGTGATTTATCTTCAGTTTGGTTATGTCTCTTATGGTAGATCTGGTGAACAACTATGATCTTTCCCCTTGAAGTTTTTCCTGTGCGCTGGTGGGGATGGAAGAATAGATGACCAAGAGGCTTCTAAAAGACACAACTGCTTGTTGTGTCTTTAGTGCCTGGCCTCAGACACTTGCTTGTATTTTCTTCTGTCAGGCCATTTTCTTTTGGTTGTGGAGGCTTTTCCTAGGTACCTCCTTGGGCAAAAGGTTAAACCATGTCCCTTGTGCCAGTTTTAGCATTTGAACAGCTCATATTTAAGTTACAGGTCTTCTTACTCTCTTAACTTCTCTTTTACTACTATTTTGTTTGAAACAACAGTGAACCGTTCATTGCAGCAGAACTGCTGAGCCAAATTCCTTGCTGATATAAAACAGAGTTGGGGAACTTCAAAACGGTAAAATTGTGTATCATTTGATCTTGCCTGTCTGTGTAGATACCACAGACTTTTAAAAAAGTGAGTTGTGCAATAAAATGTCCAGGAGAGGCTGCTGAGTTGTTAAGATGCCACATGAAGTTGGTAGTACAGCAAAGAATAAACCAATGCAGATGTTTGTCCTCTTCAGCCCAATGTGATGCTTACAAGATGATTATTGAACTCTGCAGTTTCTTCAGCTAAGGAAAGTCTCAGAGACCCTTCTAGGCAGAGAAATGCCTCACATAACTGCAGGAGAGATTGGTTTTCCCCTTTTTATGCAGCCTTAAGAAATGAAGGGCTTGATCTCTCCTCCCTGACTTTGGATTTTAATCCTGAGGTCGGATGGCTCGTCAGGAGTGAGGCCAAAAGCACCCAGGGACTCACTGACACAGTGCAGAGGAGCAGTGCATGCTCACTGTGCATTTCTCATTAGCCTCGCTGCAAACCTGCAGACAGACAGCAGAGTAGGAGGGAGGTTCCCTGTAAGCTCAGCCCTTCAGTCCTGGCAATCCCTTCCTGGAGAAACTCTCCAGAGCAGCACAGGGAACTGGAAGAACAGGATTGCCAATTACCAGGACCTGTATTCTGAAAACTTTCGTGTGGAGTGCATCCTTTCTGGTTGAATTGTGGGTTGTTCAGGTGCTTTGTCTGTGTTTCTCATTCTCATTTCCAAAGCCAATCTCTTTGTTGTTTTCCTGAAAGCTTTGCAGAATGCAGTCTACAAGCCTGCATTACCTGCTTTTCTTGTTTGCTGTTTTTTGTCCCTCCCCCTTCTTCCATCCATGTTAAGCCATTCACGAAGTATTATTCATTAGGAACTTGAGCATCTCCATCCTGAGGAAAAAAAACAAAACAAAAAACAAAGCTTCTAGTGAGCCAGAACTTACTCATTCTATCCTGTTTTTCTGCCTTCTAAGAAAAATGTATGTGGTCTAATCATAATTCCCCAGTGACCCATAAGCTGGGTCTAGCTGTGGTAATCAGAGCCTTATCCTGGGGCTGCCTGTCAGAGGGGGTTGTTAGCACAATTGATGCAGCAGACTTCTGTCTCAGCTGAACTCTGCCTGTACCTTGTGAAGAAAAGTGAGCATTCATTTGTATACATAACTTGGGAACAGGAGAGAATCCACAATTCCATTGCCATCCTCTTTAATGAGCTATCATGATATTTCATTAAAATAACATGCACACTTTGAACTGTCACATCGCTGCACAAGGCACTGCTTCTGGAGCAGGAGAAAAAATTGCTTCAATGATGCTGCAGTTCATTGGGCTGTGCCTGAGGGACAGGTGGGGATAAATTAGTGAGGGACAGAAAAATATATTTTACTTGTATAATTAGGACCTTTTAAAATTGAAATATATTAAAAACCTCTCCCCTCATCTTCAGAGAGATATTTTTGTGTTGCTTTTGAAAACAACTTGTACTTCTAACTCTTCCACAAAGAATATGCTTCTGGCACTACAGAATTTCCAACAAATATCAAGCTCTTGAGTCAAACACCCAGAGGCCATCATGAGGTTGAAAAGCACACAAACAAACTATTGTTAAAATTTGCTGATGCTGCTGGCATTGCCAAGGGGGCAATCTTCTTGTTTTTTGCTCATGTGATTTAAAGTAATGAGAAAATTCAGAATGAGACAAATTAGGAGGCAGATCTTGTGAAAGGACTAGGCCTTCCCCACTGCCACTGAGCAGTGTTCAGACAAAGTGTACACAAAGGGGCCTGTTGCTGGATGGGCCAGAGTGTTCCAAACACTTGGTATCAGTAGGAAGGAAATATAGGGATGATATTACTAGACCTGAGAGGGGGAGAGGAAAAAAGATAATTTTGAAAAATCCGAGTCCTACAGCTATATTTGTGATTTAAACTCCCAATTGTATAGGCATAAATTACTTTTTCTCAATAAATTATCACTACACTCATCTTGTTCATATGACAATGAATTGGAAAGTGCATCATCCTATGCAGCCAAGTAATTTTTTCCTCCTCTAAATATATTACACTGTTTAGATGAGTCTACAGTTTTGTGAACAATGTGTGTATCGATATAAAATGAATCACCCTCACATATTCGTCCCAGGCCTTTATTTAACACCTCCTTTGCTCAGCTTTTGAAATATAAGAATATATCTCTTTGCCTGTTCTTGGTGGAAGTCTGCTATGTAAAGAGTACTGTATCAATAAAATAGTTCAAACATCTGTCTAAAGCCTTCAGTACATCAGAAACTCAAGTGTTGGAAGCATCAGATTTCCATATTTGAAGACCATCAAACTCTTTTCTGAGTTTAATAATAAAATAAATAATTAAAACAGAAGAAAAACTCTGGAAGAAGCAAGTCATGCTTGCTGTCTTCTTTGCCAAGGCATCTGGGCAGTGCAACACCAAGAACTTCCAGCATATGTTTACAGCACTGGTTAGTGGGTTTTAGCCGTGTTTTTCCTTGAGAGGGGGGAGGAAGAAGGGCATGGACATGATGAGGAATTTTCCATGTCACAACAGGTCAGGAGCTGGGCAGTGTTTAATCTTTGTACCTGGGCATTAAAATGGACATTTATCCCAGTGACTGGGCTGTCACTGCCTGTGGAGCCGCATTAACCTCCTTAGGAAGCCGTTTTCTTTAATTTTTTTTCAGGGACTTTATTATGTTTGCTTCAAAGCCAGAGCTGCTTACGTCCTGCTGAGGTGTTCTGTGTACTTGAAAATACATTGAATCTGAAGTTGCGTGCATGGCTCACATACTTTTTTGACTCCTTTTCCTTGTTTTTGTTTTCAGTGTTGTATTTTTCCAGCCTGTCTGATTTTAGTCCCCTGTTCCTATCATAAAACGCATGGTGTACATTTTGGGCAGAGCAACCTGATTATTTCAAGCTCCAGTCTGGTTTCCTTTTTTTGTCCTTTTAAACCATGTTACTGGAGACTGGTAGCCATGGTAACCCCCTTATCTGTGTTGAGAAATAAATACTAAAAATTGCTTTTTTTACTATTTATATATAAAAATGTAGAAGCAAATAAAATCTGCAGTATATGACTCACTTAATATTTTCAAGTCTCCACCACTTCTCTTAAATGTGGAACCAAATAACTGAGGAAATCAAAACAAACTTAATTAACAAATTAATAAACATATTTTGCTCCTTTTCAAGGGGTTTTACTGCAATGTACACAGGAGGAGTGTGCTGGATTCAGCTCCTTTTAGTTTATGTACCCCAAAGAGATGAGGGTGACTCTCCAGAGAGCCTCAGCTGGGACGGGACCCGAATGACAGAGAACTCCAAAAAAGAGCCAGAACTGAGTAAAGGTTTAGACTGAACATTGCTGTTTTATCATTTGGTTTTAATCAGACTTTGTTCCAAAAAAAAAAGGCCTGTGTTTCCCATACCTCTGGATCAACTCTTTGTTTTAGAATAAACTGAAAAGTGCACCTGCTCACAGTTAAAGTGAGCCTTTCCAAGATGGAATTGCTGCAGGTGTAAAATCATTAATTACTGCACCTTGATATTTTGAGACTAGTGCAAAATCCAGTGATTCCTTCTAAAGCAAATCAATGTTTTAATTTCAATTCCCACCTAGAATAACCTGCAAATTGCTTCAGAAATATTTTCTTCATGTTCATTAGGGGACACATGGCTGCAAATGTCTCTAATTGTAAACTACCTGGCTTCCATTGACTTACATTAAAGACAACATGACATCGATTCCACATACTCTGAAGACCTCTGGGATCAGATACTGGGAAAGTGATTCAGACTGTCTCAAGGAATATCTCATCCAAGATCTTCATTTGCTTTCCAGTAACTGGGCTCCAGCTGTTGCTAAACTCATCTGTGTTTTGTAAATGATATTTCTAGTACGTCTGTTTAGGCAAATTCATTCCTCCTTTCTCCACCTACCTCATGTATAATTAGGACCTTTTAAAATTTAAAAAGTGGGGCGGCAGAAGGTTTTGTTGGTAGAAACCTTCTGATGTATTTGCTGGAAAAAGACACACAAGTCTTTGACCACATTTGTCTGTGCCTCACTGTTTGTTGAGTGTGTTCTTTTAATTCATCAGTATCAGCTTCCATGAGAAAACTGGGAAGCAGAGGTTTTCATTGATGACATCTGAATGATTGGAGTTGGAAATGCTGTATTTAAATTCAGATAATCTGCTGCTTCATTTTACACATATGATTTTGTTTCTCTTTTTCATTGGATGAGAGTAACTCTAGGATTTCAGTGAAAATGCTTTTGTATGTGAATTCTTTGCGTATATGCCAACATATGATTAATATGCTCTTGTTTACCACATTCCTACTTACAACATTATTTACTAGAACTGTCACATATTGCAGATACAAAAAGAGCCCTGTGGACTCAGTAGGAAGAAAATTATTTTTAAATGTTTCTATTCACAGAAATATTTGTTTTGGACTAGCTCTATTTCAGACGTCTTCTATTTTCTGTCCGTGATAATGTGTGCATTTATTTTCCAGCAGATCTCCTCCTCCACATGCTGCTCCATTGCTCACTGTCTCTCCTTCCACGTCTCTGATTCACTAATAAACTATTTTTGATTCTTCTCCCCTGCCTGAATTTCAACTCTTGCTGAGTTGCTGTAGCTTTGCCCTCTCCCTGCAGCATGTGTTGCTGAGCACTGATTCTGGCTTGATTATTTTATTTTTCCTTTTAAATAGTTCACATTGTTCTGGATGGCAGAGCGGCTCTGAAGCTCTCTGTGACCATCCCTGTTGTGACAGGCACCGCTCCAAATTAGGGACTCTGGCATCCAAATGGGACAATTTCTAGGCGTGATGTTGAAGGTTAAATTAGGAGCATCTGTTACTCCAGAAATGGGCTGCCCATATATAGTCCGAACTGATTAGCCAAAGGGGATTTAGGAACTTGTGGAATTGCCCAGGAATTGAAAGGAAAGGCAGGCAGCAGTGTTCGTGTATGTGCACAAACACACATACCTTTGCAAATATGTGAATTTAATCAGTCAGGTGTTTTACTTTTTTTTTTTTTTTTTCCTATCATCTATATAGGGAGAAGAGAGCCATGGAAAAGTAACTATTGGCTTTTGTAGTAATTTAATAATTATCTGCTGTTTCAAAGACATTTCTGGATGACAGCATTAAGGACTTTACAGCAACTTGGATTTGATTCTCAGAACAGTGTTGGAAGACCTGTTTTCCAGGCTGGGCTGCTTCAGACCGTACATTTTGGCAGCAAAGCTCAGGAGCCCAACTCAAGCACTGTCCCAGAACCCAGGCCCTTGCTGTCCACTTCCCTCAGTCTGTACATGACCTTGGCCTTTAAAAACTTCCTCCTCAGCTTGAGGTGCTGCTGTTTTGTTTGAACTTCTTCCTTTGGGAAAAGGAGAGCTTGCATTTCTTTGCAGGGATTTCTGATGTGAATGAGAGCTCAGATGAGATGCAGAAGGCTCAGCACTGCTCACAGCAGTTCCAAGTGTGTTAGAAACTGTGCAAAGAGAGGAAAATTTGCTGCCACTCTATAGAAGTTTCTTTGGCAGTTCTGGAAAAATCTTTCCTCTTCCTGAGCAGCACCTCAAGTTGATTCTCCCAGGGCAGAAGTGCAAAGATGGAAATTCTTGTTTAAATCTCTCACATTTCTTACGAGTACCTTGTCCCTGATATGTGCTATTTCATGCCCTTATGTGGAATCTGCCTGTCACCGATGCTGACGGATGCAGGATAAAGTGCACTTTCCTTTGGCTGTGCCAAGTGGATATGCAGCAGCGTGCTCAGCTAGAGAAGCCAACAGCAGATTCTGTGCAGAGCCAGGATTGTTGGAGAGAACTTTTCTTTCTCAGAATTACCAATTTAAAGGGCAAAGCTGCCTTGGTGTGCTGGTAGGATTGTGGTAGAAGACAGCAATTTGGTGTGAGGTGGATGTGCTGAGCCCACTCCTCCTGTCCACTTGGGATTTTCAAATCTGGGGTGATTGTATAAATCATCTCTATTGTAAATTGAAGTAGGAATTTTTAGTTTCTGAGCTTGGTGCCTCTGCACGGGTCTGACATCAGGGCCCACAGGTTTTTGCTGCAGCTGCTAATCCTTGCTACTGAATAAAGGGTGACTTTACATAGCAAATATGTTACAAGATCTGAGGTCAGTGGATGGGAATGAAGAGACAGAAAAGGTTTGTCACGTCTCAGTACTTGCCGTAACAAGCCAAGTGGCCAGAGCCATATTTGAGCTCACTGTTACAGATCATGTACCTCAGCATTCGGTTTGCTGCGAGAGTTACTCGTGCTGAAGTTCACAGTATAATATTTCCAGGGAGTAGATAGACATGGGAATTAGGCCAATGGATGCTGCCTTTCCATTTCTAGATCTAAATAATTAGTAGGTGTTCATTTACTTCTGCAGTCATCTTGTACTGGATGTGAACACAGACACATACAGCAGATCACCATAATTGGGTTATTTCTTCCCTTTAAACAAGAATTTTCCTGTTTACAGCCTGAAGATTGCAGATAGAAGGATTCATCCCGTGTGAATTTCCAGGCCATATTCAAGCTTTATCTTATTTTGAAGTGCTATGAGAAAAATAATCCAGGTTTCTCCAATCTGGTTTTCATGTATGCAGTTGCAATGCTGGATGCCAAGAATGTGAAGGATCCAAACCTACAGTAACTGACTAGGTTACTCTTGAAATGTTGTCTCGTGTTTGGGCTTTTGATTTTTCTTCAGTGAGACTGCAGAAAGTAAGGGCTGGGCAAGAGATAGCAACACAAAAGTTGATTCTATATATTCTCTCTCCAGCTATTCCTCATCCTCAGTAGTGTCTAGAAAACAGCAGATCCCAAAGTGGACAACCTAACAAGAACCTTCCAGCTGTGAACCAGATGATTTTAACAAGGAGATAATTGGACTGGGAAGTAGTAAGAAAGGCCGGATTCTAAATTCTAGTTAATCATTGATAGTGGCTACATGAGAATTTGTCAGATGATTTTTGCAACTGCTAATGATTCTACATGCTTTTGCAAAATTGCTAAGGTTTGTTAGAGATAGCTGAGGTATTTGCCTTTATGGTTCCCTGGTTGTAAGCTCTGACTGTATTTAGAAACCTGCCTGCTTCCTTACTTAGTCTTTATAGTGGTACAAAACACTTGTATCCTTCCATGGGCTGACAATTTCAGTGATTTAATGGATGGAGAAACAGTGGTTCTGACAGATGAGGGCTGCAAACCCATTGCAGGGTATCCCTGTCCTAAGGTTGTTGGGGAAACTAAAGCACATCCAGGCTCTCTTTACAGCCACCACCTCATTCTAAACACTTCTCTCCCTAGGGTTGAAGTTAAAAGGCTCTGAGGGATGTGTGCTAGGAGTTTTAAATGCAATAACTGAGCCTTATTGGCATGCAGCTGAGATGAGGGATTGAGGGAGATCGGGGCTAGTGCAGCAGTGAAGGTCTGTAGGGCTTACCCATCGTGTTCTGGAAAGACCCCAGTTTTATTCCAACATGTGAGATTCCAGGAGCTGTCAGAAGTATGTCAGGTGGCCTTGTCATGGCAGGCTCAGTCAGAGGTCAGAGCCAGGGGTGAGAGGCATTGTGATCATCACCAAAGGATGCTCTGCAACTGCATCTTCAGAGTTCACATCCACAGTCATGACCTGCTGTTTTCAGGCAGAACAGGTGGTCCTGTGGCTCTCTCACTGAGCAGAACAACCTTGAAATTCTGCAATGAATGAAAAGATTGTGTGTCAGGGACTTGGTCACTGCTCTTGGCTATTCCTCTGGAGAAAAAACATATTTCTGAAATGGATTTCAGCTTGGTCCATTCCAACCCAAATCAATCACACTTAATTATCTGCCCGGGGCACAGGGTATCCGTCATACTCTGATAAATTCAACGAACATGCAAATTGTATCATCTTTTGTCATCAGGACCGTCTGTTCTTGGCATTCCTGCTATGAGGCTAGACTGTAGATATGTTGATTAGCGGATACGCTGATCAGTCATGAAAATTCATTTCCAAAATGAATTTGGATTTGGAATGAGCATGGGTTTTTTTTCCACCTCAGGCAAAGGGAGCCTGAATTCTTGATTACACATAATTATTTATACTCATATTTAGGTCATTTTATATACCCCCAAGGTGGTGTAAACTGGTAGGAGCTTAATATGAGGTTAGATCTGAACGGTTTAAGCATTTCACTTGTTGGGTGCTTGCAGAAGGAGGCAGAATGGGAGCTGTCTTTCTTTTAAATTGTGTCTTTGTATGAGCTGATTGAGATGTCCTCTTTTGTTTTATTTTTACTTTGGAGGTCTGGATTTATCTTAATCAGTAGCAACCCAATTAGTGCCCTGAAGTTTTTTCTAGAAAGTGCAATTTTGAGCCATTGTGGTTAAGGAGCATATTTTGAGGGGTGCCTACTCTCCCCATTTTGAACTGAATGAGAGCCCTGTTCTTTCCCAAAATACAGATTATGGCTGGTGCTTGAAATCTCAATGTGATATTGCCTTGTGTCTCAGCTCTTGTGCTACTGGGAATATCCCCATTCCACTTTTATTGCAGTATGTTTTGGGGAGGCACCTTTCCATTCTCCAGTGGTACTGTCATATGAAAGGTAAAGGGGTCCTTTTGTTATGGGCTTTCAAAAGTCCTTGCAACACCAGTCACTTGGTATTCAAAGGAAATTTTTGCAATGTTTAGAAATGCCAGATGTAGCTTGTGTCAGCCAGAATTGTTGCCTAGTGTTTTCACAACAAAATGGGCTGTCCAGACCTTAGTGTCTGCCATTGAAATACCTTGAGACTCCTCAGAGGTCAGTGTTCTGTCAAGTCTCAGTTTTTCCATGTAAACCCAGACAGGCCTCGGTTTCCCTGTGCTAAAGCCAGGCTTATACTCTGACTTTTTCTCTACTTGTGAAATTTACCAAGAACAGTGTTTTAAACTATATCTTGAAAAAAACCAAATGAAAGTCCCCAAGTGGTTGTTTTTCTACCTTGTCCAAATTTGCAGGATTTTATGTACTATCTGAGAGGTCTGTTTCCTAATACATGTCTAGAAACCTCTCTTTCCAGAAAATCCTGTTGGAGATTTCTTCAATCCATTTCCAGCTGTCAGTCACTGTGAGGAGTGCAGGGTCTGGACTTTCTCTGCAATCTGTAAGTGCATTTATTATAGAGGCCAGTGTTTAAGGACATGTTGGCAACCTGGAAACCTGCTGAGGTCCCAGACTTGACAGCAAGCCCACTACAGGTGGATCCAGCTGCTCTCTTTCTGCTTTACTGTTTGCCTGGGTTACACTACCTCATGGTCAGTCTGGTCAGTCACTGCCTGTTTGTGCACCTGATTCCCAAAGCATTCCAACTCTAGCCCTGCAACTGTTGGGGAGCAGCGAAACCTGTCTGGGCTCTGTAGAGGCAGAAGGATCTGTCTGTGCAGTACATACTGGTGATAAGGACCTATTCTCCAATATTCTGCATTATTCTTTCCTTTTTTAACAGATTAGTGTTCATTTGATCTTTCTTTGGGTGTGTGTTGTCCTCTTTTAATTGCAGTTTTTTGAGTATTCATACTCCTTTGCTTAGCTCCTAAGTTTTGCTAATAAGTTCCTGATGTGTGCCAAGATAAGGAAGATGATTAATGAAATTGTTACACTCCCAGATTCTTGTTCTAACTCGCTGTCTTTAAGTGGTTTCAAACAAGGATTTGTCTGCACTGTTACCTGCAGCACACCCCAGCTGTGGCCACAGAAGCAGAAAAGTGGGAACGTGCTTTGCTGTCTTCAGAGTTTGTCGTGTAAGAAACCAGCTGGAAAGGAACCCAGTGAACAGGCAAGTGCTTGGTGCTTCAGTCAAGAGTTTTACTGAATCCCACAGGGAGGTGACACAGGTGCTGGTAGCTCACTTTCACATTTGGCAAAAGGCATGTTCCTTCTCTGCCAGGCTGCAATTATCCCACATGCCATAAAACAGGACTGGCAAAGGTGGTGAAAGAATCCCAGCTCCACAGAGTGGTTCCAGGGGAGCGACCAGATCTCATAATCTCGGTTATACTGCTTGTTTTCCTAAGCACTTTTACTCTTCCTCCCAGACTAAAATACAGCAGTTAAGTTCATTAAAAACACTTTAAGTTATAAACAGTCACCGTTTTTCATTTCCTATGCAAACAGCGCTGATCTGATAAGTGTGTTTCCTTTCCCAGAGCTGTGAATATTTCTTTGTAGAAGAAAGTTTGCTCTGATAAAAGCTGATTTAGTAAAGTCTGAGTGTGTGATTCTCTTCTCTCTGACAAGTATTTTGCTTTCCACTGATGTTTTCTTTTCTAAAGACCTGCCCTGTACAGGGAGTTTTAGATGTGGAAAGAAAAGCTCTCTTCACAATGCCTTATGGAGGCATTTGATACAATACCCACTACGTGCCATGAAAAGCAATAAATAGTACTGGTACATTGGTCAGATAATATACACTAAGAAACATCCAGTTTACTTCAAGTAGCTTTGTTGAAAAAGGTATGTCAGTGTAAAGCAGATTTATCTTTTTCTGGAAATTTGCATGGATTGCAATGAGGTTTTAAAATACTGCCTGTGTTAGAGATGGTTCTGGTTTCTTCTTGGGATCCTTATTTGGGATCTGAAAGAGAGTGGGATGGTAGAGCTGGGGATCATCAGTTTCACTCCTGCCTTTCCTTTCTGAGCTGTTTTTTTCATTGTTTCAAGCTCGTGTGAGTTCTTCCTTGAGAAAAGCAAAATACTCAGCAAAGAGGACACACAGCAACCGGGAATGGTTGTGCCAACTGCTGAGAGGCCTGGGAGCTTGTCCCTGGATGTGGCTGTAACATGGAATATCCTGTGTCCTTCTACCCACCCAGCCTTGAAGCTTTACCTGCCTGGAGGCAGGTGCTGAGCCTTTTCCTTGCTTTGTCTCTTGGTTGATGCTTTGAGAATAGCCCAAGTGCACTGGAAGAACAAATCCTAATGTCTCAGTGTAAAGCTTGACATATTCCAGCCCCATATAAATTTTTATTCTGTACTGTTCAGTGACCCTACTTGTTATCTGCTTTGTGAGGCACTCATACTGAAGACTTATGATTCATCCAGTCTGTAGCTCCCAAATGTGTAGAGATTCATTTGCCAGCAAGGATGTGCTGTGCTGCTGCTTCATCCAGAGCTGATCTCGGGCCAAACACACCCTTAGAAACACCTGGTATATGAATGGTAAAAAAAAAAATTATTACTTTCTTAAAACAAGAGCAGAACTAACCTTTTCCGGAACAGAAAACATGTCCTGTAGAGCTAAATGCTACTTTTATTTTTAACTCTGGAATGTTTGGAGTGTCTGTTTGAAAATGAAATAACCTCATCATGGTTTATGGGCACATTTTACACATATGCATCGTCTCTCTACAAACAAGTCAGTTGTTATGATAAGGAGAGAATTTAACAGCTACAGCCAAGACATCTTTCAAGAAATAGCTCTGAAGAGAAGTACAAATTCTTGACAGTGATCTGAAGTGTGGAAAACCTCTGTTCAGTTCCTTTCTATTCCACAGGTTTCTTCTGTGACTTTTGGTGAGTTAATCAATGACTCGATGCCTCCCTTTAATATCTGTAAAATTGCTGTGAAAGTATTTTCCACCCTGCAGCACTGTCATGTGGATCAGTGCACCTGGAGTGTATTGCAAGGCAAAGTGGAGCCTAGATGCTGTGGAAATGGGGGCCAGGCAAGTGCTCAGGATCACAGGAGGAGCTCCCTGTGTTTGTCCTGTGAGGGAGCAGCAGTGGGGGCTCTCTCCCATCTGCACACAGTGAGTTGAACCTCTGTTTCTAGGACATGTTATTTCTCAACCACTGAGTCTGCACATTAAGTCTACATGGAACTGGGCATCCTCTTGCCTAGTTGCAAAACTCTGCTTGAAAATCAATCAAGACAGCAGGCTCCTAAATCATCCTGCTGATCTTCTTGCAACATCCTTTTTTTCCTGTTTCATGTGGAAACTCACTGACACTCTAAGAATTAATGCCAGTGATTCGTGAACCATTTAGTTATGTCAGGATTATCCATGTCTGTAAAAACTAGCCTCCAATTAATTAGCTGGGTCAAGTATATTTAATGATGCTTTATATCACATGTGATGACATCACATCCTAGCCTAATTACATGTGCTTTTCTTAATTTTGATTTTTTTTCCTAGCTAATATTGCTCTGTCCAAAATATGCTGTTGCTCACAGTATTATTGGCCAGATTCCCCTGAAAAACCTCCCATGCAGGCAGGGAGGACAAAAGGAGAAAGCTGTGTTATGAAAAAGGTGCAGGGTGGCTGTCCAGGGCCTTTTCATACAGCTCATATTTATGTTAAAGTACTACAGGCAGAGAGAGATTCTGCTGAAACCTATAAATCCAGGCTTTCACAGGTGTTCAGGTCCTTACCTTCCCTGGAGGATTTAACCACGGCTGTTGATGGTCTCCTTCAATGCCTACTCTGATAGGTTAAATTTCAGCAGTAACAACAGGGTTTTCAACACATGAAGAAATGTTCAATATCTATGGATTTTGCTTGTGAAGTGAAAAAGCTGTTAGACTTGTAGAAATGTAAAACTTTTTGCTTCTGTGGCCAGAGTATGTTCAGACAATGGGAAGAGTCCCTGATTTTGAATTGACAGAGAGGTGTAAATGAAATCTGAGTCTGAAAGACTTCTAGCAAAATTGGCTTATTCTGTCCTTCAAGGCTGGATGGGAGGGCTCCATCTGATAAGGTTGGTGACTTCACTTAGTAAAGAGGGTTGGTTTGAAAGCAGAGCAGGAGCCTCTGTAAATTTTGTTTGGTAAACTGTGCTTAGAGCATGTGCTATGTCTCTCCAAATGCCTCTGCACAAATCCACTAATTCTTCAGCCATATAGTCTTTTTTTTTTTTTTTTTTTTTTTTTTTTTTCCCCAGAATCTAATAAAGTATTTATTAGGTAACAGCTTGAGGATTTAGGAGACCAAGACTCATTTTCAGAGGAGCTGCTTCAGGCCTGATTTGCCAGGACATACTCCCTGTGCCTGCCATTTGCTGTTGGTTGGATATGACCCAGTGAGATGCCTTACGGACATGAATCATTAGGCATTGACTTTTTAAAAGTACAGCTTAGAGTGTCTGCACCTTAGGAACATAATTTTGATTGTCTTTTATTGAGATGTGTGTTTCTAAGAACTTGGGTGAGTCACTTTCAGAGATGTGCCAGCACTGTGATTATGTGGGATACACCTTCCTGAGCACATCCAGAATGCTCAGGTTGACTGTGACCCTGCTTGGCTGGCCATGGGCAAATGCTAAATGTGTTTTTGTTGGGTCTGAGCATGAGTAGTCTGTAGTGAGTTATCTGCCTCTCATCTCTCGAGACACTGGATATGCAATGAAATGAAGAAACACATCCTGTCCTGGGCAAAGGAGAGGTCAGGCATGCAGAGGAGGAGGGAAGTGCCTGAAGTTAATGGTAAGGCTTCTGCAGCTATGAGACAGTTGTGGCTGGGAATGATACATAATTATGATGCCTGTTTATGCCTGTATTTGCTGTTTTCTAGGTACTAAGGACTTATTGCCATCCTTCCATGATAATTTTCCAAATAAAATGCTGAAAAGACTGAACTTGTAGCTTTTTTTTTTATTATTTTTTTCCCAGTTACATCAAGAAATTACTGGTTCTGGTAAATAATAAATAATCTTGCTTTTGTGAGTTTGGTTTCCAGCCAGGTAGAAATGGGCTTCCTCTTCCCTTACAGGCAATCCTGCACTTGCCATTCTCCTGCAAGGGCTTGGATCACCAGTGCCCTGCTGTGTGCTTTTGGGAACAGCCTCACCTTCCTGGCTGTGGCAAATTCTGCCACGCAGGGAGCTCTGCCTGGCCCTTCTCTGCATCCAACTGTATCTAAGTGCAAAGAGCTGATCCAAAACATCTTGAAGCCAGCCTTTCCCCTGCTCTTACAAATGTT
Source organism: Brachypodius melanocephalos (assembly GCA_013398615.1). Lineage (NCBI taxonomy): Eukaryota > Metazoa > Chordata > Aves > Passeriformes > Pycnonotidae > Brachypodius > Brachypodius melanocephalos. The sequence goes on along the minus strand of VZSR01001033.1, from coordinate 1,802,090 downwards.
TAAATTGTTCTGTTTGAATGCTGAAAATATTATTATTTAGGGCTGCCTATGCTTTGCTTTCTCTCCCCTGTGGCAGACAGCTCCAGGTCAGGCTTACTGCAGGGAAAGATTGAACAGTCTTAGAGATTTGTGACCCTGTGTCCAAGGCCAGGAAACTGTAGTTGAGCCAAAACCATTGGCACCACTGCTGAGAGTTAATAAATGCATTCATTCCTGTAGTACATTTTTATTGGCATGAGCAAGGCTTAATACATACCACCTTGTTTTTCTCTGTGCCTGAACAAGGAAAGTAGTGCAAATTGGATTTACCAGTGATTAAGAGACCTAAGCAAGTTGGACTGATAAGATCACAGATTTTATGACCACTCTGACATTATATCATCTTATCTGAGCTCCTGTGTAGCATAGGCTGTAGATCTTCATCCTTTATTCTTCTTAAACCAATTCATTTTATTAGAGTGAGATTTTTTTCTATATGCTAACGATCATTACTCTCTGGATTTGAGTTCTCGTGGGCATGCTACAGAATCACAAGCAGCTGGCTCACAGCTTCTAAGGCAACTTCTGTTCCTGCTTCCAGATGTGACGTTACTGACACTTCTGTAAAAGACATGGAGAATTAAAGAAATTAAAAATACCCATGGTTTGTCCTGGAGCCAGTCCCTTGGGATGCACTCCTTGCACATGGATTGCTTCCTTCCAAGATCACGTCTCCAGCCCAACATCTTCTCAGCCATCTCTCCCTCCACATTTCTCAAATGCTTACAGCTGCTCCTCTTTCTTGATTATGTCTGAGATGAGATCCTGAGGGTTCTTCTGATGGTTGATGCTTTGGAACATTTGGGGTTTTTTCACCAGTTTCACAGCAGTTTCACAGCAGCTTCATGGGCTGTGCCCAGAACCAGGCAGAGGCATCACTGCAGCCCCAGCTACCGAAACCTGCCCATCACAGCACTCAGGGTGAGTTATTGGGGTGCTGATGCACACACTGATTGTGGCTTGCTCCTGGAATATTTGGGTCCTCAGGCATAAATCGCATGGGCATTCATTCCTGCATGGGCTGATTGGGTGCTCAGGCATAAAACACATCCCTCAGTTAATTGAATGCTCATGCATGAAGTGCTGGAGTGCTCAAGCAGGACCTGACAGGACATGCAAGCATACCCTGATTAGGCACTTGTGTACCACTGACTGGGTGCCCATGCATGTACCAGTTGGGCAGCCATGCACAAACCAATTATGTGCTCATGTATTAATTAATTGTGTCCTTATAAACAAACTAACTGGCTGTGCACAGAATTATTGGGCACTTGTGTGTGTACTAATTGGACAGTCATGCATTAATTGGGTGCTCATGCATGGACTGGTGGATCATTTCTGCATAAACTCTCTCGGTGGTGTACATGGGTGAAGCAATTTTGCACTCATGTGTGACCCAATGGGGTCCTCATGTGTATTGTTTTGGCACTTGTGCATGAACTAATTGGGTGCTCTTGTGTAAATACCATAAACCCTGCAATTTATGCCTGATACTCCCACTTCTGTGCCTTCCAAAACCTTTAGCACTTTGGGAGGTTTGGAATAGAGTTTGAATTGTGCAATTTAGGCCTAGAGCTGAGTTGGGACAGTAATTAGAAACAGAGGGCACAAAAGAAGAGCTGCCTCTCTTGCAGAGATTAATGACCATCAGTTATGTGTTCTGTGCTATCCTAGAACATCCTCCCAGCTCGCTTAACTGCTATTCCTGTCCTTGCTCTTTGTACACACCAGATCCCCTTTGTTCCAGATCATTCCACTGTTCTCCCCAAGCCACTTTATTTCCTTCATAGCCTGTAGTTTTAAAGTTCATGTCCATTGCTTTCTTTACAGAGAGCAGCTTTAAGCTAAACTGTACCTGTTTCTTTCCTTTTGTGTCCTTGGGTCTTTCTCAGGTCGTGTGTGTGGGTGTCCCTCTGTGCTGGCTTAAAATTGCTTCTTTTAATCCTGAGACTGATGTTCAGGTACTTACCCAGTAAGGCCTTATTCCCTGAAGGAATACTGGTCATACTATAAAGGGAATGAGCACCCTTGAGACAAAACAAGGCAGCACCATTTTTAGCATGAAGTGTCTGTCAACAAGCAAAACTGGTGGTAGAGTGAGATGATATCCTTAAGATCTCCTCATGACCTACCTTAAGACTGTCACCACAGCTAAGAAGAAACTGAAGTACTGCTTGCAGTACAAACTGTTGTAGTACCAAATGTACATATGTACCAAATATATCGTGTAAGTACATATGTGAAACACATGCCTATGGCTCAGGCTGCCATCACCAGATGGCCCTGTTCATACACACCCATCCCTCCATCCTTTGGTGTTGCTGTAGAGTGGGATGCTCTTCTGGGAGAGCCAGCAAGCAGCAAAAGAGTTGCTGTTCCCTTACTTTGTCCAAGTAGATTCAGTACTTGTGATAGAGAACTCCCCAGGGAACAGGCAGTCGTGCCTGAGGGTTTTTTTGCAGGCTCTTCATGATCATTTCTCTCCACAGACTAAGAGTTGTAGTGTCACCAAAATCAAGCTATACTTGAAAAAAAAACCCCAACCAACCAGTCCCCCTTTGCAGATGTGATGGCACCACTGTTATGTCTAAAGAGAAACTGGTCTCTGGATGAGCTGCAAGGGGCAGCTGGTTTGTCCCAGTACTCCTACAGGCCAGGGGTGTGAACATGCAGGTTGGTTCCCTGCACCACCACAAAACTCTATTTCTGGTACTGGATACAAGCTTGTGTTTCTGATTTCTGTGAACTGTAATTCAGAATTTGTAACTATACATATCTTCAGCAATTCCTGCTGAACTCAGTAGGTAGGTTTTTGTGTAGAAAATGTTGAAGAAATCAGCTCTGTGGGAGGCATTCATCCAACTTCATGTTTTATTGATCTTAAACAAGCAGCACTGCCCTGTTGGTCACTATTGCAGATTTCCAAGAGGCTGATATTGTGGTTTTGAGGTCTCAGGCAGGAGCCTGATTGGAAATAAGGCACAAATAAGATACAGGAGCTGTCTACAGCCTCTTGTCCTGTGCTCATGGGGTGCAATTTCAGCAGTCCAGACCTACAGTGCAGCAACATAAACAAGGCAGTAATAGACTGGCTCCACTCAGGACTTTCCACTGTAGAAACACAAAGGTTGGATGTTTCAAACTGGATGGCAACTGGAATGTAACTATGTTCAGCAACTGGGAGAGCCCTGGCACTGTCCCCAGAGCCCAGTTTGGCTTTCTGGAGCTACTGGGGAGTCCATACTCTGCTGGCTGAGAGGGGCAAACTGCAAGGAGATCCTGGCTGCCGTGGTTAGCACAAGGTGGACCTTCTGCTGCCCCGTGTCAGACCTTCCTCTCTCTTTGCTTCCTCACTCTTGCCAGCTGCTTTGGAAGAACCATTGTCTGTGTGTGCCTGGCCACTTTTAGCAGCAGCATGAGCACATTCTTCTGGCAGATTCAGTGGACAGATAACCATGGCCTCTTCATCTGTGGGGTTATCCTTGCAAAAATCAGAACTCTGATGGTCCCCAAGGCAGAGCCTTGTTACAGTTCATCTTTGGGTGGATGCTGCAGTGTACGTGACTCATGTGAACAATGAAGTACCCTGAGTAAAGATATGTTAGGATAAAGTTTTTACTTATTTTTTCTTCCAAGGAATTTTTTTGGATCTTTCCAGGTTTTTGCAGTGATTCATTGTTAAACTTCAGGCAAGTATGTTGTCTCCCTTAGTTTATGCAGGTATAAAACAAACATGCAAACACCTATTTCTCTGATGAACAAACTCCCCCTGGAGCAGAATTTTGGCTTCTGTTTCTGGCTCTGCCATTGATCACTGCAACACATTAATGGACTGGACCTCAGTTAACATTCTGATAAATGGGAGATAAAAATATTAATTCCCTAGCAGGTGCACTGGGAATTAATAACTAGTTTTAAAGCACTCTTAGAATCATTAGTATGAGATAGGTTACCCTGGAAAGTGGTGTGATTCATGCTGGTACTTTGATACATTTCTCAAAGCTGGTCTGGGTTCTGTACTGGGAAATGACATTGTATAGGGGGCAAAATCCATCCCAGACAGGTCTGAGCTCAGCTGGGCCCCCAGTTGCTATCCCAGCACAAATGATCCCCCGCACTGCATCTGTGTGCTCTGCAGGGCTGGAGCCTCCGTGTCTGCCAGGTTGCTGCCAGCTAATCAGAGAGGTAGTTAGTGAGAAAATCCAGGGTTATTTCCATCTGGTAAACAGAAAACATGGAGCAGCCCTTCCCACAGTTTGTTGCTCCCTGTTCAGATTATTCATTTCCACACTATTAAAATGCGAATGTAATCCCTGCCCTTTAAACTAATTAATGCTAAAACAATTTTTCCAACCACTGTGTAGTCTAAATGAAAGCTGGGACTGAGTACACCAAGGATGGAAATTAAAGCATTACCTAGTGCTCCACTCAGTGCTGCATTCCTGAGGTGTTTTATCTGATCCTGTACAATTGCCACAGGCCTTTCTGGGCAGGATTCTGCTCCTCTCTGTGCTGAGCTGCCTGGGAGGAGCTGCCTGAGCAGAGGTGATGGCTTCCACCGGTGCAGGGCTGGTACAAGTGAGGAGAGAGTTGGACCCAGTGCCTCCTTCCTGGCAGGAATGAACTGCAGCAGTTAGAGAGAAACCTTAATTGCTGCTGAATCAGTTAGGCCATCTTTAATCAAATCCTCCTCTCCCCAGCTTTGACATGTGATTTTTTTATCTTACTCTCTGTTAACAGTATATGGTTATATTAATGGCTTTTCTGGCATGAGCCAACTGGTTTTTGACCGATTCGATTTTGATAATTCCTTCTCTTACACGATGAATAGCCCCATCATATTTGCAAATCAGAACTACACCAGTTTTGCCCCAAGTTTGTGCAGAGAAGAACAAGTTATCCACACAGGCACCCCCCTGTGGTTTCTTCACTGCTGGCCCTGCCATTGGAGGTGCCACCAGGCCTCTGCTGACTTGCAGCAGTGTGAGCTCTGCAAGCCTTGTCCCAGGGATCTGCTGGCTATTCCCAAGATGAGGCTTTGCTACCAGAGGGATATCAAAGGGCACGAATGATGGGAGGCTCCAGTTCCTTCTTCCCTGCTGAGCACTGGGACAGTGATCGTCTTCATTTGGAGCAAAGTGTCAAGATACAAGCCAGCCCAGAGCAAGTTATTACTCAGCACAAATAAGCCTATAATAATGTGTCCATCTGTGTTTATAGATAGGAACTGAACGTGAAACTAAACCAGTTAAGATCATTGGAGCTGTCTCTGGCTGCCTGAGGAGTGAGGGTGATGCTGTGGGGGAGCAAACGCTCCTGGGATCCTTGGACACGAGGGAGAGAAAGCAACAGAAGCCTGGAGGGAAAACAGACACTTAATGCAGCTGATCCTACTGCTATGCAGGGTTGTTTTGTGCCATGTACTTTCTTGTGCTTTATTCAGTTTAATTTTAAACATCTCACTTGATGGGACTTCCATGGTTTCCCTTGGGAACTCGTTCCTAAGCCTGCCCTAAATTTCCCTTCATCTTTATCTTAGATCTCCCCTTTTTAAAGCACACTAATGAAGTGAAATACTCCTTTCCCTTTTCTCTGTTTCTTATAATATTAAAATATATTCCTCCACACCTGGCTTGGCAGGGAGGAATTTAAATTTATTCTGCAGCTATGCTGGAGCACTGAAGAAGTGCTTAACTCGATGGGAAAGGGTTTTAATAAACCCCCTGCAACTGCAGCCAGTGGTAGACTCAGGGCTTGTCTTTATAGGGCTTGTCTTTCAGTGTTTCAGTCTATCCTGGGCCATCACAGAACAGTAAGAAAACATATATTCTCCAGGATTTTCAAGTATCCCAGGAGCATTTGGAGCAGAGGATCTTTCTGCCAGGACTGTGTCACTAGAGCAGGGGCAGGTAGGGTTTCATATCCAACCAGCACAGGGAACTCCAGAAATGGAGTTTAGAAAATAGCCTGCCAGTGGGTATTAAGCTCTTCTAATCAACACTGCTAGATGTGAAGTTTATTTTACTAAAACGGCAAAGAAAAAGGGAAGGGTTTTTTTCTGGTCTTCTAGGCTACACTAAAAAAAACTGAAAAAAGAAATCATGGCAATTGATTGTAACCAAAGTATTTTTTCTAAGAATTGTTGATAAATTAATAAAGAAGATGTTTTATTTATAAGCTTTTTTGATCCTATAATTTTCTTTAATAAAAATGAACCAAATATTGACCTGGATATTTTGAACTGAAATATTGGAATGGTTAATTTTTTTGGATTGTGTTTTCTTCCACTCTTGTAATCTTCTTTACCAGTATTCATAAAAAAGTTATGCCTAATATTTTGTAATGGCCTGACCAGATTTCAAAAAAGAAGCCGCATTAGGTTTTTTGTCCATCTCTGATTTTAATAAAAATTAAAATTGAGGTTCATTTCTTTTGCATAGAGATAAAGAACCCAGGGGAATGTTGAAGTTTGAATTTATGCATTTTTCTTTGAAAATGTCTTGGAGTGGAAGGGAAACAATGTAGGGAATAAAAGAGAACAAAGGCTCACTGCAGAAATGAGCATAATGACAGTGCAGTGAGGCAGTTTATGACCAGAATTGTTCAAACAGCTGGAGATTGTATTACACTGTTTATCATGTTTAAATCCATGTCAAAATGACATACATTGTGGAAGTTTTTGTGTGAGATTGGGAACCAGGTATTATGTGAAAAAGTTAACCATATGTTATAATATTCTTCTGGGGACAAGAAATCTAGCTGAGACTAAAGGGAAGAGTGAGTTCACCTGAGCAGTCGTGTCCTCTTGGGACAGATGGGATGGTGTGGGCTGCATGCAAAGCACTTGGGTGGTTTGCAGAGCTCCATGAGTCATAGAATTAATTTTACTTTTCCTCCTCTACTTTTTATCTTTTTATAAATATCATTGTGTTTGAGGTGTTTTTCCTCCCTAATTGTCTAATGGGTGATGGAGGTGGGGGAGAATCGGTTCCTTCCCTTTGACATTTTTTCCCATCTGTGGTGGAGCAGGAGTGTACCTGGGGCTGCTGCCTGGCAGTCACGTGTCTCCCTTCTGTTTTCCCTTACTCACAGAGACTTATTCTTGTCATCACGTTTTGCTTGTGAACACTCCCAAAATTTGCAAGTCAGCAGAAGGCTGGGGCATGGCAGCGCTCCCTTGGCCTACTGGACAGATTGAATTTCACCCACTAAATACGTTTCAAACTGCAAGAATTCAAGCAGCTCGCAATTTCTATGGTCATTTGTGCTAATAAAGTTTGACAGGCTGAATGTTAATGGAAAGTAAACAGGAGAGGGGGTGCTAACAAGGTCATAATGAAGCTCACATTTAAATTGAATTGAAACGAATATACGAACGCTCATGGGAAATGGTTTGTCGTTCTCCTCTAGGCTGTAATGCAGCATGTGGTAGCAATGGGCAGTTTGTCAGTGGCAGAGTAAAAGAAAGCTATAGCTATTCTGCAAGGACAAATTATATCTGGCTAAGTGAAGAAAACTGACTCTAGAAAGGAGGGAAGCAATAGAGGATGGTTTTTTTACAGGAGCTCATCAGTCATGGCAGCTCACTCTTGCCCTCTTGTTGCTGTGACTCCCAGCTAACCACACTTACATGTCCAGTGTGATTCCCATTGATTTCAAAGACTCAAGCCTGTAGGGAAGCACTGATCTGGGGTCAGATTTTACCAGATGTGAACACTCTCAAATCCTCTTAAATCCAGTTTTGAAAGCAGGATTGCTTTGCTTCTTGCAGGAGGGGCCTCAACCCAGGCCAAGCTGGTTAGCAAATCCTTTAAAAAGTCTTTTACTACTGCAATGGTGAATCTTTTAATTTGTTCTATTTTAAATAATGGCTGGATACAGACAAATGAGTTACTTGCATTCTCTCGTGTGTGCTTGCAGGGAGTATGTCATAGCCGAGGAATTGGGCTGACTTATCCAAAGCTGTTGGCTCTTTCTTTCCAGGCATGCTTTCCTAATTCCAGATGGATAAGAAAACAGTGGTGTGCAAGGAACCATCCCCCTCCATCTCCTCCTCCCAACTTTGGCATAGTTGTGTTTATTGCTTGCAACTGAGGGAGTTTCAATATCCTTGCAAAGTTCTGTCTGAGGAGACCCAGAGAACAGAGCATTATTGGTGCAAAACCCTCTGTAACCATCAGATGCTTTTCCATGACTCAAAAACATTTCAGACTCTTTTGTAATAAATGTAAATGGCAAACCAGAGGTCAGGGATGGTCTCAAGGGCAAAGGCTGGTGTCTAATCTTTATTTTCTCTTTATGAGCTGCTGTAACAACTTTGAACGTATGAAAGAAATCAGCAGAAATGTGAGACAAGGCAGTGTTATTAGGAAACTGGTACATAGCTTCTCAGACTTGTTCCTTGACCTCCTTTGAAACAGCCATGGGGCCAGGATCCTCAGATGGTGCAAAAGCATAAACGGAGCTGTGAATTAGTGCAGCAGGGATTTAGTGTTTCTGTTCAATGATAACTTTCCTTCCCCCTCTCCCCCCCTCCTCAGAGTTTTTAGCCATTTTAGTCTTGATTTTAATATAGTGGTTCTCTTAACATATTTTTCAAATTACTGTGGAGATGACAAATAGTTTGAGCTTAGCACTTGTGAATATATTTAGGAAATGGAGCCAGTTTATAAGATGAAGGGTTTGGTCCTGCAGTGATCTTTAAAGCTTATCCTCCAAAGTGTCCTTAGGAATCTGGGGGCAATTTTGGGTTGGACTCTTGGTTGACATTTACATTTACAAAATCAGGGTTTTCACCAGTTAAAAATCATTTGATACTATTTGCAAGAGGGGAGATAATAGTGCCAATTTATTAGTCTGAATGCTCAAGGTTTTTAAATGAATTTGCATATTTCAGTAATGCCCTGTATGTATACATGACTCTTTGGCTTGACAATCAAAAAGTGAATTCTTTTGTGTCCAAAAGGATGTTCCATTTGCCACTGCACCCCACATAAAATGTTTCACTTTTGGGCTGTTGGATTTGGGGCAGGAGAACCAAGATTTGCAAAGCTGCCCAAGGAGGAGGAAATGCTGGCACTTGATCTGTACAGTGCTATATTAGAGGCTGGGCTCCAATGGGGGAGCGCCAAGTTTGAGCCCCTTCTATTTAAAAGGTGTTCTAATCCCTCCCCACCAGACTTTAAAGCTCTTTTAGGGTGGGGGACACACTTAGGCTCTCCCCAGTGCCCCATTCTGGGCCACGAAGGGAAAGGACTGCATCCCATAGCAGCCAGGAATGAGTGCTGTCCTCAGTCCCCTCTGCCAGCCAAAACTGGGCAGCACATTCATCCTGCGGCCAGATATTGTTTCCCAGCAAACAAATCATTTCCCAGCAAGTTTGCTGTGTCCCAGAAAGAGATTTTATCCCTTTCTCGCTGAGGCTCTGGATGCCTGCTGCACTTGATGCTAAGCTTCCCAAAGCATCCCATGCTGTTCAACCACATTAAATATTGTGCTGAAGCTAATTAAGATGACAGTCTGGGAATGTTTTTATTAACTTTGCTTGCTGAGTTTCCTTCCCCCCAGATCCTGGCTCTTGTATGTAACTTTCAAAAGCTGATTCAGAGCATTTCTGTTTTACCATGCTCACGTTGGTGTTAGTGTGGAGGTTGACATTGAACTTAATGCTTGTGTTAGTGTAAAGGAAGAGTGGACATCTAAATGCTTAGTCTGGTTTAATCTAGAGGGATGTGCCTGACACGCCTGTAGAGCAGTTCCTTAAGGATGAGAAAGCTGAATGTCTGACATTTAATTCTCCTTTAGCTGAGTATCAGTGCAATAGGCTTTCTGACAGTGCTCCAGACAGTGTCACAGAGTGCCAGGAGGGCTGGGGCAGGTCCTGCACTCCTCAGCTTTGCTCAGTCCCTGTCAAAGGCAGAAGAGCCTCAATGTGTGGGGCAGTGCATGAGACAAACCAGGGCCAGTTTTTCGACATGATGGTTTCTGACTTGGAATTTTCATTTTTTGGGTTCTTCATATTTTACACGTAAAAATTCAGTTAAGGAAAAATGCACTCCTGTCAGGCTTTCGGCTGTAGGTCTGTAAATTGGATGTTCAGAAAAAAGTCTGAGCTGTTTCATAAATATGTCTCAGGGACCTTTAGGTCCCTTCAGGCTGGTTCATGTACCAGGAATAAAAGTTGCTGTAGGCCTTAAATCTGATGAAATTCTTCCATTGCTTCTGTGTGAGGAAGCGGTTGAAGTTGTGGAATCTGGTCAGCCTGTAAAAGCTCTTTGTTGTTGATGAAGAGCCAATCCTCATGAAATCATTGAGAACTTTTTCCATTGGGATGATAAATGGTCAAGTCCTTGAAAAAAATATCCTGTACTTTAAAAAATGCCCTCTGAGCATCAGAGTGAATAGAATTGAGGGCAGAATGTTGTGTGTGCTGCAAATCCCCTGAGAGGGCAAAAAACGAGACAAACACATTGGGGGACTGGTGAGGGATGGGAAGGAGATCTAAATATGACATACAAAGGCCATTTATTTTCTTGTAACCCCAGACATATTAAGGACTGGCACATACAGCTGACACATAAACAAACTGTGCTCTCTCTTTTAGAAAATATGTGAACAGGGTTGCTCATTGTCAGTTGTGCAGGCAAAAAAATAATAAACACAGGTGTATGTTGGAGAGGGGTGGAAATGCTCTGAATTCTCCCAGCTGAAATCCAGGCATTGAGAGGAGCTTGGGGGAGGACTCTCCCTGATTGGTGGTGGCAGTGCATTGTCTGTGCTCCTCTTACCTCAGGGCTTGAGGAAGTTTGGAAGAGGACCTGGCATGGTCCTTACTTCAGACATGGGCTTTTCTGTCCCCTAAATGTTGCCCATTTCTTTTCCTCCCTACTCTGATCTCTTTTGGCTGTTGTAGCAGAGAGGATGCCATGAACTGCTGGCTCTATTTTTCTGCCTGTTGTCCTGGTATAATTTGAGCAGGGAGCTGGTCTAGGAGCATCACTGCTTTGAGTCTGCATGGCTATTGGAAAAAATTATTGAGTGCAAATTTAGATTTTGTTAATACTGTATGTGAAATAATTATTTTTGAAGTGACAAGAGGATACTAACCATGAATTACTTCATTAGGCAGCAGTTTTAAGAGAACCCAAATCACCACTCAAAGATGTTTACTAAAGAATGACCCAATTAGCAAGCCCTGCTGTCTGCCTTCTACCCATCACTGGGATGTGTTAAGATTTTTCGAGTTAAACTGTTGATGTGAGCTGTTAACTGTGTGTTGTGCTAATAGTTAGAGGTCCCTGTCACAAGTTAGATCCGATTTTGTTTATGTTTCTTCCTGAAATGGGGGTCAGCTGTGCAAGAAAAGCCATAAACACTTTTGCTTCAAGCACATTTTTCTAGCCTCGTTGTCTCTGAAATCCCAAAAGGCAGAGATTTGTTTTTGTTTGATCCATTTGTTTGCAGTGGAAGAATCTTGCCTTGGTTGTGTTCAGCTAAGGCCAAAACTTCCAGAAAAAGTAAGTTTCTCTAAAATAGACAGTTGGATGTGCATAATAAGTCTGATAGTTCCCATCAGGGGATTTCCACCTGTATTTTGAGATCCAAAATTAAATTCCCTGCACACTGCTATTTTTTTGGTCTATGTCAATGTCTAGAATTTCCCAGCAAGTTCACTATCCCCATGTGCTGTATAAACAATAGGGAAAGATTTGGCTCAAGCAAGTTTGCAATCTAAATGGAAGACAAATTGGGAAAAATTAAGGATTTTTTCGGTGAGATTTTTGAAGATCCACATCTAGTTGTAATTCTAGTAATATTTAATTTTATTATTGTTTATTCTACAAAAATTGTAGGATCACTTCTCAGGATCTTGTCGTCGGTACTGCCTTAATTAGTGTTATTTGGAAAGTCCCAGCACCTAGAGTTAAGATGTTGCATAAGACTCAGCTTTCATGTAAAAAAACCCAGCAAGTTTCTTGTCTTTGTGATTTTCAAGGGAGCTTTGTGGATTGAGATGTTGAAAAAGCTCACGGATTTCTGATCTTTAAGAAGTCTGACTCACGACTTTTTTCATCTCTAGTGTTAGAAATATTGGTAAAATGCTGGTGAGAGAAACCCAGCCGAACACAGCGCTCACAAATCCTTGTTGCTTAATGGGATTATCATTGTTGTGCCTCTGAGTTTATTTTGCACAGAGCCCTGCAGAAATGGGAGTCTCCCATTTCAAACCCGGACAGAAGTGAAGTTAATAAAGCAGCATTTCAGTTCGGTTGCTCTGGTTCCTCAAGGCCTTTCTGCCTCGCATGTAGCAGAGCTGGGACTCTTTGGAAGGGCACGGTGTGGGTTTTGGAGTGTGCCGAGGCCGAGGTGTGCGGAGGTGCCCAGCATGGACAGGGGATGGATGCCAGAGGGTCACATCGTGCTGATGCTGCTGCTCCCAGCCCGCTCATCCAGCGCTCGGCAGCCGCTCGTCCCCCGGGAGCCGCTGACCCCAGCCTGGACGGGAAGCTGGCCCACGGCTCGCTGCAAGGTGTTGAGGGGAAAATAGATTAGTCTGAGACACAGCGAGTCTCAGAGCTGTCATGGCGCTTTAAAAAATAAAGCTTGAGGTAAACAAAGCAACACGCCTGCTTCCACGCAGTCTGTGGGATCGCTGCCGCCAGCCTTTCCAGCCGGCTCAGGAATTCCACTTATTTCCGACCCCAGCTCCTCTCTGCCTCCCAGTGCTGACCAAGGCTGCCCGTGTGTGCAGACCCACGGGGAGCATTAACTCCTGCCGAGGGAAGCGAGCCCCGAGCGGGCTCGGCCTGGGCTCCGTCCCACGGCACAGCCGCTGTGGGGACCCGGCCACGGCTGCCAGGCCCTGACCTCCACCCCTGAGCGCGGTTCCTTGGCTTAGGCACCCCGTGGTTTGTACTTCACATCTTGACATTTCCATTGTGTTAAACACTAGAGCGTTTAATCCTTCTCCTCAGATAACTGGATGGGGTTTGTCTTTTTTGTTGTTGTTGTTGTTGCTGCTGAGACAGTGCCCTGCTGTAGCTGGGGAATGGGAACAGTTGCACATGGCTGAGGAAGTTCAGCAAATATACGAGAAAGGAAAATGCCAAAGCTACAGGGAGCACAGGTATGATCACATCACTGCTTAGTTAGAGACTTCCAAGCATGATCATTGCCAACAGGAATCCTTTCAAGTTTACTTTTTGCATGAGGTGGTAACCGGCAGCCCTGGCACGGAGCTGTGTGAGTGCTTGCTGCCTTGCCTGCCCCTCTCAGAGTCACTGAGAGGCAATGAGGATTTGCTGCCCGCCACTCAGATTTTGCAATTCTTTCATTAATTGGATTTTACTCAAGCCAGATAAAATTGAAGCTGTCCTGCCACTCAGCTCCCATTTCAGCTCTCCAAACAAGGCATGCATGATGCATACTTAATTTCTTTCTTGCTTCTTGTTAAAAGGATGAATTTCGCCATGTGTGGCACACCATGGTGAATAAAAAATAGCCCCCAGGCCCAAGCACTTCCTTCAGGCTTTCTGGTTTTGTCTCCTGTAGCATGTATTTATTTTTTAAATATTTTTTTAAAACCTTTTTTACCAGGAGAGCACGCCAGCCACAGCTGACTTCCTTGCATGGAGGAGAAGCAATTTCTGACAGAAGAACTATAAAAATAGCATCCTCCTTAATCCCTGCTCTGATTTCCACCATGGGTGACCGTTGCGCTTGAAAATACCAGTAAACTTTACTGGCAGTAAAAAATTATATAAATTATTTGAAAACCAAAAAAGAGGCAAGAAAAACTGTTATGGAGCCATTAAAAGCTTCATGAGGAATCCTCTTTTCATGTTTGCCCTGGGAGTTTCAGCTGCTCTGATATGAATACTGTCTTACTGAATGCCTTGCATGACTTTTTATGGAAGATGAAGCAATTGCTTCTGGAAGAGTTATTCCTAGAGTCTTTTAAAATATTGTTATTTGGGTGACAGCAGAAATTCAGTAATCCTTTTTGCCTTAAAATGGTCTTATTAAACCAAATTAAACAATAAAACTTTCTCGTGGGATTTAAGCATATAATTATTAATTGCAAGTTCTCTGTCATTAGCTAAGATTATGTTTAAATATAAATTTTATATCTCTAAGACCAACACTATAAATTACATTGGCTGGAGAACTTGATGTAAATTGATAGAGTTTTTGAAGGGGGGTAGACATATTTCTTGTCTGAACCTCTTTCTCCTTCATTCTTTCCTCTCTTATTTACTAAGTGGGTTTTAGAATTTTGAAAGCATAACAAGCAAAAAAAGAGTTGGGTTTTTTCTGAGGGAAAGATTTTAACTGAACAATGGTCTTTTATCTAAAATTTAAACATTACTAAAATGGATTTTTCTTCTAAACTACATGCTTTTTTTTACTGTAGTTTAATTTTTCAATTTTTTTTTTGTCAAAGGCTATGGATATTTGCCTTTGTAGGGAAATACGATGAACATTTTCAAATAGGGTATTAATTAAAAAGAAGCAAAGGAAAACTGAAAAATCTATCCATTTCATATTATGGATGGATTTTTGTTCAAAAAGTTTCAAAATCCGCTGCAACTTTGACAGTTTTTGATGAACTAGACTTAGGTTTTTGTCCATCCAATTTTTTTTTCTTCCTCAGGCTGATTGTAATGTAGCCTGAGGAAGAAAAAGAAAAATTGAAACATAAAATATGTATCAAAACTCTTCTTGTTTAGTTGGTGTGGCTCCAAAAAAATTTAAAATACTTCTAAATCTTCTTTAATTAGCTCACATAGAGGCATAGTTACTATGAAAATTAATGAATCAGGCTCACACCTGCTGTATTGACACAGCCAAATTCTTTCTTGATCTTGAAACTTTGCTCCACTCGTGTGTCACCTGCCCATGTAACCAGATAGGTCACTCAGTACATCGTGTAATGCTGTGATGAATCACAAGGTGATTCAAACATCTATTTTTTAAGTGTGTTTAATAGAGGGAAGGAGCAGAAACTCAATTTAATGTCTGTTTTCCACTCATTTGCTACGAATTGATGGGAATTACAGTTACTCCCATTGGATTTTCTCTTTCAGTGCTGATCTGAGTCCCGTGTGGGTGATTTTGATGTTCAGTGTCACACCCCGTGATGCAGCAGTGGTTTACATGGGGCAGCTTTCATTGGTTTCAGAGGAGCTGAGATGAAAATTGAAGGATTCCTTTGAATTTCTTCATCCTGGGAGCAAAGCTATGGTGGTGAAAGGTCGGCATTTGCAAGTGGCCACTCACTCCACATTGAGAACCTTGTCAGGGAACAGAACTGCCATCCTCATCCTGAATACCTCTATTTTGTAGCAGCCCACATCAATTTTCCTTTGAATTTCCTCTGTGATCGCTTTTTGTCTGATGTGAAGACAACTGTCTAGACATCCCTTTACAAAAAAAGAAAAAGTCTTTCTATCCTGCAGTCTGAGAGAGGCCAGAGCACAAGTACAGGTAAATACAGGGCATGTGAGATTGATTTGAAACCATAACTGGGAAGGTAAGTACTTGCACTCAACTCCGAAAGAGCTGCAGCTCTGTTGCAGTGTCCTACATAGCTTTTACATCTCACTCCTACTTACCTGCTCATTATTGGTGGGACCAGAGCATTCCATTTCCCCAAGAGCCTTAATAATTTGTTTTTTCATAAACAGGCAGTGGTTCTTGGGAGGGCTGCAATTTTTTTGATGGTTTGGTTTTGTTTTGTTCTCGTGTGAAAGTATCGTCTCAGTGTCCTGCTATTCCCTGCAGTTGGCTTAAGGAAGAAAACAGAGGGATCCAGAGCTGGCTGAGTGCCTGAGTATTTACAGAGTGCTTGTGTATTTGCAGGGCTTAGTGTTTTTCCTAAAAACTTTGTTCCATTATCTTCTACCTTCACATTTCTTCTGGTCCTAGAGGACATTATACTAACTTTCATATCCAGGTGTGCAGGAGCTTGTTCTGTCCCATATTTCTCTCATGCAGCCCTTCAGTGCCCAGAGTTTATCCTTCTGGGTCTCCGTCTTCTCTGAAATATTCTCCAGCTCATCTACCTTACAGGCAGCTTTTCTGTCTTGTTTTGGACTGAATTAAAAAAAGCCTCAACCTAATGATCAGATAGAATATTAAAAGAACAGTAAAAAGGGCATCTCATGGCTGTAAAGAGTCTCCTTTGGCTTCCACATTTCTTTTGTAGCTTCATCAGTCTTGATATTGGAACCTACCAAAGTTAAAAGCTTTCCACAGCACAGGAGGCTGCAGCATCACCCACATGCTACCTGCTGAACTCCTGCAGGAGGTGATGATTCCTTACCTTGCTCCCAGTCCCTTGGGGAGCGCCTGCCATGGTGCTGTTCTGGGGTGGGGTTGATGGCCCAGTGGAACAGGGGCTCCCTCACTGCTTCTGATAAAATTACTCTGTGACCACAGTATGAATTAGTGTTCATAGCTGAAATTGCCTAGGGGACATTGGGGAAAAAAAAACCAACAAAAACCAAACAAACACCAAACAAACACCAACAATAACAACAACAAAACCCAAAACAAAACAAAAAACCAAAACAAAAACCAACCAACCCCCCCCCCGCCAAAAGCTGAATTGGTTTGGGTTGATATCATGACAGAACTGTGGCTGTTTCCTGGCTGTGTATCACCACTCACACCACGGCAAGGGTTTGCACTGTGCTCAGCGGCTGCTTGAATTAAGGTGGTGGCCAACTTCCCCCTCCAAAATGAAGCTGTTTTGTACTAAGAAGCATGATGCTGATGTGTTTTGAGGGAGTCTGCAAAAAAGAGGGCTGGAGCAGGGAGTGGTGATGGTAGGTTGGTGTTCCAGGTGGGAACTGCACAGGGTGAGCAGCTCACCCAAGCTCAAGCAGGAATTCTGCAACAATAGCAGGGAATTCACCCAAATCTCACAAATGTCCTGCCTGTTGCTGTGCTCCCAAACTACCCTTCCTCCCTGTTACAATTTCGGTTCCCAAGTTTTCTGCAGTTCTTAAATGAGTTTTGTTTGGAGACTTTTACTCTTAGCAAGAGTGAGGCATGCAGGTATTTCAGCATGGAAATATTTTGTTCTTCATTATTTCACTGAAAATCATCTATTTTCTTCAAATGGATTTTTTTTAAAAATGAACTCTGAGTAAACATGTTCTTGTGTATTTTAGGTAGCTAAGAGAAAGCCTATTGACTTTTATGACTATGATAATTGTCTAAAATTGAATAACTCCATATGAAAATATCCACTGTTGACTTATTAACCCCTTTGAAGAGCAGTTTGAAGGAATTTTTTTTTCTGGCTTCAATAGGTCTTGGATTGATACCTTAATAGTCTGCTTTCCAACTGAAGCAGGTTCAGCCTTTTTAAAAACAGCAAGATTTTTTGCGTCAAATGCATAGTCAGGAGAGTGAAATCAGGGTTTATCTATTGCTTTGCCTGGTTTGTCAGGGCAGCAGCTTTGAGAAAAATGAGTAAGATAAGAATCAGAGTTTAGATTAACGTAAAACATTTGCTAGAATTGCAGGTATTTTGAAGATACTACAAGAAATACTGTATATAAAAAAAGTTAGATTGAATAATTGTTACCATTAAAGGGACTTTGGTGCTTCTGGTAGGTAATTCTAAGCTCCTTTCCCATTAATGGTAATTTGCCAGGAAAGAAAGGTACATTACATAAATATTTCAAAGTAACCTGGACAGCAATTTGAAGACACTAAGCTTTCAACTTGACAGCCCCAAGCACCTTGATTCATCTTAACATCCTGTAAGATCTTAAATGCAAACAAGCACTTTACTTGAATGGGGCTGACTTCAGGACCAAAATGAGTTTCATTATACGGGGCTGAATGAATATTAGGGAACAATCAATTTTACCTCAAGCACGTTAATTAACTCAACTGGAAGAAGCACAGTAGGGATAGACAAGTGAATTAAACCAGAGTCACTTTTCTAAACAAAGCCTGGATCTGCAGTCTGCACACAGCAAACCTGTATCTCATCTGCTCTAATCTCTGCTCAGCTCTGTTTGGATTGGACTCTGCTTCCCCAGGAAGGGGACAGGTGCTAAGGAGAAGACAGGTAGTGACTGCAGGGAACCAAACTTCCTTTAAAAAAAGCTTGCAGTGTTCATGATGCCACTTCTAGAGAACGTACAGGATGCAAAACTGTCTGAAGCAGGGTTTTGATGGTCAGAGAAACCCCTTGAAATGATGAAATTTGGTGATTATTAACGCATTTTAGTTCTAGGACTATGCTAAAATAACTGTTGCACATGGTTGAAGGTGGAGGAGCTGTGGTGAGCCATTGGAGGAAGGCAGGCAGTCCTGGAAAAACAAATTGGCAGCGAGGCTCCTGCTGGGTTCTGGGTTTGCCTGGGCTCAGGGGTGGTTTGCTGCTCATCCCTCTTGACGCTGCTGCTCAGAAATTAGAAGAAAATTCAAGATGCAGCTCTGTGTTTAACAGATATGTTTAATACAGAGTCCCTTGCACTCCTGGCACTTTTTTCTTTTTCTCCTGCCTGTGCCCCAGGTACATTTTTAAGGTCAGCAGCCCTGTCTTGGACTTCCTACTTTTATTTTAAAGCTCCCAGTTACAAGAGAGTCTAAGTTCCTATGAAGTGTTGAATTTCTCTCTCTGTGATTGGAGGGCCTTTTTTGTTTCTTTTTTTGTTTTGTTTTTGTTTTTGTTTTTGTTTATCTGTGGTTTTTTTTGTTTGGTTTTATGTGAGAGAAATGACCTCTCTTAATTCTCTGTCAAGTGTGAGCCTGTGGGACAAAAGGCACAGTGCTTCCAGTCACACTAAGACTCATTTGCTAGTCTGCTCAAGAAAGTAAGTTACAGCCAAGAATACAGGATTTGATTCCTAGCTGGATTTACTGGACAGCAACTGGCATGGCGAGCTGTTGTGGTATCTTAGACCTTGTAATTTGGAGCCTCTTTTTGAACATCTATTTGACACACATTAGAGGATTTCTAAAGCAGGGGTCACAGTGATTTGTGGTCATTAAAGATTATTCTCTGTGCAGTAATCCCTGGGACTGATATATAAACTCTGTGTAAACAAATACCAAGAGACTGTCTCTGTCTTGAAGAACTTACAATCTAAATAGAAAAAAAAGGCAAACAAAGGATTATGATCACTAGGGCTGGGTGGAGCTAAGAACAAATCCCAGATCTCCTGCATTGCCTTTGCAACATGTCTCTTCTTGTTCACTCAGATCATCTGGATTTTTTTTTTCCTCCAAGCGAAAGGAATTTCATGCCAGAGGTCTGGCACAATTCCAGGTTGGATAACTCTGGGTGTTTACACTGTCACTAAAGGAGGGTTTCCTGAGCCATCAGAAGTTACATCCACCAAGTCCTAAGGGTAAAAACCAGTGCTGCTGAGGCTTCCCAGCTCATGGCCAGGAGTGTCTCTGTCCTTGCTCTGTGACCAGGTTGTTACACAGGCAGTGGAGCTGCTTCCTGGCTCAGTTTGACTCGCCTCTGGCCAGCTCAGTGCAGCAATTAGGACACCACATAGGTGCTTTTACATTGTCCTTCCCACTCAGCAGGCTATGTGGGAGAGCTGTGCTTTGGGCTGTAGGTACCCACCTGTGTAATTTATGCCCTGTATTTTCTGGAGTGGGCTCATATCCTCTATTTCCTAGGCTAAACCCTAAGAGGATATTGCTGTTTGATGTTATGTGTTGTTCTGCTTCAGCTCAGAAGTGGCTGTGTCACTGGTGGGCACAGTGGGCCTTTGGAGAGGCTGGGTACCAGTGGAGTGTTCATGAGTCAGTGGCTTTGGGGGTTTATAAAATACTGAGGGTGGGCTGTGACATTACACTGTGATTATTCCTGAGTACACAAACCTTCTCCAGTCCATCATTATGGGAAAAGGGGCTGTGGGAAGCTGTCCCCTTCCTGAGGCCGTGCTGTGGGAGTGACACTGGTGTCTCCCACACTGAGTAAAGGCTTGGTCATCCCTTGCTGAGTCAGTCAGTCCCTTTGGCTCAGCTCTGGCACCGGCTGTTCACAGGGAATGAGTGTAGCAGAGAGCACACGAGGAGGGCAGAGAGGGAGTTTGCCTTGTGAGCAAAGGCTGTGTGGGACATAGCAGAAAAATCTGTATTTCTTGCACCCCTTCATGCTATGGTAAAGTTTGACCTACCCTGGTCCTCAGTCCATCTTTTAAATCTGTTGTAGGACAGGTGCAAGGGTTGATAGCTACCTAATTTGGGATGTTGAGCTCACTGGTTAGTGTCTGTAAAATGTTGGAAGAAGGCTAGGTGGTACTCTTGAGCTGGATTTTGCCAATGCTTACCCAAGAGGAAAAATGCTGTGGAAATCAGTAGAGCCTCTTGCTCTTCTGAGCCAGGTACACTTCCACATTCTGGGAGGTGGCAGAAGGTGCTCTGTTGGTCCTCAGGCTGCAGTCCAGGTTCAATCAGGAAAACACTTAAGCACACGGTTCTTTTGAGGCATGGGCATGTTACTGCCTTTCAGGACTTGTGTTTGCTTTGCTGAGTGGGGACAAACTGCACTGCTTGATCTGCTGACCAGAGCTGAGCGAGCAGCTCCTTAATTCATGATGCCTTCTCTAGATAAGCTCTAAGTGCATTTGACGAAAGGGTTTTCTATCTCAGGCAGAGCATCTTGTGCCATCAGAGTAACCAGCATTTTTATGCTGTCACTCAAGGGAGCTGTAGGAGAAGTGAATGCTGATGTCACAGCAGCAAATAACATAGTCCAGAGGACAAATTTATAGGAAGCTGACCTGTGAATTTCTAGGAAATTGCTGTTTGTCACAGAGATACATAATGTTATAAAACATGAAATATGTAGCTGATGTATAAATTTTGCTTTTAGTTCTCTTGGCTCAGGAATTTTGGGAGCTTTCTCTCCATGTACTGAAGCTGTGTATATTATGCATGTGGCACAATGTTCCGTAGGCTCATCTGGTCCCTGCTGTTTTGGTGTGGTGGGTACAGTCCCACAGACACATCAGTCTGATGTCTTGTGGAAAGCAGCACACATTGATGATAATAGGATGAAGATAGCTTACCACTGTAATTGTGCACTCGTGTGTTTTCAAGGTATTCCTAAAGAGAATAAAATTTCAGTGTAAGAGAGTATACTTGAAAGACTGAACTTCTCAACCCAGCATCAGGAGGGATAAACTGTATTTAAACAATATGTTTAAATAAAGTCTGAACTGATACTGATTCATTCCAGATGAGACTTTGGGATCTGTCAGATGTGTGGGCTTGCTGTGCTATGCTCTAAACTTTTTATCAGCATTAGTCACCCTCTGTACTAAAACAGGTATCTGCAAGGCTTGGATACATGATTGTGACAAGCAGCAGTGTCCCTGTCCCTGGGTGCTTTAGTGACCTGGGTGTTGGCTTGGAAACAATTCCTCTGGCTGGTGTGTGGGGGCAGAGATCACTGAGTCACTTTGCAGGGAGCCTCCCAGATCTGATACAGCATTTTGCAAGTCATATAACCATTCTTGCCTCAGTTTCTCTCTGGGAGGTGAGGATACCAGTTTCCCACTGAATGTTAGATTGGGAGATGCTGTACAGATGCAATATTACCTTTCTTTGTACTTGTTAGACTATCCAGTGTCCTTTTTGTCCCTCATTTCAGTAAATACTTTTGTAAATCTCCATAGTCTCCAATTAGTGCACTTTTTTTTTTTTTATGTTCACAGCACAATATTACTATTTAATGATGTCTGAGGGGTTTTTTCGGTGTTTCTTAAAAGACCTGTCAGGAGGACAAGTGTATTCCTCTTCTCCTTGGTTCCCCAGTATACCTTCAAATACCCAGCACAAGGGAAGTTCTTTGCGTCCGTGCTTATACCTCACTATACAGAGTGGCATGTAAAAACAGTGTAATTTAGACATGTTTCTGAGTACTTTTGGGAATAAAGTTGTTTTCCCAAATGGGGAGAATAGTTCTGTAGAGGTTATTGAGCAAAGCTTCACTTCTTTGGTCACTGGAGTGACCAAAGAAGTGAGTACGGGAGTACAGACATGTTCTGGTTTGAACCACCGCCTCAACTAAGTCAGTTGGTAGAATTACTTAGAATTGGAATTACCAGTAGCAGCCTAAGAGAAGGGATGCTGAGAACTCCCCAAGCCTGAGAGCTCCCTGAGTTCTGCACCTCAATTTACTTGAGCTGTGATATCTCTTCAGCTGTTACTTGGTTGGGAAGCTGAACCTCTGCCTTGAGCTTCCTCACCGTGTGTGGTGTTGGTTGGTCACTGAGCCACAGTGCCAGCTGCAAATGCTCCAGGAGAGGTTCTCTTCCTTTATCAGTCTGATCCCTTCTCTGGTTTGCTCCATGGAGTCACACAAAGGGGCCATATGTGTCTATATATATATATCTATGTGTGTGTGTATGTATGTATATGTATACACACATACATCAGATTCTGTTCTGTCTTCCCACTCAGGGTTGCCAAGCAGAATTTCTGAGGAAGAGGTGACCAGCTGCACACTGAGGCTTTCAGCAAAGGAAGCCAAAGTCATCTCCAATTGTGAGTGTGTTTAATTGCCCTCTGCACAGTTCACTGATTTCAAGGCCTGTAGGGACCCCTGTGATTCTTTTGCCTGAACACCTGCATGTTACAGCCTGTGGCATTTCAGTGTTTTCTGCATTACAGCCATTGAGATGTGGCTGAACTGGAACGTGCCTCTGAGAACACCATCCAGTCTCAAGCTTCTTTTAGCAAAAAAGACCTCGTAGAGTTATAAAGAAATCAATTTATAATATTCCAGATACGCACAGGACCCTTGGAGTACTTCAGATTTCAAGATTTCAGGTGAGGCCCCAGCACCCATGTCCCACAACTTGCATATACAGTCATTAATTAGTGTGAAGAGCTTCTGTGTTATTTCATGTCTCAATATTTCTTGATTCAGTTTGTAGTCTCTGAGCTTTTTAATGCTTCTTTCTGCTTGACTGAGGTAGCAGATTAAGACATTGTGAGGCTTGTTCCACTTTGAGTCCCTTGTTGGCAGAACCTTCCAACATCATTCCGTCCAGGAGATGACCAGCTCAGGTTGTGGGATGTAGAACTATCTGTGGGTTTTGTGTGTGTGTTGGAAGGTGCTGCTCTTCAGTCCCTCTGTCAAACTTGCAGGCAGTATCCATGTGATTTTTTTCCTGTTTTTTTCAGATCTGGTTTCATTGTCATTCTTCTTGCATTTGGCATATTTCCCAAAAAGCTTATTTGCCGTCTGCACCAGCTGAGAAACTTCTTTTATAAAATGTTGCCTGTCCTTGCTCTTGAGTAAAGCCCAGGATTGGTGGTGTCTACTCCCAGGCTTTGTTTCTGTAATGAGGCTCTCAGCTAATGCCAGCATTAGCATGGCCTTTCATTTGACTACTTCTCTAAGGCTTTTTGTTTTCTCATGTAATGCTTTGTGTTCTTGCAATACTAGTAAAAGTTTTAGTCATTTCCACCATTGCAGGTTCCACAGGTTTCCACACTGCAATCATATCTTCTGAATCACCAAACCCAACCTTCCCTGGCAGTTTTGCAGTTTTATTTCACTGCATTTTCTGTGTTATTTTACAATATTTTTCTGTGAGTGTCCCAGCCCTAGATCAGGGGCCTGGGTAAATTATTAAAAAACACCTGTACTGGTTTTTGCTTCCATTTTGTCCAGTTGCTTGCATTGGCAAGGTGAGGGCTGAGCCTGCCAAGTGTCAAGGGCTCTGACTGGATCCTGTGTGACCAGCGTGCCTTCAGAGCTGTGTGAGGCACTCAGTGCCCTGTCCTGCAATGCTGGCTGAAGTCAGTGGAAAGACTCCCACTGGTTTTGTTGAGCATTGGATCAACATTTAATCTTTGGCAAACATTTTATTTCTAAACATTTTAAGATACTTTGATTTTAAAAAGGAGAGGTGTGGCAGGTGGAGCACCTCAAATGGATGTGTGTGTCTGTGGGAATGTCGGTACTGACTCTTGTATTCATTGTCTGTCATGTGTGGTGGGTAGGAAGAATTAACAACAAGAAGGAGACTTTGTTTTAGGTGTGTGCACTTTGTGCACTTGTGATAGATGAGTTAGGAACTGTGGAAATCCTGAAATTACAGTGAACAGCAAACCCCTTCTTTTATTGAGGGCCAGAGCTTGGGGATCTGTGGCTCAAGGAGCCCCAGGGAGGACCAAGCCCACCTGCTGGGGATGTACTGGCAGCAGCACAAGTTTGTGAAGGCATGAAATGGAGAATAACAGAGTCCATGTGCTATCACAGGTCCCCAGTCAAGTTATCTGACTGAAATGACCTTTAATGGTAGCTAGAAAAAGAGATCTGTGTCATAAATTTTTGTCTGTGTGTGTTTACGAAAGCACCGATTCCCACTTGTAATTGTGAATTCATCTCTCTGCTTTCCTGGAATACATTAATTTTCCTCTGTGCTTGTGTGTGCTGTAAGAAAGACCTTGGCTTACAGTGACAAGCAGAAGAGTTATTGCTTCTGCAGAAATATGAGACCTTTCAGGGTACCACAACCTGTGACAGTGTTGTGAAAGCCAGGATTTATACTGTGTTTCCCAACAAATAGAAGGGGGATATAGAGAAGTTTGCAAGAGAAAAATTGTTGAAAGTGACTCTCAAACTTAAGAAAACCTTGTGTTTTTACAAAGAGAAGTCTCATGTCTGTCTTCACTTCCAGGGTACTCTTAGGGCAAATCCTGAAGGTACCTCTGAGGTAAGTGCTATTTGGGAGATGCCAGCCTGGTGTGCCCATCTCACAGAGGACCAATTCAATCCCCAGTAATTGAAATAAAAGGGCTTGTGAAATCTCTGGTTTCCTGCTTTCCTTTGCAAGCTAAGCAACCTGCCTTGCCTCCAGACCTTCAAATAGTGCATGGACCTGTACTGAATATGTAATGCTCTTCTGATCCTTTGATCTTGCAGCACACTGCAAACCTCCAAGCCTCAACAAGCCCTGCTGAAGCAGGGGAAGTGCTCATATTTCTACCTTTGCAGGTTTGGAAACTGAGGCACAAGGTTTGCCTGCCCTGTGTCTACACAGCAGTCGATGGCAAGCTGAGAAATTGCAGTGACCTCATGCATGGCACCAGGATTTCAGAGGAAATCCTTTGACTCCCAATAATGAAGATTTTTTTCATTTGCTGCCTCTGTCCTTGTCATTGGAGTATAATGTTATCCTCCCTAGCTCTTGCACCACTTGCCTTTATTCCATTTTAAAGCAGTAGGTGTTGCAAAGCAGATTTGATAAGGCTTCTAATGTAGAAGCAGCTGTGGAGTGTGGGGTAGGAGGTGCTGCTCCTCTCCTTTCTTCTTTCTGCAGCACCGTAGCCACCCTCCTTGGCAGGTCCTTGGTCCTTGCTGTATTTTTATGAAGTGTTGGAATTCTGGAACTTAGATTTTGAGATTTTAGTATATAGTAATACATGTGAGTCAAGATGGAGGACTTGGGGCATTGTCTGGGTCCTTCTTCTTCACCACCTTCTTCCTTTTGCTTTATGGGTTTGGGTGGTTTTCTGTAATTGGGTGAAAAAGGTCCACATTGTGGGCCTCGGGTGGTCATTACTGGGTCAGAAATATAAATATATAGGTGTCACCTCGTTATTGGGTTATTAAATGACCTTGGAAAGAGTTAGAAGCATGCCTTTTTACCTCATTTCTCTAACTTGTTAGTTAGAGCTCACGGCTTGTGAGTCTGTAAATAGATAAAAAATAATAAACATCCAAGTCCAAACATGAAAACTTTGACTCCCGTGTATTAATCCCAATCCTGGCAGGGAAAAAGAAGCCAGAACCGTTACAATGAAGGAAACAGGGAATTCCTCATAACTGAACCAAACACCCATGTGAAATAAACAAGAGGATGAATTTTTAATTTCTCCCTCCTTCCTTCCCAGCTTCTGAAGTGCCATCCTGTGCTTGAACTGACGTTGTGCCTGTGTGGCTGTGTCCGTGCCTGACTGGCAGGAGCTCTGCAGTGCTGTACTTTGGATCAGGACAGGGATAAGGCACTTGTGTGTTTGGAGGAGAATTTGTCACAGATCTGTTCTGGTGTGGTTTTGTATTTCAGTATGTTGTGGCTGGTGTGTAACATGACCCAGCAGGGTAACCTGAAAGCAGAGCTGTGCTAAAATAGCCCATTCCTCTGTGTGCTGTGGTGGCTGCTCACATGAGGCAGGTTTATGTGTGCACCCCTGGCAGGGGCTGCAGAGAGAGAGCTTTGACAGGATTAGCACATGGTTTTAGCAGCCCTCAGGAAATATGAGCCAAGGCTGGTTGGGATTTTGCCCTCCCAGTGCAGAGGGTCTCGTTCTCTGAGGGGCTTTGGGAAGGTGATGGGGAAGGGTGGTAATGGGGTTCACTGCTGGTGGTGCTGCTGCCTTGGCAGCCCCTGGATTTGTGTGCTTGTGTCACACACTGCTGCCAGATGCCCCCACCCATCTCCTGTTCTTGTGTGGCTCCTCTACCACATGCTCTGAGCACTGCCTTTTCCTTCAGAAGAGAAGAAAGATTGCTTTTCCAAAACTTCAGCAAGAAGCCTTCCACAGACCAGTTTGCTCTTTTTCTCTCTTTTTCTCTCTTTTTCTCTCTTTTTCTCTCTTTTTCTCTCTTTTTCTCCCTCTTTCTCTCTTTTTCTCTCTTTTTCCTCTCTTGTTTTCTCATTTTCTATCTTTTCTCTCTCTTTTTTCTTTGTTTTCTCTCTATTCTTTCCTTCCTTCCTTTCTTCAGGATGCCCTGGTCATGGGACAGAACTGCAGCATGTCCCCCAGTCCCCATATGCAGTCAGTGGTGCTGGTAGATGAGCAGGGGTCACTGAGGAGTTTCAGAGCCATCTCTTTGAAATGAAAACATTTTCATAGGGCTGGATCTGAAAGTTGTGCTGAGTCTGTGTTGTATAACATTGACTGGGTTGATCATTAATGTAATGACAAGGGCAGCTTTGATCTGCAAGTTAATACATATTCACTGCACAGCTTGGAAATCCTGCTTCAGGAGATGCTACAGAGGAACCTTCGTATTATTGGATATGAATCTATAGATGACAAGGATGTAACTGCAGGAACTATGGATGCTGAAGACTTTTAAAGGGGGAGGCAAAGGGGTCAGTAGTTAACTGCTGCTTTTCATGGGATAGGAGGGAGAGAGGATGGTGAGCATTGGAAAGTGTCTCCATTGGGGTAAAACTCAAAGTATATAGCTTAAGACAGGGAAAAAGCTGTAGAAAATGTATTTTAATATATTCTCTCTTTTCCTCACCCTTTGCCCTCACATCAGCCAACTCCAGAAACAGTTTGGTTTAAATAGGATAAGGGCTTCAATTTTTGGAAATGGCCTCCTAGTTTGGTTCTGTGCCTTTATTTTGATAGATTTAAGAAACCACTCCAAATTCCACATAGGCACTTGTGATGAAATGGCCTGTCTCGTTGCATGATCTACTCAAAAATGTGCTTTCATCCTAAGATCACAATTGTTCAGATTTCCAAGCAAAAGGGTAAAAAAAAAAAAGACTCTAACTCTGTCATACATTTTTAAAGACAGGACCAAAAAATTCCCTTTTGAATGTAACAAACAAATTATTTCTCTAACATAAAGGCACCGTGAGACAGGAGAAAGCTTTTGACTGTGGAGGAGCCCATTGAATGTGGAATGCAGGAGCAGGGGGAGGTGGGTTGGGAGGCAGCAGTCCAGCAGCTGGTAGGAAAGGTGCATGAAAGCAGAGAAACAAGAGAGGATAAATGGAAATTTTCTAAAGTATCTGGTAATGGTTTCTTCTTCAAAGCACACAACCCACAGAACAGCTTTAAATAGTTACAGTCCTATTTGCCAAAATTACATTAAAATAGGATTTTGAAGAAATGGAGACATATAGGTTGGTTGATGGCTTTTAAACCAGAAAGCTGAGAACATGGAGAGTGTCTGTGCAGCAGATTCATAGACTGAGTATGTCTAGAGAATGGTTTTGAGGCCAAGAAATTACAGATCTATCTTTATAAATTGTGCTGGAATCAGTTGAGTATGCGTAGACCCTCTAAGTGAGGAAGACACTTGAGTTTTCTTCCCATTGCATAAGGTATGGAGCATCATCTGCAAATTGTTGTTTTGGGGTTGTTTGTCACCAGCTGAGCATTAAATTCTGTTCCCAGCTCGGCAGCAGACATGCTTTTCTAAGAGTTGCTGTACCTCTTTTTGGCTTTGTGCCTCCTGCCACACCTTATGTGGGGGTTTTGGTTGTAAATTCATTGTGACAGGGATTACCTCTTCCCGGGGGGATCATTTGCAGCATGGAGTTTACCCTGCAGTGGAGTTAACCCTTCTCACTGTGTGTGCAGAATTGACAGAGGGGTGGCTCACACTGACAATGCCACATTGCCCCTCTGTATGACAGCCACCTCTACAAAGGCACCCTCCATACCCACAGCTTTTCTGTATGAGTGAGGGCACAATTTAGGTTATTCACTGGGTTAACTCAGTGCTGGAAACAAGTCCCAAGTGACTGTGCAGCCCCCAGCACGTTGCATCTCCTGTCTGAGGCCACTGGACATGTTTGAAATGAAAGTGGTGTTAATTTGAAGCTGTCCTCAGTATTCATGTCCCCTAAAGAGTGATGTTCATTACCAAACTGTTCAACTCTCTCAGACTCCTATAGTAGGATGTAAAGAACAGTCCCATGTTCTCTAAACGGAGCTGAAATTGTGTTATTATGTTCTGATACGTGTTTTGTGGTGGGAGCAGGGTAAATCCCTCTGTGCCATTCAGTAGACACAGCTTTGTTTATTTTTTAAGCTGGCACAGAAATGCAGGATAAGCTGAGCTGACCACAAGTCATTAAATATTATGACTTGAATTGAATGCTGAACAATATTGTTAAAGCATAAAGGGAAACTCTGGAATAAATTAACAGGTCGTATAATATCTTGCATTTCCCAGAAATGCAACAGCAGCCACCCATTTCTCTTCAACTACTTTCTCAGCTAAAGGTGAAATATTTCTGCTCCAACTCAAGGCATCCAGGAGTCAGACATTTATGTTTGAGCTGGCCACAGCTGCAGCCATGCTCCCTTTGCAGTTTACAAGGAAAAATGGGAACTTCCAAAAGGTGGTACAGCTTATCCTGAGGCAGATATCTGTGATGGATCAGAAGATTTGCTCTCAGAAGGTGCCTGTTTGTCTCCACTGAAAGAGTTCCTGTGACCACCATCTCCTCCCAGGTATGGGCAATTCCAGCTTCACTGAATTAACTGCTGTGACAGGAGCAGGATGGGGCTGATCACCATCTTCTTGCACTGTTGGGATGTTTGAGAGGAAAAGTATATTAGATGCTATGGGGCTTCTGTTTGCCATTGGTGGAGAGCAGGGTTCACACACAATGGATCTGATTAATCCATAACTTATTTTGTAAATTTTCCTGGTGTGGGGAATTCTGTTCTTTAGGAGATTTCCTGTTGTGCACTGGTGGGAGGGGATTCAGCTGTGTTATTGTGAGGACACACTTGTGCATCTTTCCTCTCTAAGAGGCTTCAGCAGACCTGAGAAAAAATAGTCGTCCTTGTTCCCAAGGGTGATTGTTGGGTCAAGCTCCACACTGATGTGCAAAGTCTCTGAGGCTGCCAGAAGTGGCACTGGGGCTGAGCTCAGCCCAGGGTACAAATCCAGGTGAGAAGTGGAGCCAGCAGCCCTGGGAGGCAGCTCTGACTGCTCTGTGTGATAGATGCTCTTCAAAATAGCCAATGACCCTGCACTGCAAAGCAAAGCCTTCTTCTGGAGCTGGACTTTGTCCATGGATGTGTTTTCTTTAGTTGCTCCAGTTCTTTGGGGTGGCTTAGAGAAGGATTTTGCACTTGTGTTCTGGAGCAATTGCCTCACATTTATATTACAACTATTTCTAGGGAGGCAGCAGGCAAACTGCATTGAAACGGATTTTTTTTTTTTTTGGTCTGGCTGCAGTCTGCTACAGATTTACATTAATATGTATAATTCCAAAAACTTTGATTGGAAGGCTGAAGCTCATTGGAGTAGGAACTTCCAGGATTAGACCCTAAAAATATATGTTGTTTCACCAAATAATACATATTACTGCTTAAAATAGCCTAGTTCTAAAGCAGTGGCTGGCATCCAAAGCTTGACATCCATATTTCAGTTGCCAGCATATTTTCCCACTAAAAGTGAATTAAAAGCATAAAAATCAATCTCTAGTTAGACTGTTCATTATTATTGCTTGGTTAAGTATAAACAATTTGTCAGCACAGACACTTGGGGAAGACATTTCCTTGCAGTAATACAAATCTGAAATTCTCCTGGCTGCTTCCTAACCTGGCACTCACAGCCTTGGATCCAACTGCACAGCTCAGAAGTTTTGAAACTAGCCTCTGAGCTGGGCTTTGGGTAAAGTTTCTCAGGAGTATATAATTATTCCCATTATACCTGTTGTCAGTGATTCATTGACCTCTGAGACATACATATGAGCTATTTTTCTCTTTATGACTTTTTGGGGGGATGATTCACTGCTTATAAGTGTACATTATCATATGACTAAAGAATAAAAAAATAAGACAAATGGAGTGAAGTGCCACTGAGATTTTCCATATTGAAACAAAAAAGAGTTTGGTCAATAAAATAGTGATGTTTCTCCCACATAAAGCCAGCAAACATCTGTAAAGCTTCAGAACAGCCAGAATCCTACAGCTTTCCTTTGGTTTTACACTTCTGCAATGCAATACACCAAAATCAGCAGAGTAAAACAGAGTAAACATGGCTGGGAAAAGACAGGGGTATATCAGCTTTTTTTTCTAAACGGCTTGAATGTCTTCCACATTAACCCAAATCACTGATGACAGAGGAGAGCCCTTTCCTAGCAGTGCCACAGGGAGAACAGGATGGGTGGTTCAGCATAGCTGCGGTGTCAGAGATGCTCACAGCACATCTGCTCTGCTGGGTTTGGCTACAGGAGAGGGGAGAAATCCTCTGGTCATTGACTCCAGTTGAATGACATCACTCCTGGGAAATGGTGGGGCAGCTCTTGGAAATAAATTTGTTTCATATCAGTGGCTGATGAAAACCCAAGGCAGGCACAGGACTACCTTGACATCAGTAGCTTTGAGTGCATTTTGTAACCCACAGGTTGACATAAAGATGGGGAGCAAAGACCTTTGAAGGTGCTGACTGAGAGACAGAAAAAAACCCCTTTTCCTCTGTGAAAAGTGGTCGGCAGAGTGAGATGGTCTGTTGAGCAACAGAGGAAATAGATTTATGTGTCACTGTTAGCTTCTATGAACAAGCCAAAGTGTTCTGGCACAAACACATGATATTTATTCACAAAAATGTGGAATTAATTGCTATCATCCAGATTTTTTTAATGGGAACACATTTTGGGTTTTGGTTACAATAGTCCTGAGCCTCATTCATTGTCAGGAGCGGGACTGCCCTGCCGTGTGAAGGGCCCAACAGGACACAGTGGTGGGTCCAGGGAGGGAATTCATGGAAATGTCCAGCCCACAGCAGCCTTTGAATGAGGGGAGTTCACTCACATCTTTGTGGAAGTCACATTTATGTCCTAATACAAAGGTCTATTTACATTAGCTTGTTACCAAGAAAATAACCTCCCAGATGTTTTTCTTGTTTCACTGGCTGTCATATTTAGTTGATTTTCTTCTTTGGTCTTTCTTTTAAAAGCAGAGGAGGTGCATTCTCACCTCTCCTCCTCTGTGTCTGTTTCTGTCTTCGTGGCTGACCTGACACATCCTGAAACTGAATCATGGGTTTCCTTTGTCTTACAATCATAGGTTTCCTTGTCTTTAAATTTTTCTAGCAGGATCTCCCAGGCTCTTGCCAAACACTGTCCTCCAGCCACCTGAGGCTTTGTATCTTCTCCTTCCCCTGCCGCACCATGACCCAAACTGCAGTTTGCATCAGGGCATTCTTGTCTCATCAGAGCCACCAAAACCTCCTCCTTTTCTGCCTCTGCTTGTGCTTGGCTTTCCCCTTTGCCTGGAGCACAGCTCTGCTCTGGGCTGCTCTGGGATAGAACAGCACTCCTTTAGCACAGAAATCACAGGTACCAGTTCCTTCAGCTTGTGGGGAAAGAGCCAGGAAAGAGAAAAGGGGCACGAGAAGGAGTGAATGCTAGTGGAATTTGGGAAGGAAAGCTGAGCTGAGACAGGAGAGAGTTCTCAGTCACTCAATTTGACAGGTACTTCCTTTGGGTTAGCAGGAAATAATGCTGCTCTCACCTGAACTGGAATTTGGGTTTTCTCAATGTTTACTCACACTGTTGTACACCACCAGTGTGAACTGTAGTTATCCCCAGATATCCACTGTCCACTGTCCCCATGGAAATCAACTACCGGAGATGCTGAGCTGGGCTCAGTGTGGCATATCCACGTGTGCTGCCTGGTGAGGTCTGGCAGTTTATGTAGATCTGTGGTCTGCACTCAGCAGCAACACTAAACTCTTCCATGTTTCCTATTCTTATTGTCCATTTGAGGACATAATTTCCCTGTGTTTCGCACTCTTCACAGTTTGGCAATGTCTGGGCTATCTGCTCCCTCCATTTCCTTGGTTAGTGGGGAATTGACTGTTCTTACAGAATCTTCAGACACACACAGAAGAAAGAGATTTTTCTCTACAGAGACAGAGATCACAGATATATGAACTATGTCAGGGGTGAGCAGGTCATTCTGATGCAGTTCCATGGAAACATGCAATTACATTTATAGGCCCAGCTGAGTAAGGTAATTTGGAGCACAGCTGGCCAGTAGCAGGGATTTTCTCCTCTCTAGTCATTGCCATGGACCCAGGGGCTGGAGGAAAGCCCAGGGTGAAAGGGTCACTTGCAGGCCAAAAGAGGAATATCTGTTGACTGGGAACACCAGCTTCAATAGTTTCAAAAACATGTTTTTCTTCATCTTCTTGAAACACAAGATTACACTTAGTCATCACTTATATGGTGGGACTCTTATGATCTCACAATTGCAAACCTTTTCCTCTCTTCCTCCTCCCCCTCTCTCTCCTTTTTCCTTTTTTTTTCTTTTTTTTTCTTTTTCTGTTCCTGTAAAACCATTTATTAAACATATGTTTTATTCCTGCCTGGGGATTTCCAGTCAGTTTTCTGTGGTTGATATCCCAACGCCTAAAGTGTTCTCAGAGTATGGCTGGGGAGATCTTAGTCAATGCAGCAGGAAAGAAGTCATGCCTGTTCCCTTGCATTAAATAGGTGGCTCGGATTTCCAGCTGGTGTAAATTATCCTGGCCATAGTTCTGTTCACATGGTGGTTGCAGCTTCTCTGGGAGACGTGGAGGAAAAAAGCTTTGCTAACAGTGGTGCTGAGAGAAATATTCAGTCCTTGTGAGGATGTGTCCACATCTCTGGGTTGGCTCATTTGGAAAGGACAGAGCTGCAGTGCTTTGTTCATTCAAGTAAGTGCTGTATGAAAGTTTATGACAAATCTGGATTTGTTTGGCCATATTTTCCAAACCTTTTTCACCATTCCCTATGGCTTCGACTCTTGCCTACAGTACTGCTAAACTTTCTTGGTGCTGCAGCAAATTACCAAGTCTGGGTAAAGCTGTCCTACATATCTAAATGATGCCTTTGTTTCTGGAGAATTTTCATTAGTTTATCTCAGTGATCCACTTTTCTGCATCCCTTTCCAGGCAGAAACTCTGTCAGCTTCTCTATTTCCCTGGTGAGATACTGCTACACAAGTCACTGCTTTGCCCTCTCACCCCCAAACTCATTCTTTAAACCCATCTTCATTAGCCAATGTTATTATTGCATTTACTGTTGCATCTGGAAGGCTTAAAACTCAGACACACAAAACAGAGTAAAACAATTTGTTCTGCCCCAGTGATCTCCTTGGTTGCTAGAGACTTCTTGAGCAACTTCCAGCTCCATTTACTCACCAATTAAACCAAATCCTTGTCATTTAATAGCTCAATGTAAATACTTGCTTGGAATGAGTTTTGCTGTCTGATGTTATACTGTGATGTACAATTTCAATTGATACAGCTAAAACGTATCCAGACTTTGAATGATTTTCTTGTGACACGTGCTGTGCTAAGATATTCAAATTGCTATTGTATAATGATGACTAATTCCTTAACTAAAGTCCATCAGTAAAATCTCAGCTTTTTATCTTACTCTTTTGAAGTATAAAAATACCATTATTTCATCTCCATAATACCGTTTATGTTTTATTTCAGCTCAGTCCTACTGCACAATTATTCACCAGTATCTGTAGTATCATTTTTTCTTGTATATTTGCTGAGTCTTAAGTGTTGCAATTGAGTTGTCACCTTATTGGTGACACCTGGTGCCTGTGTCCTCAGCACAGGGCTAGTGTAACCTTGAGGAAGGTTTTCTTGATTTCTGGTGGGGAAAGTCTGTCTTTTGGTTTTTCACCGCTCTTAAGCTCCATGAACTTGTAACTAATTTCTGTTTGGTCTCAGGTTCTGTGCTGTCTTGAAGAAATTGCAATCTGAAGGGATGTGTTTTGGGTAAGAGTAGAGGCCAGCAGGCAGCTGCTGTTGGAATTGCTCATATGAGGCACCTGGAAATGCAGGTAAAGGCACATCTCTGAGCACTGTGTGTTGCTTTGTTCCTGGTGCTGTTCTTCCAGCCTCAGGTGTGTGTGCTTGGCTGTGCCCTCACCTTGGCCTGCAGGTGAGAGGTTGGACATTCCTGGAGAGGGGTAAGGCTGCACCTTCATTGCCCTGTACAAGGACTGTGCCACTTCCCTTGTTCCCCAGAGCCACGGGTCTGATTTTGGCTGGAGCAATCCCTGCAGGTGTTATTCCTGTGAATTGGTGGGCAGACCTTGATCTTGCCCTCCTTCAGCCCTTGACCAGGGAAGAGTAGGAAGGGGAGAAGGTGGCCAGCAAACTGGATTCTCTGCTTTAAGCTTGTTCTTTGGCTGGAGTAAGCCTTATATTTAGGTTAGGCTTTTCATGAGACAGACCATCTTTATATTTGCTTTTTTCATCTATAATTCGTTATATGGGAGTGTGGCTTCACCTCTGTTTGTGTTGTAGAAGCCTTTTCTTGTTGTCTCTCTGGCCTGTCCTGTGCTCTCTGATGTCCAAGATGCTTATTAAAGAGGTACATTAGGAAAGCCAGACTGCACCTCTGAAGGTGTATATTCAATCAGTCTTTTTGCACTTTGCACCACAACAGGTGAATCTGTTAGGCTGCTTTCTTTCATTTCACTGGGATTAATTATAGAGTGGGAAGATATATTTTACGGCAGGGAAGAGCAAAATCTTTGCTTTTAAACTCCCCAGTCTCACAGTCTGCAGGGAGACATCCATCAGGAGAGGCAGTTCCTAGTCCAGCTTTCCTGTGTGCATCAATTAAAACTTCTAAACGGGGGTCTGAAACTTTGAGTGTTGCTCAGTAAACAGAACCTGTGCTGATGCTGAGTGAAAGCCCTAGGCTAGAGCAGGCCCTGCTTAACAAGGCTGCCACCCCAGATTCCTCCTGAAAGGACAGCTCACCTCACTGAGCCATGGCTTTTACACTGTCAGAAAGTGGAAAGACAATAGAAATAGGGTGCACTTAATAGGTTATTCCTAACATCCTGTGTATAATATATGGAAAAGTACTAAAACACTGTAGCTGTTTCACCTAATCAGGTCATGCCTGAATGGTGTCTCCAGTGTCTCCAGGGGCTGCCAGACAGGGTGATACAGGCTGTGTAATTGGTATTGGTGTGAAAAGGTCTGGTTGCTGTGATGTATGTGAGCAGGACATTGTTCAGTGTTGCCTTGCTTTCCATGTCCCTCAATCCCTTAATTTTTTAATGCCTCTATTCTTCATCTGCAAAGTGAGGATGCAATATCACCTTTAGGAGGATGTGGATTGTCTTAAATTATGAATGTCTGTAAAGCTCTTTGAAATCTTTGCATGGCTCTTGTTTCAGCAGTACAAGGTATTATCTACAAGGTATTATTGCTATGCTTGTTCAGGAAGAGTACACTGGGGGTTTTTTGCAGCTGTGGTCCCAGCTGAACTCTGCAGTTGGATGCTGAGGAATAGGTGTTCCATTAAAACTGTGTGTGGAGAGCTCAGCTTCCTCTAAATATGAGAGTTGCAAGAGTATGATAAAGAAGGCTGCAGGATAGAGATAGATAAGTGCTAGCTGCAGCTTTTGCTTTATTCTTCCATTTTTCCTTGTCATTAATCTGGCCAACTAGAAATAAAAATTTATGTCTTTATCTATTAGAGAAGCATAGCTGGAATGTAAGATTTATTGGCACCAATAGGAAGGAGCAATTTCAGAAAGAGCTCTGGAAATAAATTCATGTGTTGGGGTTTAACTTACTCTGAACTCTTTCTCTACAAGAACTAATGAGCAGAACTGTGCCAATTAATCATTGACTTTTGTGCTTCTATGCCACCTTTAGTAAAGATTTGTAAACCCTCTTTAGGGTTGGCACTTCATACCAAAGCAACTGAGGGGTGGGAGTTTTAATATTCTGTTTACAGCTGGACTGGAGATACGCACTGGTTAATTCTAAGCCTTGCAAAGTCAATGAGAGCTTCAGAAAAACCCAGGTGTGAGTGGTGACCCTGCTCTACTGGGATGGCTTCAGCTGAGTTTTCCTGTGCTGTGCTCACACCAATTCCATGAATGCCCACAGGTTGTTAAGACAGGATGGTGGAATCAAAAGGATCCAAAATGAGAGGAAGAGTGGCAGGAATTGGCCAGTTTTCAGGAGCCACTGCACACATTGCCCTGTAAACTCCCATTCCAAAGTGGAATTGAACAGTCTGATGTTATGAAAGTGTGATCTGTAGTGATGTACAATGATTTAACTGGGTTGTGAATGGAGGTGACTTTTCTATCTAGCAAAATGCTGGTAAACAATGTCCAAAATTTCTTGCTCCCCACAGAATTGAGCTGCAGCCAGCAGGGCTCAGTTCTGTGTGTGAAGAACCTTGGAGGCCAGATACCTTCTTCCCTTAAACCTCCAGGATGCCCAGGAAGCCACAACTTGTAAGTCATTACAAATGGATCATTAGATGAACCGTGTTTGAGTCTGAGATAGTTAGCTTGGCACTGGCTTCTAATTGATGCACATCTGAGGTTTAATGCAGCTTCAAGAGATCAGTGTGTAATGATGCTTTCCCACTTCCTTCCAAGGAATGTTTCTTCTGCTCCTGCTGTTCCCCTGCCCTTTTTAGCTCTGGTTAACTACAATGGAGAAAATTCACTCACAAAGCCTCTTCTGCTTTCTTGCAGTAGTGTGATTGGTTGCCCAAGGAAGGGCAACTCAGTCTGGTTTTCAAAGCATTTTTGTAGGATTGAGCTGACTTAAAGCTTAATAGGATACGTACAGTGTTACACAGAAAGCAGCTCTTGTGCTGTGCACTGAAGATTTACAATTATTTTAATTTAACCCAAATGAAAAAGTTATGAGCCAAGTTATTTTGCAGACATCTCTTCTGGATGGTTATTTGATTCCTTACACTTCATATGGAAGATTTAACTTGAGGTTTGGCTTCTCTATTCATGTGTCCAAATGTATTTTGGGGGTTTGGTTTTTCAAAGCAGACCTTCTCAGCTTTTGCAGGTGCAGTTTTTTGTCCTTACAACTAATTTTGCCTTCAAAGGGGTGTTGGGAGGAGGTAAAGTGGAACTTTAGGACTGGCACGACACAGTCCTGGAATAGGGGGGGCAGTGGGGGGAGTCTAAAGCATTTCTGCAAGTCTCTTTTCAGGGATGGGAAGAATGAGGCCAGCTGTGTTCTCTGGATGAAGGCTGCAGTGTCAGGCACTGCAGACAGTTCTCATGCTTTATTCTGGTGTGGGCAATGTGCTGACATGGGCCTGACCTGTGTAGTGGAAACCCATCTCTTCAAGGCCTCGGGGACCCTGGGGCTGGTAATAAGAAATGCTGCCCTGGTGTCACAGGTACTTGGGCAAGAAAGGCTGTTAAAGCACCTTTATGTTCATGGAGAGAAATATTTGCTGCTTGGTGTCCTCCTCCCCTAAGTGCTTGTGTGAAAGCTGACCCCAATGACCCCTGGAAAGCAAATCCTGAGGCTGTTCAGTGCAGGTGATACGAAGGAAGGGCATAGTGTCCTTGGTAGCTCAGCACTGGCATTCAGTGCCTGCATGAAGTGGTCATAAAGTTAGTTCTGGTGCTGTAAAGATGTTTGTAAGACACTGCAGAGCAAGAAATTTCCAGCAGAGAGTTTCTGTGTATTTGATTTGTATTTCGTGTTGGTTGGACCTCCTGTGGAATGT
This sequence comes from Brachypodius melanocephalos, assembly GCA_013398615.1. NCBI lineage: Eukaryota > Metazoa > Chordata > Aves > Passeriformes > Pycnonotidae > Brachypodius > Brachypodius melanocephalos. The sequence continues at coordinate 1,763,805 of VZSR01001033.1, read as the reverse complement.
CTGGGGGATTGTTTTAGCTGCCGCTTCTGCAGAGAGGGTATACATTTAGTAGACAAATGGGAGACGCTTGTCCTGTCTTCATTCTAATGTTAATTGGGAGTTTGGAGCGAGTCACTACGATTCAGCCAGGCACATACTTGCTTGGACATGCCTGCTTTTCTGTCTCAGTCACACAAATGCTCAGGATTAGCACTAGAGATGAAAAGGTCTAAAGAGGAGATCATCCCAGGACTTGAAGGTGGACTGGCCAGGGTCTGGATCCTACTGGCCTGAGGGGGAGCCTGACCTTGGCACAACGAGCTGTGGCTGGTATGGGTCAAAGCTGTAGGGCTTGGAGTCAGAGCAGGGGGAGAGAGGGGAGAGCCTGGAGTAGACAGAGAAACTCTTAAGTTTCTTAGGTAATTTCTACGACTGTTATTGCTTCCAACTGCTCCTGCCTTGCTCCTTTCCATCACAGGTCTCCAGAGGCCTGGGGATGCTGACAGCCCGACCCACATCACCCCTACTCCTGCCAGACTTGACAGAGGGGTTTAGTGGTTCCAGTGGGAACAGGAAATCATTGTGAGACCAGTGGCTCCCACATTGACCCTTTTCAAATGCCTCAACTTAATAGAGGAGACCCTTTGTCAGCTGCAACAGTGTTTGAATTATGTTTAACAGGATCATCTGCTGAAGCCCCTCCCAGAAATTATCTCTCTTCATATTTTAGATTCCAGCATCCTTTTATGGAAATTAACAACCACATGGAGATGGTCTAATTGCACTGAGACTTGTTGAGCTAGAGTCAACATTTCCTTAACCTTTTATTAAGCCTATCATAAAGGTATGTTTTTTGAGGTTGTATTATTAGCATGATGTGTTTGGCTTCACGTCCAGAGAAGTGCTCCAAAGATACTAACACACACTAAATTGAAGGAAAGAATGAAGATGATTATATGAAGCCCAAGAATTTTAAGTCTGTTAAAAGTTTAACTAGAAAACCTTGGTTGCTGAACCATCTGCTTTTAATCTTCCTATTGCTGTGCAGTCTTCTGGGGGCTTGGGCTTGGCAACAGATTTCCAAATCACTAAATTAATCTTGTCAGGTTCAGGAAGCACCAGAAAACCCTTGAGAGGTAGATTCTGCACTCAGTTACACCTGTGTGAAGTCACCACCCTCAGCTAACACAGTGACACCACGTTTTCTCTGTAGGATTGTGCGGTCAAGACATGCTGATCTGCAAGCTGAAATTTGGCTGGATTACTTGTCTAAAGTCTCTTATGGATAAATGACCCTGAAATATTCAAAACAATCTGCATCATCATCAAGCAGTCTCAAATATCCATGTGGATATTGAAAAAAAAATGCTTGGCAGCATTGCAATAGTGAGTTTTTTACAGCAATACTTTTTTGTTTGAGCCATTGGTTTACGTGTGGATGTGATGTCCTCTCTGCAGCCCTGCTATGTCAGCAAGGGCTGTCAATGTCTGCATGGCCTCAACAAAACAGTTTGAGCAAAGATCTTAAACGCAGAGCCTCTCTATTAAAAAAAAATAAAGGCCAAAAGTTAAACCTGCTCTAAGTTCCTTATATTTGGATGACAAGCAGAGCTGAAAACTGGCTTTGGACACCTGTCAGCTCAAAGAAATAACCATGTAGAAACTCTAATTTCTTAATGTGCATGTCCAATAGCATGACAAGTGCTCAGCAAACAATGCACTGGGGATGGCTGTTGCTGCCTCCAGGCTTTGCTGGTCTTTCACTGCAGCAGAAAGTGCCACCTCTGCATTCCTGGCTTCTCATTCAAAGGCTGCAGCTCAGCAGATGACACCGAGCAGTGGGAACAAGTGGTGGTGAAGGTCTGGGAGCCCTTGTGCCCAAGCTGGGCTGGGGCAGCAGTGGGAGCTCCTGGCACAGGGGCTCTGCAGCTGCCTCTGCCCCTAAGGAGCCACCTGGCAGCTCCAGCAACAGCTGGGGGATTTTATTAGAAAGCTGCATTTTCTGAAGCCCCACTCCTGTGCCTGCGCTTTGATTTGCTGCAGAGCTTCTCCTGAGGACATTTTCAGACTCCCTGTGTCCCATTAGGTGTAAAAGACCTGCATGTCTCCCTCGTGATGGCAATGTTCTGCACATCTCCCTGCTGGGTGTCTCCTGCACATCTCCCTCATGCTGGGAATCCCTTGATGCTTTCTGGAAAAGCTGCTCCTGTGCAGTTGGGTCCCTTTGGAGCTTTGCCCGGGAGTAGCTGTGGTGGAGCCTCAGCAGCACAAAGTGGGAAGCAGTGTTCCCACATTGTTTTTCTCATTTAATTCTCAGGGAAAAGCCTCAGATTTTTCTAAAAATCCTGTCAGTCTCACTTGTGAAATCTGACGTACAGCCTAAAAATAGCATTTCGGTGAGAGCTGAGAGCATCGACAATGAACTGACTGGAGGAACAGAAGTTGGCAAGTCTACACTGCTCAACATTTCCAAAACTAATTTTCCACATCAAGTCTCCTCTTCCTTTTCCCTGTGCTGTTTAAACAGAAATGTAAAAAGAAACTGTTAAGGAAACCCACATATGTAATTGTTAGGGGAGGAAGAAAGTTTTGTGGCTGAGAAACAGGAGAAGAGCCAGCTGATCCTGTTACTTCTCCTGCCACAGACTTACGTGACCTTGGCAGGCCGACGTTTCCCAGAGCCTTGACTCATTTTGGCTCTTGGTTCCTTGGACACTCGGAGTGGGACAGTTCGGCCGGGTGTTTTCAGAAGTGTTGAGCAGCCAGATTTCCACTAGGCTGCTCAAAATGAGAAAATGCAGTTTCCAACCCTGCTCCTGAACTTACTTTCTGTTCCTCTGAAGTGATGAAAGTGGCCTGCCCTGAGAGGGCAGTGATGGTAGCTGGGAGGGTGGTGGGGCACTGACAATGGAGATGTGATCACTCAAACCACCCCCTGTCTGTCCTTGTTGTTCCACATTTCCTCATCTGCAGGATATTCAGTCCTGAAGAGTCAACAGTAAGTTCCTGTATTTAAAAAAGCCTTGTGTCCCAAGGAGTTTGGGAATGATAAAGCTCCAGGACTGTACAGCCCCCCCATTATACTCCTGTTTCTCCAGAGAGTTGGATTTCTCAAATACAGTTTGTGGTCTGGTGTTAGGGGCTAATTTTTATGTGAATAAATGGAGTCTGGTGAGGGATAATCAGGGATTTCTTCTGGGTGAAATCAAGCAATGAAATGGTCGTTCCCTAGAAGGGAAGAGAAGAGGTTGTTTTTATCCTGCACCTTCCCAATATATGAGGGAAGGCTTTGAAGTACAAAAATAGTTGCTGTATTATACACATATTGTAGGATGTTTACCACTGGAGACTAATGCCTAAACAATGAATTTCCAAGCCACTCCAAATGTGATCCAACTTTATTCTAAACAGTCATGAAAAAAATCCTGATTATAACAAATGGAACTCTGCTATTTGTTTTCTTTTCACAGTTGGAGTTTCTGTACACACAGAGAAGTTGCTTAGTGTCTGAAAGTGTTTATCCTGCCAAAAATAAATGTTCTAAAAATGATCACTTAGCATTTTCTGCATCTCTGCATATTTGTTTACCATGAAGAATCTGCTTACAGAGCTTATATTGTATTTTTTTTTACATTTCAACTTCAGTGAAGTAAAATTGAGCGTGCTTCTTACCAACACCCATTTCCACTTGAAGTCATGAAACTGTTTTGTAACTATTTTTATGTGGGCTGTGGTTACTCCAGAGAAGTTTATTTAGCAACCAAAGGTAATTCTAAGAGCCAGATTTTCAAGGCAGCCTTCTAAATACAGCATGGTGTTTGAAATGGCTTCTTTTTGTGTGTGAGAGAACTTGTAAACTTGCAGATTTTCCTGAATACAGATGGTTTTGTATCCAGCGTTAGTAAATTTAGAAATAATAATATTAGACCATTGAACAAAAATCACATTACAAAAGCAGTGCATGTATCAGAAGAGCCTTTTTCCAGGAAACTGCAGGAGAACATTGCTGGGGGAGACTGCAAATTCTGGATGTTCTCAGCCCCACCCGTGGTTTGTCCTCCCCTACAAATACTGGTTTGTTTGTGGGTTTGCATATTTACAGAGAATATTCCTGCTGTATTTGAATGTTTTCAGAATTAATGAATTGGGCCTCCTGTGAAGTTTTATCACCACTTTACAGAGAGGGAGACTGGGAAAGAGAAGTAACTTTCCTCAAGTCTAATAAGATGTCTGGGGAGCTTTGGAAGATGTACAGATCTTCATCCTTAAGAGGTGGCAGCTTTTTTCACGCTGTGGCCACCATGGCTGTGCCATCTTTGGAGGGTGCAGAAGTTTATTGACCCGATTGCTCCGGGCTTAATGATGTCTCTTGGGAGGGCTTCTGCAGTTCTTCCACTCCATATGTTTGAAGTTTGTCTGGTTCCCTTTCAGACCTGTAAAAACCACCCAATGAATTGCTAATGTGCAGTGGGAGGAAAAAGCCTCCAGAAGCTTTGCAAGTGCAAGATCACAGAGCACTTGGAGAAGCAGAAGCACGGTCTCCCCTTTGGCAAGGGGCTTGGAAACCTGGCTGTCTGCCTGAGGCTTATTTGGTGTCGGGAATCCTTTGCCATCCAACTCAGCTGAGCAGGAAGAGTGGAGGGCAGGAGATTCCTCACCAGGGGCAGAGGAGCACCCTGTGGGTGTGTACCCTGAAGTGGGGGATGTGAGCAGGTCATGGTCTCTCAGTGTGGGCTGGCCTCATGCACACCTGCCAGGGCCAGCACCTGCTCTCCCGTGAGGAGTTTGCACGCTGGAGTGCTCCACTCAGCCAGTGGGAGGTGGTTTTGCCACAGAGTGTAATGCTCTTGCCTAATGTTTGGAAAGAACCGCTGTGAGTCCAGTGTGCAGCAGATTACAGACATGTGGATCAGCTCTCCCAGGGTTACTCGTTACTGCAGCTATTCCTTGCTGTTTCCATGGGCAGGCTCCTACCCCTCTCTTTGGGCCAGGCTGCCCTGAATCACACCTCAAGCACCATGGGGTAACACATGCACTTAGGACTTGTTTTGGTGCTGGTAAATCTGCCCGTGAAGCTGAGGAGCATCACCCTGCCCGCGTGTGAGTGGGGCTGTGCACCAAGGGGTGCCTGTGGCTGGGCAGCACAAACATCCCCAGGCAGTGGGAGCTCTCTCTCCTGATGCAAAGGCTCATCACTGCTACTCTGGGGTTTCCTTACAGTAATTTTTGAATAGTTGGATAATTTTCAATCTACTTTCCATAAAGCTCAAAGAACTCTTCTTTGTTCCCTTTCCTGATTGCAGGTGAATATAGAATGCATTCCTTAGCAGAGAGAGAGAGAGAGTGATGAGGCTATTTCTTCTCTTGCCAGCTTGGTGCTAGGCAATGGGATTTCAGAAATCACCCAAACTGCTGCTGCCAAGGCCAGGTTACATGGAGAAGAGCCTGTTTGCCCTCTGCCCAGTCTGTACAGAAGCTGTCATTCAGAGAGATGTGAATCAGGGTGCTTTATGCTGCTGGCTTAGTGTCCTGTTCTTAGCTATTATATTTAGTTGTTGGTTAAAATGGTGTTTAAATGGGCATGAGAAGTGAGCACCAACACTGTTAGAATAAAAAAGCAGATAGGAACAGTTGAAAATCAGAGCTGTACTGTTCTGCTTGTCTGCCTTGTGGTGGAATGGAGCCTCTTGACCCCTTTCCAGGTGAAGGCATTGTTGGTGTCAGTCAGTGATGAGCTATGGTTGGAGGTGGGTGGATGAGGATGTCCCATGGTTTGTGGTGACAATACCCACAGTTACTCCTACCAACATGTGTCCATGTGTTGTGGACGCAAGTGCTCGGCAGTGTTGCCTTTTGCCTTTCTGAGTGCTCCAGGATATTCATTCACTTCGAGGACACCGTTACTCCTGACACAATGAGTTTTAAGGACATTTTGACTCTGAATTACATAGAAAGGGCTTGGTGTCTTCCCAGGTTAATCTCTCTTGCTGTGCCTCTCTAGCGTGAAGACAAGGGTCTCCCTTTTCAAACAGAACATGTGCTGGGTGTGCTGGTTGGTGGCAGATACATGATTTTATTTTTTAGCTTGTCTATCTCAGTAGGTTTTTATTATTAAGCCAGTGTCATTCCACCCACTGTTCAATATAGAGGACATGATGATCAACCATAAAGGTGAGGAGAAGCTCTCTGTGTTTGCAGTTAGTAGCAGCCTAACAGCTAAACTCTTTACTGTGCCGTTATCAGATATTCCTGTCTCCATGGAAGGGTGTAGTGAGGTGAAGTGCTTTTGTTGTCATGGCACTGACTGAGTGGAGCTCATCCAAGTAGATGTCACTTGCCACTTACCATGACTGGCAGTTACTGTGTCATAGCTCACACAGACACCTGGAATTGGAGTGTTCAGCATTTCTTCTGACTCAGTTGTTTCCCAGCCTTTCTCTAGACCACAGTCCATGCATTACCTGTGGCTTGGCATGAGGGGTGACTCAATTCAGGATGTTCTCATCTGCTGTCACTGTAACTCATCTCCTGACAGCATGAATTTGAACCCATGGAAACAGCCTCACATGCAACAACCCTTTCCCCTCCTGCAGCAGGGATGTTTGTTGTAGTTTGGATTCCATTACAGTTCCGTGACCTCAGGAGCCGGCTCCGCATTCGCACCGCCAGGCTGGGAATAGTTGGCATTGAGCAAAAATTGCTATTGTGTCAAGGATTTGGCCTGGCTCCCTACATGATGAGAAATAGGCACAGAGCCCAGGCAGCATAATGCACTTGGTTTCTTGCTGATTTTTACCTGCCAAATCTGGAGCAGAATAATCAGTTATGGCTGATGTCACTCTTCTTTAGGTTCTTATTTATTTTTACAGGGATCTGACTAGCTAGATTAGTGAGATCTAAACTCATCCTACGTAACTCAATGCAAATATGTCACATGACTGTTTTAACATTTCAGGTTCAGGGATTAAAGTACACCCTGACCTTCTTGCCTTATAAAATGCCTGTGGTCTAATAGAAGAACTCATAACTTTTTTCAATAGTTAGCTGAGATTTTTCTGCTTTAACTAAAAAGCAGCTTTTCCCAGCTTTTTCACCATTCAGCTAAACTGAACAACACAAACATACCCCAAACTTGCTTTTAATGCAGTCCTGGCACTGATAAGTAGTAGGTTCAGTAATGAAGGCAGGCACGGGATCCACATCCCATTTTGTAATAAAAGAGGGATGTCCTAGTGCTGAAAATACAATAAATTGCGCACATATCGATAAATTTTTGACCTCACGTGCATTCTGTGTGACACTTTGCCATTTCTTAGGGTAAGAAATAATCCATGCTCCAGCCACAGACGTCAAATCCCACAGCAGTTGTTGCTTCCTCAAAACTCAGCTCTCTTCCCTCCGACCGCAGAAGCAGAGCTCAGCTGTGCCCTCCTCCAGCACAGCTCAATTGTGCTTGAACTCCAACAAGCAAAACGTTATTTTGGCCTGGAAATCTCTGTGTTCAAGGCAAGGCTGCCTGTGCAGGACAGTTTCCCTGCTGGCCCCCTCCCTGCCTTCCAAGGAAAACAGCAGTGCTGGGCTCGCGAGCTCCTTGGGGCTGCAGTGGCACCGGGGTGGCAGAGCCCACGACATCGGATCGGTCCCTTTGGTGCTCAGCTTTGCAGCCCCACAGCCCAGATCCTGAAAGCAGATCCTTGAAGAGAAAGCTCTGAGCTCACGCAGATCAGTTTGCAGGACTGAGCCTCGAGAACCACAGTAATTAATAACAACTTGGCAAGGCTGTCCTGGATTTCAATAGGAGTTTTGCACTAGAGCAGGATGAGAATACAGCATTAAAATAAGGCAGACAGTTCACAGCAGGCTGAGGAGAGAGGCCAAAATCAACAGGATAAAACTCTCCTCTTACAAAAACTGCCCTAAACCTTTTTGTCCATACACAGGGCCTTAATTCAAGGCTTGTTGAAGTCAATGGGGAAAAAACCTCATTAATTTCAATGGGTTTGAATTAGATTGAACCCCAGTTCTGGCCAGAGGACAAGTATTTATAAGCTGGCCATGGGTGAATTTAAGTTGGAAACTAGAGGACAGTCTCCAAATACAGAACAGAGGGGCTCAGGAGCCACCTTCAGCAAAAGGGGAGGTGGCAGAAATGTCTTAATAATCATTAAGATGGAGCTTGACTGACCTAAAAAGGAGACTGTGTAATGTGGTGGGGATGTGATTGCAGTGCAGAGGTCTCTGGTCCCTTCCCACACCAGCCAGGCAGTGGGGTACTGGCCTGTCACGTTCCTCCTTTTCCTGTAACTGCAGTCCACGAACCCCTATTTTAGGCAACTTCTATTTTATACTTAGCTTCATTTCAAGGAAGAGATGATCTATCTCCAAGTTATTGAGTATTGGGGTTATTTAGCATCAAATGCTCCTGGCAGGCTTCACACAAGCACCACACTGGTGTCCCAGCTAACATGGCTTTCTTGTTATCGTACTGACATGATTTCCAGTCGTGCTACTTTTTCTGTTTTCATGCTTGGAATATCTTTCTGAAACCCCTTGTGCTTTAGCTGAGCTCTCATTCCCTCCCCAACACATGCTCCTATGAATTCCTGAAAGCCACAATGACACGAACTTCTAATGCCCGAACCCTGATGTTTAGTGTTTCTCAGATTTTGTGACTGTGCCTCATAAACAGCTTTGATGTGGGTTGGCATCTTCCCTGCTTTCCCAGATTGTCATCTTCTCCCTCAAAATGTTTGCTTCTTTGCTGTGTTTCACTTTGCTTTGTAGTGCCATGAAGTTGGATGGGGATTCATGGCATCAGCAAATCCCCAGCCCCCATCCCTGCACAGAAGGATGCTCAGTTCTGGCATCTGAAGTGGGCACAGTTTACAGCCAGAGTAGTGTTTGTGAATATCTAGAATACAGAAAATCCATTTCCTAGAGGTTAGTGTGGTTAGTAGGAACCACATCATTAGGTATTTTAAGGAGCTGTGTATTGTTGGATGTTATCATCAGGCTGTAACTCTGCTCTGCTCTGAGTTCCCTGTCACTGCCTGGCTCATGTACAAAGTGTAGTATTAGGCCTTTAATTAACATGATGTTATATAAAATTTATGTGATTCAAATAGCATGCAGTCCTCACTACTGAAATTAATCAGACTCTAAATACAATTAAACCTATTTTTTGGTTATCAAAGTTAGCCCACTTTAATGGAAGAATGATAAATTGCTTGCTGTAAATATGCTGTAGTACCGAACATAGCTTTGATCCAATTTTGATTTCCCTTAAAATCCCTTACAAAACAGTACTGTCAAATAGTTAACTTACTTTCATTGCAATATTTAACTAGTTCATTTCCAGTGTCTCTCTTTACAAAAAAACCAAAACAACCCCCCCAATTTAAGATACTGATAGCTTTTCACAGATAGAGAGTAATGTTTTTTGAAAAAGAATCACAAGTCAGAAAATAACACTTCTCAGTGGATGTGAAGTAGAAAATTATGTCAAAGTTAAGACGAAATTATGTTTTTTCTTGCTTATTTATTCTTAATGCAGAGTGGAGAATTGCCAACAATTAATTAACTATTTTTAAACAAGATTGTTAAAATAAAGGTTCTGACAGAGAATTCAGCGAAATCAATAACCCTGCTAAAATGGTGTTAAGTTTCGTAGGTTATATTTTGATGCTAGTGATTCAGTTAAAAAACCCCTTATCTCACCTAATTTAATTATCCCTTGTGCCAGATTGAGAGCCACATTGTGATTGAATACAGAGCAGTTTAACCTGGAGGATTAGAGCCTGTAAAACTACTCAGGGTTTGCACCAAAGTAAATCAGAGCAGAATCTGGCCCTTTTTTTTTAATATTTCCAGAACCAAAACACAAATGTGAGTGCTCTGAAGAACCTTCATGATACAGATTTGTTTTTCTGAGCAACTGTGAAATGAACTGGCTTAGAGCTTGTGCCAAACTTGGCTAAACTTCTGCCAAGTCTGGTGTGCTGATTTGTGTGGCAACATTGGCAAGCAGAGTGAAGGTTTACATTGCCTGGGAGGTTCCACATGGCTACAGGACTGGGAAGTGCTTCCAATTCCCTCCCGTTCTGCTCTGTGACCACAGCCAGGCTGAGGGAACGGCTGTCTTTTAATGAGCTCGCAGTGAAAGGCTTGGGCTGAGATTTCAAAGCCATTTTCAGGGCGTACTGTGCGTTGTGGCCTTTTATCAGCGCCGCTGTGACGTGTCAGGGACCGCTCTGGTGCTGGGAATGAAGCTGTTTGTTTTCTGGATAAGTATAGTCGCAGCTATTTCCTGCGCATTCCAGGGATGGAGAAGTCGCCTTGCCAATTCGCTCTTGACATATTTACAGACAGAGAAGCCACCTTTGGACTGGTTTTTGCAAACATCGTGTTCATGATGAAAATGTTCCCAAGGCTGAGGGTGAGGAGTCTGGCTCAGAATATCTCCCACCCTAGACAGTGTGGGCCAGTGTCTGATCTCAGCCGTGCTGGGGAATGGCTGAAGGAATTCCATTAACTTTTCGGCATGTGTTCTGGATGAGTAGTGGAGCTGAGGTTAGAGCCTGATCTTCAATCTTCAAGAGGTCCAAAGTGGACTAAATTGCTGAATTTTTATTTTCTCTGTTTTCTAAGCAGGAAATAGCCCCAAAGCACCCTTTTATGGGCCCTGCTTTCTCAACCGTGAGAGTCTGGAAACTGTAAGGACATCCACTGGTATCCAAATTCCACAATTAATAATGCATTCCCAGAGTGGAGGGGAATCACTGTGGTTGCCAACAAGGGCTGGTGATTCTGCATGTCTAAAGCAGTACTGAAGAGCTCTCTGAAGGCAGCTCCAGCACCGTCAGGGCCATGAATAATGAATAAAATGGATATGCAGTTCTGATATCAGTCAAGCTTTAAGTCCATTCTTAAATCCTGGGACCTAAAGCTGATGGTCCACAGTGCTTTACTAAACAAAGCTGGCTATCTGAGCTTAGGCTTGACTTAGGTGAAATCATGCTGTACAAAAAAGCAAACAAGTGCAAATGGAGCAGTGAGTGATATTTTTGCGGGGCTCTGAAGGTGATGGGAAAATTCCCATTGCCCTTCAGTGACTCTTAAAGAAGGCAGCATTACTGCATGTGTCTAGGAGAGGAGATGGGAAGGCAAAAACCTCTTTGGGATATAGTGCCACAGCCTGGCCACCTCAGTGCTGAAATGGAGGTTTTTCACTTTGCTGCCAAGACCTGTTTGCACTTGAGCTGAGGGGGTGTCTCTGCAAAATGCCAGTCCAGAGTAAAATTTTTTTGACCAAATTCTAATCTCTTGGGAAAAGGCAGTGTAAGAGGGTTGCTAAACTTCTCACATGTGCCTAAATACAGGCCACATTGCTGTGCTGAAAAAGGCCAGTTTGAATTAAACCTGGTCGGGGGTAGGCAGTGCAGATGTTACAATGATGTGGTGTTTAGGTTGCATTTTGCAACAGGTAGATTTCCTGGCACTGGATCTTGACAGCCTAGTTTGCAAGATTACTGAGGTGGATTCTGCTTGCTCTTACACGTCCTTGGCCACCGTTGAAAAATAAGAGGTATCAGCACCGTGGCAGCTGGCCTGTTCTCTTCTGTTTCATCTGGTAACAACCCTCGATGTTAAACTTTGTTAATAACAAGTAAAATACAGTAAAATGGTGAAACTCTTTAATAATAGAAAATATATCTGGAAGAGCCTAGTGGATCAGGCAGTCCATATGTCTGTCTGGTGTCCTGGGCAGGGAAGAGCTGCTGCTGACCCCCTCAGAGCCTGCTGCCTCCTGACCAGCAGCAGAACCACCAGCCAGAGGGTTATTTTTGTGCTGGACTGGTAGGGATGTCTCAGGTCTTCCAGTTATCCCTGTTTACCCACTTATCCCTATCCAGTTATCAGTTATGTTTGTGACAGGTTTTGCCAAAACACACCGACTACTGAAATCATTGGATGTCTGCCACTGGCTTTGTGATGAACCAAACTGGGTCCAGACAGGGGTTGTCCTGGAAAAGGAAGGCTTTTAAAGCAGACCTCAGCCAAAGCCCATGGACTTTGTTGTGGTTTGGCTGAAGCCTTCTCACAGGATAGCACTGGCAGGTCTGTCCTTGCTGTGCCAGGGTTAGGTGCCTGCTGTGGGTTTTGTTGTCAGTTGTGGTCAAGGCTGGGATTCAGGAGTGTCTTTCATCCCTGTTGGGAATGCACAAATGTTGGAGGCACTGCTGGGAGGCAGAGGAGCTGCTGCTGAGGCCTCGTGCTGGGGCAGAGCCTGCCTGGCTCCCTGGGAGGAGGCACAGGCAGCCCAACCTGCCCTGTCACACGGCATCTTGCCCACAGCTGCTCCTTTGAAGCCAGGAAGAAATGAGATATTGCCACCCATGGAAATGGTTTGTGGTGGAGGTGGCCAGAACTGGCTTTCTTCTAACACCAAGTGTCAGGTGGGATTGTGTTCCTGTGGATCAGGGGACAGGAACAAATCTGGAACAAATGGAGTCTTCAAGGGGTGAACACACCAGCCCATGTGAGGAGAGTTTTAGTTACACACATCTGGAGTCTAATGGGTCTGTGCTGTCACCTGATGGAGCAAAATATTTGAAATGCAGCAAAATATGTCCTCACTGGGTAGGGAATATGGGAGTGGATTCATGGCATCTTGTGATTTCAAGAAGTGGCAATCTGCCTGTCATTATCACAGGAGAGTTTTGCACAGGGATTCCTCAGACATCCTGAGCCTCTTGTTGCTACAGCTCATGCATGACTTCCTCAGCCAGTGGAGTATCATCTTACTGACTTCCTGGAGTTTATAACTGTTCATTGTATTTTAGTGCTAAAGATAGAATGTGTTTCAGTGTAAAATGCATAATGTAAAATGTGTATAAAGTATAACGTAAAGATACATTTCAATGTATTTCACTGTTAAAGATATCAAAAGCAGCAAGGCTGAAGATGTGACTCAGGTAATGAGTCAAAGAAACAGTGGGATTTTTAATTAAGTGTGCTCATTTTCTTTAAGGCTGACAGTACACCTGAGAATTTGACATTTGTTTATGAATGCATTCCAGATTTGCACGCTCCATATCAAAACCGAGGACGAGCCTAGGGAAGGGTGGGGCAATGTGTTTAGATACTGTATCTGACTTGCCCTCCTGCCTGCAAGTGAAATTCTTTCCGTCTGAGTCCTCCTGAGGTGGTGCTGGGTGAAACAGCCTTTGGCAGAAGATTGTCTTGTCCCTGCTCCTGCCCTGAGTCAACTGAGAAGGTTTGCTTTGTTTTCATCCCCTTCTGCCTCTCCTCTGCTGTCCCATCTGCCTCTGAGGGTGGTGGGAAACCTGTCACCTTTCCTGCCTGCTTCTTATTTCTGCTCTGTGTTGGAATAGGCTTTTGGGATTAAGCAGGATCCCCGTCCTTTCCCAGGTGTCTTTTTTTGCCGCCTTGACCCTCAGTGTGTCCTGACACCTCTCCTTTACTTCCCAAACGTGTCCATGTGACATTCTCGGGGAGCAGAAGGAGGAGGATGTGGTCCCTGGCTCCCAGTTCCACCTGCAGGTACAACAACAGCTGCATCTCAGGGCAAAGCTCCTGACCGAGGTGAGGGAAGCAGAGAGCAAACAGCAGGGATGACTCCTCTGCTCGAGGCTGTGCTGAGTCTGCCTGCTGACAGCAGGGCCGAGCAGTAAACGCGGTCAATGAGTCCTCAGTGGCTCCTGAAGACTGGCTGCAGTCTGAGCTCAGGTGGTGCTCAGGTCTGCTGGGTGAGTAGGCGGTGTTTAGAGCTGACAATCGCTTTGATGGCCTTATCTGCTCTTTGAAGCCAAGCAGCCGCTCCCTGCCCATACACACCTGATAAACCCCATCAGATCCTGCATATCTTCCCTGCAGAAATAAGGGGCTGAGTTGACTCAGCCAGGACAGGAGCCTGTGACTCTGAGTGTGGGTGTGCTGTGGTTTTCCCACATCCATCTTGAGTGGCTGGCGTTGGCACAGGGTGGCAGGGCTGGCATCTGCGTGGGGGCTGCCCAGCACAAACAGGCTGGGCCTGGCTGATTTAAATGCCAGAAGAAGCATCATTCCCACCTCCCAGGCCCTCCCTGGCACTGCACAGACCAATGCCAGGTCCCCATATCTCCAATCAAACCTAAAAGTGGTCACTAACTCAAGAGGATGTTTCTTTAGGATGGTTCAGGTGTCATATGAGGCTTTCAGGAGCCCAGGTATGGCTTTGCCCTCTAAATGTGGGATTGCCAGAACTGGCTTGTGGTAACTCAGCATTGAGCCATTGCTCATGGGGTAGTGATACAGAGCTGGGATGCAGCCAGGCAGCCAAAAGTATCAGGAGCAGGGCAAAATTATTATACAAAGCAACTGAATATTTTCCTCCCTTCCCCTCACATTTTTAAACAAACTTCTTTTACCACTAAGAATTTCATCCTAAAGAAAACTGGCAAATATCTGAGAGGCAGAGGTACACCTCCACCACATTGTTTAATAACAATGAACTGAAAGTCCTAATGGCAGTAGATAGTGCTTTCTGACCCAAACAATGTACATTCCACCTTGAGAGGGAAAAAAAAGGAGATAGAAAGAGAAGATTAAAAGGAAAAAAAAAATTGTTCGTGTTTGTAAATGCTTGTTTGTAGCCAAAGGATTTAATGCCAAAAGTCTCTTTAGATCCCTACAGTCACTGCAAGCAACACATAGAAGATTTGAGCTCAAATAACCGCAAGTGTTGAAATTCAGGCCATTTTGGGTCAAGAAGCCAGTGGGGAAATGCTGTCTTTGTGAAAATTCGGTTGAAGCTAGTTTAGAGCAGACACAGAAAATGACTTGAAGCTACAAAGTCAAGCTGTCAGAAGCGCGTTTCCCTTAGCAGGCTAAAATGTGCCCTAATTAAGCTCTTACAAAAAATTCTGGAGGTGCTTCCCTTGATTTCTGTGAGTGCTGAGTCACCAGTGGCTGCTGAGTCACCAGCCCTGAGCACCAGTCAGGACTGTCAGAGCCCTGGTGAGAAGGCAGCTCTGGTTCAGTTGGGAATATATCCTTATTTTTATGTACAATATAGTACCAGTTTGTGTTATTACCTTGCCTGCAGCAGCTCTGTGCAGAACAGGATTGCCTGACAACTGATGAAATGAATGTTTCTTAAAAGTACCTTCTGAAATGACAACTGTTTTTTGTGCCTAAAATATGTAGGAATTTTACTATGTTTCCTCCTTGGCTTCCTCTCCCACCTTCTCTGACAACAATGGGAAAAGAAAGCAAAGGAGAAGAAGCGACTTCTTAAAAGAACTAGAACTGAACTTATTGCCAGTTGCTTTTTAACAGCGTATAATTAGGAAATTTCAGAAACTGGTTATCTTCTTGTGAATGTCTCCGTGCTGTCGCAATTCAGAACAAAGGTGGATGTGCCAAGTGCATTTTTTGGAGTCACTGGAAGGGCTCCTTGTGAGTCCATCAACAGCACCTACTGCCTCTGGAGAGGCCAATGCAAGGGGCACCCAAAAAACCCAGGGGTGCAGGTGGCATCTGGCCGGAGTTAGGGACAGGCTCACAGTTAGGGACAGGCTCACAGTCACCTCCAGTCTCTGGTCAGAAGCTCAGAACCGCAGGGCTGCTCTGGAGGAGCCGTGGTCGGTCGGAAGTGCCAAGCAAAACAAACAGTGCTTGAGATTAAAAAGCTCAGAGGGTGTTGGTATCACAACCCCCAATCTCTGCACATCTGCTTCTGCTGTTCCCAAATCATGGCACAGAGCAGCCAGCAGTGGGAGGTCACGGAGATAACAGGACCCTGCTGATGAAATGCTGTGTCTGGTGAAGGAGCACTCACCCAGCACCAAGGGGATCTGCTTTCCTTCCTTCTGCTTGTGCCACTCCAGACAAAGTTGCTCGACAGTTTAATGACAATTAAAGAGCTCTAGTAACAAAGACAATGGGCCAGGACTCAGAGTAGCCTCTGACACCCTGATATTGGATGTTGATGCTGGATGGATGGGTGGAAGCACATGCTGGGACTCACCTTGGGGCAGACATGGGATGAGTCCCTGCTCAGAGACCTCTCTGCCCTCAGTGAAAGACAGCGTGAGGTACACAGGCAGGAGAAAGGTGATGCTGCCAATCACAAGATCGAGCAATTACTTGGGCTGACAATAATCTCAGTTTGAATTGCAAAAATGTGTCTGATCCTCATTTACAAGGGCATGAACTGCACGTGGCAGGGCTGGCCGGCAAGGGGCTGGGCTGAGCGCTAAATTTGGTCTCATTTGAAGAGATAAGAGGGGACAGAAAAACATGTTTACAGTCTCTGCTCTGGTACTTATGGGTAATTGATGGTATTTTTAGATGCTTTGGTACTTGTAGGTGTAAATAATAGGTTTTACATGAAATGCATGAAATTTGGGGTCTTTTCCAAATGATGTCATCAGCCCAGGTGCAAACTGTCAGTGCCATGCACAGCTGGGAACAGGGAGCAGTTGGTAATAGCAGATTTTGATCTGTAAGTCCTCAATTTGCCCATTTCCACCTGTAGCACTCCTGCAGCTCATCCCTGGCATGCCCCGGTTCTGGTATACACTGATCTCACCTGGAAATCGCACTTTGGTGTCTGACTCGTTTTATCTCCATTCAGCTGATGCCTATCTTGTAATAAAATTTCCCATGAGTTATCAACGCTTGACAATTAGATGCTTAACATCCCACTTAATGCAAAACAGATCACATCCTGGGAATTAACAAAACAATCAAATGCCTTAAGGGATAATGGAAGATTTTTGTTTTAATAGACACGTACATGTTTTTATATATAAATATGTTTATACGTACACACACATGCATCCATAGTTGCGAAATCTGGAGATGCTGATGAGCTTTCGCTGCTTGATTGGTCTTCATGGCTCGTTCCTGTGCCTGTTTTGTTTTTTTCCTTTTAGGTAGAAATTGTGTTCCGTGATGGCAGTGCCCTTCCAGAGGTGTCCGGAGAGGCAGGGGGCTGAGCCCAGCCCGAGGGTCCCCAGGCGGGTCCGAGCGCTCCCCTCCGTGCCCAGCCGGCAGCTTTGCTCCCTCTTGTGGCATCCCGAGCCCGCTCTGTTCTCCCAGCGCCAGTGCCCGCGGAGGTGCTCGAAGAGGGACACGGCAGGGCTGGAGGCAGGGCTGTGCACACCACAGCCAGGCCCACTCACTCTGGGAATCCCTCCCTGGGTCAGGGGTGTGTGTCCGGTCCTGGTGCTGATCCCAGGACAGCCACAGCAGGGCCTCTGCCTGCTGGATTTAAATGTATCTGGTCATCTGCAGCTTTATTGCAGAGCTGATCATCTTAACCCCAGCTCGTGCACATGCTGGGGCTGGAGCTGTTGGGAAGAGTTGCATTACTGGAAAAAACCAGAATTGCTTCCTTTCTGCAGGCAGCATCCCCACGGAGCAGAGCGTTCTGCCGGTGATTGCCAGTCCTGCTGTCAGCACTCTTGGCACTCTGACTTGCAAAGGAGATACCTGGTTCAGCTTCATGGACCTGGCCCCTGGGACTAGAGGAGGGGGTGAAGGGACTAAAGGGTAACAGCAGCTGGTGAAGATTTATAAGAAATTACTCAGAAATAAGTTTTTAATACTATCAAGAAAGGAAGGATGTATTCAGTTCACTGGTACAGTACCTGGACATGATGGGCTGGGATGCCCAGCAGCCACCAACAGTGAGAGCTGGGGACCTGCTTGGTGCCTTCACCCACTTGTGGATGTCCTGGACACGCTCATGGGGAATGGGGCCAAATCCTGGGCTCAGCCATTCAGGACTGACCTATGTGACCCTGTGTCTCTGGGTGACCTGCCCCCCTGCCCACACCCTGCCCAGTGCCCTGGGCTTCCTGTGAGGAATGCTTGGGATGCCCGGTGTCTCTGTGTTACTGGGTAAATGATGCTCTTTGGCTGTCTGCCCTCAAAGAAGAAGAAATTCCTGTTGCTCTTTGATCATCCTTCCAATAACTGACCAAATGCAGTAGTTGATGCACTGACACACACAGTGTTGATTCATTTAACTGGTGATTTCTGGAGGCAGCAGCCCTGTGATACAGTGCACCACACACACGCAGAAAAAGCCAGTTGTGCTTTAAAGCATGTAAATAAATGCCAGGCATAGAACTTCTACCTCTCTTCTAAATACACAAATATCTCTATCTGATGGACCTTTACAAAGGCCAATATGCTTAATCCCAATTACAGAGTGGGAAATGGTGTTTTCTTCCATAATCATACATCAGACCAGAAACAAAACCCTGGTCCTGTGAGTCCTGCCCCTGCTTATCCTGCCCCAGTGACACGTCTCAGTTCAGTAACTTGTCCTGCCCTCTGTCCTCCACCACAGATGGAATTGTGTGGAGTCACTGAGCCCTCATGGATGTTCCCGAGGCTGCTGCAGGGTGCAGGCTGGGCAATGGCTTGGGGGGAGGTGAGGAGCCCAGACCCATGCCTGGCCTCACCTCTGCCAGCCACAGCCCCTGCTGGCACCAGCCAGCCTCCCACATCTCTGTGCTGCTGGAAAAAGCTCAAGTCTTGGTGTTCTCCGGCTTCATGCTGCGTTTCATTTGCAGTTTTAAATCAGCAAGTGACTCTTGGAGCCAAACAAATGCCTGGCATTTGGCTGTGCCTGTGTTTTCCTGTGGCCAGGCTGACCTTTATGAACACTGGAGTCAGGCAGTGCTATGACAGACAGCTCACTTGAACCCTCCCATCTGGGAGCTGGGGAGGTTTTGTAATTGCTGGAAAATCTAAAAAGTCTTTCTTCAGACCCTGATTTTCCCTTAGCAACCAACTTTCCTCCTTGATTTCGCTTCTCTTCACCTTTCCCTTCCATGTAACTCACAGCTGATCCTTGTTCCCATAACTGCCCTTTATTGATGCAGATGCAATCAGCAAGAATGATGAACAGTAGCAGAGTTCAGTCCAACTCTATGAAATCACTCATAAATGTGCTTAACTTCAGTAAAACTGTTCTTGTGCTCAGTCTTAAACATGTGCTTTAGTCCTTTGCAAGTCCTTGGCCCTCTCACAATCTCAACTGGGTCATTGATTACTGGAGGAATGGCAGGATGAGGAAAAGGCTCTTGTTGGGATCTCTGTGAAAGTGATTTTCTGAGCCCGCTGTCGGTGTGTGCTCTGATGGCAGATGAGTGCAATTTTGTTGTCCAGTGAAGGAATAAAGCATGAAATCCCCTACTGAAGTCCTCTTAGATATGCCTGTAAAATGCTGAGGGTGAGGGAAGAGCCTCTGGCATGGCTGCTGCATGTTGTGCTGCCCTCATCACTCCCATCTGCTCACCAGTCTCTTGCTGGTTTTTCTCTACTTGCTCTGGGCCTTACCTCAAATGTTAAAAAATAAAAACAAAATAAAAAAAACAAATAACTCCCCACCCCCCAACCCAAAGATAGCATCGTGAAGTTATGAAACAGGTTTTTAAATTTAAATCTTCAATTGGGATTTGCTGTCTTTGCTTCAGGGTGTCCTCGACATATTTACACTTTGTCTTGAAACAATGAGTATTAGGGATCGTATTCTTGTCCAGGGTGCTCACCTAAGAGCTGGCTTGAGGAATGAAAAGGAATGATGTGCTCCACTACTGCTGTAGTGGTGTCTTATAGAAACTGTTAAGGTCTGATTTGCTAAGTGACTGAGAGGCACGTAATTTAAGACGTTTTGAAACTAAATTGACATTGCTCTCATCAGTTGTGTATCCTTTGTATCCTGCCTGTTCTTTGCTGTTTACTGTACACCACCCAGCACTCCGAGTGAAGTTCTCAGCACTCTGCAGTGAAGTTCTCAGCACCTGCTGAAGGCAAATAATGATAATTAGTTCTCATAGATATTCTGTTTCACACCTTTTCTAGCTTGCCAAGGTAGATCACTAGGAGATGTCACCAAAGCAAACAATCACCACAGTGCCAAATGGCTTAGCATGATTTCAGTGCATAGCATGTGGGTTTGCCTGCATGATCCATGACAGAAGTGCTGAGATTCTGCACATTTGCCTGGTATTATCTGTTCCCAGCTCATGATGTGCACTGGTTCTGAGTCTTGCTCATGCTCAGGGCTCTGACATACAGGTGAGTTACCACAAAGTAACAGGTTCCTGCATGTCAGGTTCTTCACCACAATTGCCTTGTTCATGCTCTTGCCCAGCAGTGCAACTATCCCCCCCTTTTTTTTTCTTGTGGCAGGGGAAAACTATTTTGGCTTACTTTGTGTTTGCCAAGGGGGATAGAGAAAGCAAAAAGCCAGCTATTACAGAATAGCTGATACCTGTTACCTTGTGATATTATTCCTCTTCCTAAAGTTACTTTGTGTGTTTTCAGGTCATGCTCATGATTTAGGGTTTGAACTTGGTACCAAGCAGGCAAACGCTTTCATGGATCTCCTCATTACCTTCAAACCATGAGGAACTGTCTCCTTTGGATGTGTGTAATAGATGTGCCTGGGGCTGTTCAAGCTAGGGCAAGATATCACAGGCAGAAAAGAATCAACATAGGAATATTAACAATACGTTATTTTGCTGGTTCAGTTTTCCCATATGATTACAAGTGATGAGTGCTCCGGGGGAGTGAGGGAAAGGAAGATGAGCCCTGTACCAATGGGCTGTGCTTGGCTGTTCACAGCCACACTCTCTCTTTACTGTTAGTTCATTTGTTTGCTCTTATGCCTCTCCATTCTGTCCTGAAGGCTAACCACATATCATATATATTTAAAAGAACAGTAGCATACAACTGGTATAGATCTTAGGGTTCCTTTCCCCAAACATTATGATATTCCTGCTGAGAATATGAAGATAAAGGCTTTAATCCTTGGGAACAAAAGGGCATGAGTAATTCCATTTCACTGCATGACCTGGAATCTCCACCCATATAAATACATCAAAGAGTAGGTATGATTTCACTCTCTGACACCCATGCATTGAGGTTCTCACCCTGGGATGCAAAGAGCTGCTGTGGCTGGGCTGGACAGTGCCATGAGGCAAGGTAGCAGGGATGTTTGCAGTGTTCTTTGATCTTCCTACTGGACCAAAATTATTCACATCTCCCCAGTGTTGCTGAAAACTTATCCAAGCACTCAAAGCAATTATTTTTAAATGTATGTGTGTTTTGGGCCAAGTCCATGAATCCTGACTCATGACTGACTCAGCCCTTACTTAAGCAAAACTCCATTTGATTTCATTACAACTGGGGGCAGGACTTCTGTGATTCCTGCCCCTGCAATGGGAGCTGCAAGAGCCCAGCCTCAGCTCTTGGAGCCTTCAACAGCTGCCAGCACCTGTACTCTGGACCCTCCTGCACCTCTCTGAATCTTGTAGACAGCAGTGCTATCTACCTAAAAAGACCCATCCTGCTTGGCTGCCCTGCTCAAGCCACCACAGGGGTGATGGAGAACCACGCTGGAGTTGTGTTGACAAATAATGCTTGGAGCTAAACCTGCCAAGGGGCTGCAGGAAATTCTGTGACCCACATTAATCAGGAGCTCAGACTAGATGGTTGTGATAGCCTGACCATCTGGCTGAAAACTGTTGCGCTGCAGATTGGCTGTAACTCACTGGGCTATTTAAATTTTGTTATAAATTAATTTCTAACACATTCAGCTCACCATTGCATGGAGGCCAGGATGGTTCGGGTAAAGAGAGAAATTAGGTGATACGAGCAGTGGGAAGAGCGATGTGAAATGCCGGGGCAGGTCTGCCTGGCAGAAGGGTGGCTGGTGCTCACAAACCCGGCAGGCTCTGAGCTCTCTTTGTGCCCCGTTTCCCAGCACTGCTGGCTGCAGGCGAGGGCACAGCGCTGCTCCTGACCCGGCTCCCTGCACTCATGACTGCAGGAGTCAGCTCAGGTCTCGCCAGCCTTATTAGCTCTGGCTCGGTGCCGGCAATTCCTATTCAAGCTGGCTCTGTGCAACGTGCCTGGATGTCTGTGCCGTGCACATCCCGGCATGGGAGTGGTGTCCCAGTGTCAGGAATGTGGGACAGAGACGCTCTGGCTGCCTGCTGAGAGCAGCACGGTCACATTCACACAAAGGAAGAGGCTCTGCTGAAGCGAGCTGTCCTGCCTGGAGGCAGCCCAAGTGTCTCTGTCCTGGCATGGATAATCCAGAAGTCACCCAAGGGAGACTGAGAGTGAGAAAACAGTAATAAACTGCCTTGAAGTGTCCCTGCTGTCCAGCAGTCCCAGGAGAGCTTATTAAAATCCAACGATTTTCTGCTTAGCAAGGGTGGCTGCCAGTTTGTGGCTAAAGCAACCAAAAAAACTTCAATGGAAATGTTACTTATCCGTGTCATTTAAGATAAAGCCCTTGTGTTTTGCATGGCTGCACCTTGACAAATGGCCTGATTGGTTTTATTCCTAACTACAGCTAGAAATAACAGAGCTGCTGTATATATTCCCATCATTTGTGTTATTTTGGCCTCAGAAGAGGAAGCATTTGCAGGATTGGACTCAGTGTTTGGCCTGTCAGCTGGTGCTGCACCCTTTGGTGCCTTAGATTATTTCTTTCATCAAAGTAAACAGGTTTGCTCTCCAGTTTGAGTAACCTACTGTTGTCTTTTGTAATGCTGCATTAGTAGGCTTTGAAGATACATTTTCTGCCAACATAAACACTTTCTTGACTAACAGAAATGAGTCCTTGCTTGCATTAGTTTGCTGCAAATGTTACAAAGGCTATGAAATAATTTTAAGTAGATGTCCTCATCTGAATCTCCTTTACACTGCTGCAAGGCTCCCACAATAATGGCTAAATGAGGGTCTCCTCTCAGCAGGCAAAGGTTTTCTTCTTTCTTTCCCCCGCCCTGCTTTTTTTTGTTCTTTTTTCCCCCTCTGTCTTCTTTTGAAAAGAGAAGAACTGGAAGCTGCCTGGCCCAATGATATTCTTTATTTCTCTCTCTCCCCATCGCATCCCAGACTTCCTGGGAGGACACAAAAAGTGACTTGCCCTGTTCTGCACAGCACTTCACCTGTGTGATATCTGCAAAGGAATTTTGTCTCAGATATTCTTGAGAGGTCAGTGAGTTGCACAACAGGATTTAGCCATTTGTGCCTGGCCATTTCTGACTGAAGTGTAACTCTCACTTTTACTGCCACAGTTCCTGCTTTGCTGTACAGACTTGAGATCAAAACCCCACCACAGTCAGAAATTATTCCTATTGATTCCATGGGTGTTAGATCAGTCTTTTCTTTTATTCAAGGCTATCTAAGGCCCAAATAATAACTGTATTCAAATAGAGACAACTCTTTGAAGAAATGTAAATTTCAGCACATTCACATCAAATATGGTTTTGGCTCTGTAGCTGTGAAAAAATACAGAAATTACCAGTAGAGTCACCAAGATCTAAGTCAAAACTAGGGAAAGCTGGTGAGTAAGGAAATTCTTCAACATTTGTTCTTTTGTGTTCACATTCTTATGACTTGAATTCAAATATCAGCCCCACACTGAAGAACCTGGAAGCAAGATCTTCAGGTCTTTCCTAGTTGTAATGAGAACACACCCAGACAGAGTACATGAGAAGAATTAAAAGAAGGAGATTTACACAACCTCTTAAAACAGAAAGCTTCTTAATTTTCCTTTAGAATTCAAAGGAGCCATCAGACAAAATATTTAAGGACTGATGCAGCTAAGCCCCAGCAGAGTGCGTGGCTGGCTTGGTTTGCTCAGGCTTATCTAAATTTGGTCCTGTAAAAGCGTGAATTATTGACTCTCCTCTTTTCTCTGCTTTACAGTCCTCAGGTACCTGGAGGGCATCCCAGAAATACCGGAGGGTGAGCCAGCCTGCTCAGATATTTATGCTTTCTGAATCTCACTGGCTAAGCCCAAGCTTGAATATTTAAGGGTCTTCAAAACCCCTATGTAACACCCCCTCCCCCAAAAGCAAAACCAGCTAAGCAGCAGCTTCCCTGTAAAGCCAGACCATGACCAGGGAGCAGCAGCAGAGCCAGGAGCTGCTGCAGACACTCCTTATTCCAGAAGCTGGGCTTTGATGGCTGTGGGTGAAATTTGTACTGTGTGTGGAGAGAACCAACAGAGCTGGCAGTGTAGTGGGAGTGAATAATGCAGAGGCCTTTGCTTGTCCTGTTGCACCAGAATGATTCCCACGTCCTCCAGGCAACACGGAGTGAATCAGTTTTGAAGAGCCTCTGCAGCTCTACTGCGGCAAAGCAGGAAAAATATTGCAAAGTAGAAAAGACTTTTTGGTCAGATGCTTTTCCTCTGGTTGGTCATCTGGCTGCTTCGTGCCTGAAATTGTGTTTTGTTCTTGCAGCTGTTGGAGCTAACATGCAGCACCTTTTGATGGGTTCCCTGGGCAGCCACCTCCTTCCCTGAGCTGCAGCACCTCCAGTGATTCCAGCAGGATCCAGCCAGGCTGTGCTGTGCCTGCCAATCCTCCCTGCTGCCCATGCACAGCCTGGGACTGCCACAAAGCCGGGGTTGGCCTCACACTGGACTTGCTGTGCTTTTCACAGGGTCCTCACAGCATTTGCTCCTTTGTGCAGGGTTTAACACTCTTCCTTGTCAAACCTTGAATTAAAAAGCAGTGTCTTAGCAGGTTTAGACGGGATTAAGCAGCACAAACCTCTTACACACAGAGCTTACACTAAGTAAGCTTTTCTAAGTTGCCAGTGCATGATGTATCTGTAGCTCTGCTGTCACTTTTCCTCTCAGCTGGATTGTTTCAGAGGGGATAATGGAAGCTGAGTTTATTGACTCCTCTAGGACTTGGCTGTTTGGTGCCTTTCTGGTCCTCTGGTGCTCCAGCCATAATTTCTAAAAACAGTTGCCAAAGCCAGACCTGGTGTGGGCAGATGTAGTTTCAATTCCCTCAGCAGATCTGTGCCAAACTACAGCAACTGCAAATCTGGAGGCAGCCTGTGCTGGGAAAAACAGGAGACTGTGGCTAATCCTAGCCCTGTCACTGACCTGCTGTGGGACTTTATCTGCAGCTCTGCTATCCCCTCAAACCTGTATCTACATAATTAGAAGACAGGACCTCTGGATAAGAGTTCCTTTATTATTCTTTTATGCAGAAGTTAATATAAGGGGTTACAGTCGTGCAACACTTAAATAATTGACCCCTAATGCCCCTTGTATTGCATAATTCAACGTGTGGAAAGCTTTCCTGTCCCATGAAGAGGCAACCTGGAGAAGAGGGGAAGCACCTCTGTCTTTTGTTTTCTTGCCCTCCCTCACAGACTCCCATTTCAAAGATATTTAAAAGTACACTAAGATGCTGCATTGCTCACAAATCACCTTCTTTTCCTACACACACAGGGCTCTCATTACATCTTTAAAGAATCACAACAAAGAAAAGGAGCTGACACAATGAATTTTGATCTGGAAAATGAAATCTGACATAACCAGTAGTTACATTTTTCTTATTCCCTTGTAGTTTGCCTAAAGGCAGCTTTTAAATAATTCCTGCTTTTCACCTCCTGAGAAATAGTCTATTTGCTTCTGTATTAATTAGGCAGCATCATAAAAACCCTTTAGAGACTTTGCAAGCTGCTGATCTAACTTTTTGAAATATATAATGGGCCTGATCCCACCCCAGACAGTGGGAATTCTGCTTTTAATTTTGATGGGAAGAGGAGCAGGCATTTTATGTGTGATGCTACTGAAAAAACAGGGTTCCCAGTAAATAGTACTGGGTGTTGGATTTTTATGACAGCTTTACTGGTATCTGTCTCTGTGTCTGATGTCTGTCTCTAGAACATCTTGAGCCTCACAGTGATGAGAGAGAGTAGGTCCTTTCTTATTTCATCTTCTCTTGGACAATCAGTGCCAGAATTTCTGTTGTGTGCTGCCCTGATGAGCAGGGTAGTTAAGTGCTGTCTCTCTACTTGTAATGTCCAGAGTGTGATTGATCTGCCCAAGCTGGGACATTGAGCAAGGCCAGGGAAATCAGTGGAGCTCTCACGTGCAGAATTGATCATCTTAAGCTTGTCTTTGAGATGTCAGCTACTCCAGTACTCACCAGCTTAAATCAGCATCGACCCAGTCAACTAATTCTGTAGCAATAACATAGTTTCCTGTTAATCTGAAAGGTGAAAATAAGCAAAATAATTTTGATCTCATTGATACGATTTTTCTTTTTACATAAAATACCACACAAAGGGAGTTTCACTGACCAAATTGAAAATATCTGTACCAGTTTGTTTACAGGGTGATGTAAAAGCTTTAATTTGACAAAGTAAGAGATTCAGGTGAGTTTCAGGCTCATGAGTTTTTCATGATGTTGGGCTTTATGGCCTGGATGGTCTCTCTCTGTTCTACCTTCCTTTGTTTTTACATTCCTGACTTTGCCTGTTGCCAGTGGCAATATCACCAACACAAGTCAGGACAAGGATTAGATCAAAAGATGCACAAGGAACCAAAGATGGCTCTGAGTGAGATTTGGAGCTCAGATTAGGAGATCTAAACAGCTGTATGTCTCTCAGGTGTAGGTTTGTGTAGTGCTGGCATTCTGCTAAAGGGTTTGCTCACATAGCTCCAGGAATGTTCATGGTCAGCAGGGCATCTGGTGACTTGTCCCATGACACTGCACTGCTCTGCTGAGTGGCACAGGCCAGAAAAGCATGGATTTGCAGTATGGACCAGAGGAAAATCACTTGTTTCAGGAGTAATTTCAAACCTCATTATTCTGCAGGGGGTTTCTGCTGCCTTTTAGAAATGTCAAAAGGATGTCCATACTAACATTTTTGTTGCTTAAAACTCAAAACAAATTCTTTCTTAAACTCAGGACCTGTTCCTCTCCTCTTTCTGTTATTTAGAGTGCAGCTGTGACTTTCCCTGTCCCTTCCCCAGGTAAGCACCCGGGGCTGGCTTTGCCCAGCAGCTGGGCTGCCCTGCCAGTGCTGCTTTGGGAAATAAAACAAGAGAAGGATTTGTCACAAGAAAGCCCAGATTGTCAGTGAGAGCAGGAAAGTAGATCCAGCTTTATCTCAGTCCCATTATCCTCAGCTCTCCCATGCAAAGTAGGTGAATTGGGGATTTCCCTGTAAAAGTTTTGGGTGTTTGGAAGGTTCCTGGAGAACCCAAGAATCTGGGAGATGTGGTCTCAGGAGCCAACTCCTAAACCAAACCAACTCATCTCGAGCAAGATCTACATGGAGAGCAATTAAAAGCCCTGGGCCCAGAGCGCTGTCATCTGTTGTGTTCTTTTTTCAGCTGATGGCAAAGAATTTGTTTGGGGGTTTTCTTTGTTAGTTTTTCTTTTTTCTTTTTCTTTTTTTTTTTTTCCATTTTTTTTAACACGTCTGCTCATATATGTTTTATACACTGAAGCTCTGCAGAGCACAAATAACTTTTTCTAAAATAGAGAGGTGAGTTACTTGTGTTCCTGGAATCAACTTGGTCTTCCATGTCAGTCTGCCCTGGGAGGTTTTAGAGTCAGTGTGTTCTCCCTACTCTGTATCAAGTCTGAATTTCTAGTCAGGAAAAAAACATTGTTGTGGGCTAAGTCCAAGGAGTTACAGCTTTATTTACAGTTTAGTTACCACCTACAGCAATGTAGCTCATCACTGGGATGCCTTGGGCGTGTTTCCACTTTGTAACTTAGTGAGGCTGTTTACAATATTATCAACAGAAGAAATAAAGGACCAGGGTGGAACTATGGCCCCAGTTAAATCAATAACAAAACTCCCATGGACTTCAGTGGGCCAGCATTTCCCTTAGTACTGCCTGTGAGGAGCACAAATTTCATTGTGATGTTGATGTCTCCTCGTTCAGCTGCTTTTCTCAAAGCGTATTCAGTCCATGGGGAGCCTCATGAGCCCTGGCAGTACCTGGGTACCTGTTCTGTACTGGTAAATTGCTGGGTGGTTTTTAATGTCACATCTATCTTTTCCTGTTTTCAGATTCCTATTCTTTCTCTCTGGATCTTGGAAATTCTTTTGCTTCCTTTTCTATAGAAGCTCTAGATCTGAATCCAGGTAACATAGGGAGGAGAAAGAGGAAAGGATGTTTTTGGGCTTGCCATGGCTACCACAAAGATCTGGATTCATGGGTTGGGCAGGCACAGCAGTGAGAATAGCCTAGATTAACAATTCATCCAGTTCATAGAAGGAATGGATGCATCCTTCTGTTTCCTGCCCACAGCCTTCTTTGCCCTCCATGCAGTTAACTTAAATTGTGACATTCTGGGCAGATTTTATGTACATACACCTACTCAGCCTACTCTGTAAAGATACACACATGGGCACACATGAACACCCTGCACAAATATGCACTGCACATGGTGTACAGGTTTGGTAATATTATTCCTAGCAATTAATCTGCCTGTTTCTGAGTTTGTATGGATTCCTGTCTAATCTCCAGAAAGATAATTTCTTTCTATGTCCTGAGTGCCAGTGATATGTAAAGGCCAAACTGCACTGCACAGTGCCCTTTGGGAAGAGACTCCTGCTTAAAAGCCTTCCAGATCTTGCCTGCCACAGAAGACTATATTTGGAAGGATGGGAAAGCAACACGAGAGGCACATGGAGCAAAAGCTGTGAGCATCAGCAGTTTACCACAAGTAAACAGTTTCACTTCTTGAGCTGTTGTGTTTGTCAGTCTAGTAAACAGGATCTGACTGCAGTGAGATAACAAAGCTGTAGGCCTAAACCTGTCCTCCTCCTCTGCAGTTTGAGTTATATACTGCCCACATTCCTGTCAGCCATCCTGTTTCTTCCCTCTGTGATCCACCATTGCAGGATTTAATTCCAATATTGCAATGCCCCTGCTGAGTCCTTGGTTTCACTGGAAGCAAAAAAATCACCAACCTGGCTGCCTAGTCTTACAGGGATTTTTAAAAAGAAGGATTTATTTAACTGTCTGGGATCAGGCAGCATTCCAAATCGATCCCAAATCCCAAATCAATGTTCTCTTCTGTTTGGAAAATAGGATATTGCTGTCCATTTTTTGTCCAGGTCACCAAGAGGCAATGCTGGGTGGGAGCTGTCTCGGCTGCCCTGCTCAGAGGAGCCAGTGGTACAGCCTTGTCTGATTGCATCTGCTTTCCCTGAATAATTGGAGACATTCCCCCCTCCACTCATCCCTCCAAGCACCTTGGAGCCATAAATTGCCATGCTAGAGCAAATGGAGTCATGCTCAGGGAATGATCTTCCCATTCAAGGTGAATCTTGATACCTGATGTATGAGAAGACCAGGCACATGCTAAAAATTCCTTGCTAATTTGGGTTGCCAGTCCATCAAAAACATCCTCCCAAACACGCACAGGATGTATTAAGTTATGGTATAGTAAGCGATCAGCTTGTCACACTGACATTTCTGCTCCTTGCCAGAAAGGCCTGGGCTTCATTATCTCTCTCAAGAAATCAGATCTCTGGGTGTCACCCTGCAATAAATTTGTGTAACTGGAAACCTCTCCCCAGGCATACAAAGATCTGAGGACAAGTGGGCATTGCTGTTCTCTGAAGACTGATGTATAAATATATCCTGCACTGACTAACATCCCTCCTCTGGGACAGGCCCAGTGCAGCCTCAGCATCCTTTGAGTCTTCATCCAGTGGAACTCTGGCACAGGCACACGACAGATTGTGAGGTGGGGTGAATCTTTTGGGGCTACCAAACAAGGGGGTTCAATTGTGTCTAAGTTACTCCATGGTGTTACATTCCCACTTCCCATTCTATTTAGAAAAGCCTGGAAGTGCTGCTTCTTGTGCTGCAGGGGAGTTTGGCAGGGTGGCCCTGGCGGTGTCAGGACAGGCTGTCACCTTGGTGACTTAAAGACCAGTAGGAACAGCACTTGTAAATGAAATTTCCTCTGTGTTGTGATCCTGTCAGTGAGGTTGGAGATGGCCAGAAAATCTGGAATCTCCAAGCTGCTGTCCCTGTACATGATCTCTGACCTCTTTTGTGAATTGATCTCTGCCTCAGTTTTCTTTTCTGAGAGCTGGGGGTGCCTCCTGTGTGTGTCAGTGGAGCTCAGGGCAGCACAGCAGCTCAGTCCTGCCCTTTGGGCTCCTCAGTGTGAGGAGTGATGTTACCCCACACAGTCTGGGAGCCACTTCAGCAGCTGCAAAGGAGCATCCAGGCTGATCTCTGGCTGATATTATCATGAGCCAATGATTTCTTGCAGATGATGAAACTTGTAGTAAGAACTCTGGTAGTGTAATAATTTTCCAGAGTAGCTTGCAAGTGCAATGCAGCACGTCGTAGTTTGCCAGGTGCTCCTTGACTTCCTTGTGAAGCAGATTTTTGGGACGCTTTCTCAATTTCAACATTACTTACAGGTATTCTTAAGGAATATCAGTATAAATAGTCTACTGTGTTTTGCAGAGTTCATGCCAGTCCATATTCTGTTTTACCTGGTTCCGTACCAAGCCATTAGCCCACACGATTGTCTATTATTTGCAATCTTGGCTCATTAAGGTGATCATTTGATAAAGCAGGTTGTTGTCTTTACCTTGGGGGCTCTCTCCTGGGTTGATGCACTGATATGTGGACAGCCCTGTCAGTGTGCTCCCCTGTTCTCAGCGGGTGCCACGGCACGTCCCACACTGTGACTGTGATTTACGGTCCCCACCGTGTGCAGGCGGCCAGCCCAGAGCCCTGCCTGCTCCTGGCACAGCCATCCAGGGAGTGTCCTGGGAAAACCTGCCATGGAGGGTGGGGGAAGGACTGGGGGAGGTTTCTGAGGAGACCATCCGTGGCTGTGTCTCTCTTTGACTCCTCTTAGGTGCAGACAGGACCTCAAGGAGGAGTTTGTTCATGTTCTCAGAAGAGGAGCCTGGTTCTTCAGTAACTCAGATGCTGCAATGAGTTGAGGAGGTCACAGAGATCTGTGAGGATGTCCTGGATAACTTTCCCTTCAGAGAGTAGTCAAGACAACACACAGAGAGTGGAGAGAAGTTGTTTCACCCCAGCAGCAGCGTGGGGGCTTGGCTGGTACCAACCTGCTGCTTTGAGGCACAAACCTGCTGTTTGTCACCCAGCGGCCTTGGAGGGACCCAGGGGGTGAAAACAACTTCATGCAGCAGTCCCATGCTGGGTTTGTGTCAGAGACATCCCAAAGGGAGCAGATGGCAAAGGTAAAGCTGAGTCCTGTGCATTCGATGGTGACACAAAGTGGGCTCATTTGGGAGCACCTCCAGGGCAGGGATCTGCAGGGAAGCTCCTGTCCCATCGTGTTCTGCCTGTTTGAGAAACCTGCACTTAGTCCTGCTCAGCACCAAGAACAAATCATTTCCACGAAGGGACAGCTTGGAGATTAATTAGTGGCATACAGTGGATGTTATATATTGCTGGGAAGATGATTTTTGGAGACAGAGTGCTGATAAAAAGGTGTTTCTGGGCAGAGGAGCAGACACTGGGGATTACTGCAGTGAACTGGAGCAGGTGTGGAGCCTGGCCACCTGTGGGAGAAAGTAGAAATACCAAAGCAGCCCTTTCTCTTTCACTGTCCAGAAAACCTGGTGCCAAAATGTTGCCTGTTCCTCCCCAGTGATAGAAGGACCAGTTAAATAATTAATAATCATCTGAGTCTCAATGTGACTATTAAATAATTTTCTGTTAGACATTATGTAAATTTGAAGTATTTTTTTTTACTGGTCATGCATAATAAAATAACTATGGTGATTAATTTTTCACCCTCAGACTTTAATTAAGATCATTCAGGAGGTTT
The DNA here is from genome assembly GCA_013398615.1 of Brachypodius melanocephalos. Lineage (NCBI taxonomy): Eukaryota > Metazoa > Chordata > Aves > Passeriformes > Pycnonotidae > Brachypodius > Brachypodius melanocephalos. The sequence goes on along the minus strand of VZSR01001033.1, from coordinate 1,732,177 downwards.
GGACTGATACACTAGGCTACAAATCACAGTCCAAGCCACTGAAATATCTGCCTAGCTTTCAGATTAGATAACAATATTTTGGGGAGGAAATCTTGCTGACAGATAGTCACCTGAGTTGTCGAAATGAAGAAGCCATTTGGTCCTCTGAGCACTGAAATGATACATACACAATTCAATGTGTGCTTTTCTAGGTTTAATTTTAGGGATGGACTCATTCCATCATCTGTATTCCTGCACAACTCATTGTGGAATAAATAGAGCATTGTTCTGTGTTACCCTAATGGGCTTTTAAAGCCACTGCAACTGACCTCTCCAAGGGGGTAAAGGGGGTAGTATCAAGTCACATTTTATTCCAGGATAAATGTGTCCAGGTGTGGTGTTTTGTGGGAGCAGCTGTGTGCTCTGTAGGCACAACCTCAGCTGGAATCACTCCTCAGGCTTAGACAAGCCTGAGTTTCCCAGTTTCAGCAGAAGCTGTGAGATGCACAGGGGTATTTATTGTAACTGCAGCCTCTCAGAGCTGTCAGAGCTCCTCCAAACGTCCTGAGCCCATCACCAAAGAGCTGCTTTCTAGCACCTCCACGGTGTTCATAGTGCAGAGCAAAGTGAGCAGTCAGCACACTGATATCCTGGGAGGAAGTGCCTGGGGAGCTGTGTCTGCTGTGGCAGCTCCTGGGATGCAGTTTTCCCTCTGTTTTCTCTGGGAGTCTCCCTGTGCTGTGCACACCCATGGCTTTGCCCCACGAGTCAGAGCAAGTCTGCAGGATGTGTCAGTGCACAGGATGGACCCTGACTCATGGGGAAAGCATGTGTGGAAAACGTTGCCATACTCCTACAAATGTTTCATTTTCTTTGCTGTGTGATTTTTTTCCCCCACTTTAAATAAAAGCAATAAAAGCTAATGATGAAAGGAAGCAGTGCAGGTGAGCCCTGTAGAATTTCCCACTGCATTTATAAACAGAAACTCTTTCCAGGAGAGAGTCAACTGTGTTTGAAAAAAATAAGCTGGAAGAGAGTTTCTCTGATGGCCAGAAGGTAGTGTCAAATGGCCATAATCTTCACTGCTAGACTTGTCACTTCAGAGTTGCAAAATAGCACAATATTACTCTGGAACACTTTTTCCTAAATTCTACTGTTTTTTTCCAGAATGAAGAGTAATCTTTAAGGAACAATTCAGTAATAACTACTGTGCTTTAAATTCACACCATGTATTCCTCCCAACTGATTCTCAAAGATAGGCAAATTCTAACTCTCCTTTTAGTCTCATGCTGTAAATCCAGAATTCCTTATTTCCTGTTGAAATAAGCCAATAGTTTTCAGTCGTGCCTATGAAATGTGTCACATCGAGGGAATGACTCTGGATTTTACTCCACAAATGTGGCCCACAGTGTGTGAAAAGAGATGGTCTGGATTAATCACACCAACCCTTGCCTTGCCTGAAGCATCTCAAGCAATGCTGCAGCAATGGAACAGAACAGGCAGCAGTGGAACAAGCAGCAGGTCCAACTGCGACAGTCAGAGAGAACAGAATATCAGCACAATTATTAACATCTAATTTAGCAGTTAGACCAGGATTTAGGCGGGTTCCTGCATTAAGTAATTGCTTCCAGAGGCAAGCAGATATGGGGCTGCTCACTCCACTCCCAGAGGCCAGGCACCTACCTCCTCCAGCTTCTCCACAGCCATGGAAAGCAGCTCCATTAATGGTGCTCTGGAGGGTTTTGTCTGTGAATGCTGTAAGGAAACCCCTCTCTTGTGGCTTTAAAGGAAATGCAGGGATAGATGCACATCTTTACAGTCAGGCTTAGAAGTAGGAAATATAAATTAATTTAGGCATATCCTAATTTTCCTTGAAGATGAGGATCTCATTATAATCATTCTTAAATATCTGCCAAAGTCCTGAGGTTTGTGTTGGAGAAAATGGCCACTTGTAGTTGGGTCTTTTCTGGAAAAATGTATTTTGCTGTGCCACAGTCTTGATGACTATGAAGAATGACTAATTCCTTCATTCTGCAGGTTTGGTTATCAAAGCACAACGGAGCACTGGGAATTTCCCTACTGAGTATCCATCTGCAATGCTCCCGTGACCAGCCATTGCCTCAAGGTGACAAGATCTCACAAGGGATTCAGGATTTTACATTCCCACCCAGTGGGTCTGCAGCCTTAGAGCTGATTCAGACAGTTGGAGGAGCACAGGAGGAATAAACTCTTTATGCTGCTGTTTGGAAAAGGTCTGTGTTGAAGCTGTGTAATCCTTCCAGCTTCCCAAGGGAGGGACAGGGCTCCTCCCTGCCGTGCTCACGGTTCCTTCGCAGCCGCTGCTGTCCCGGCTGTCCCCGGTGCGGCTCCTCCCGGCTCGGACCCCGACAGCTCCGTCTTTCCCTGGCGTTTGGCTCCTCCCCAAGGAGACTGCACGGCTTCAGCACTTCTCTCTCTCTCTCTCTTTTTTTTTTTTTTTTTTTTTAAAATTTTTTTTTAAATGCTAGATCCAGATTCTGGCTTTGATAATTTAGTGCTGTGTGAAACATCTTTTGGATTTCTGGAGCCCGGTGCTGCACCTCCCCTTTCCCCGGCAGGGCAGGTGAGGAGGAGGCAGAGTGCACAGCCCTCCCTGCCCGCTTGCAGGCAGCTGCTACTGAGATTTTAACTTCTGTCACTGACTTTCCAGTGCCTTTGTTCAGCCTTTTCAATTTTCCTTTATTGTTTTAGCCTGTCTGCAGATATATTTGTTTTCCTTCCAGAAAAGCCTTGGCTTGCTCAATTAGCAAGCCTGCTCTTTGTGGAGGGTGCCGTAGCTCATTTTTTGCCATGGATAAGTGCTCCTGGAGCTTTTGGCTCCTCCACGGGGAGGGTTTGCTCCTGCCATCCTCACACACGGTGCCATTGGACAACCTGCTGCCCAGATTGCTGGGTGCTGCCTTGAGAAAAGGAGATTTTGTGACACAGGAGTCTCAATATGTTGCTATGGTTCAGAACAATCCATGCTGTCCTAAGTGTTGATTCTTAGCTGCAGTTTTTGCTCCCTGCCCTACTGGGTCAATATCGTGTTTTCCACACACATGGGCTCTTTCACCATCCAGATTTTTTATTTGCTTTTGTCTTACTTAATGGCTTTGCCCCTTTGTTTAGAGCAGAGGTTACAAGGATACAAGTGGAACGTCTTGTCTCACCCACCCCATTCAGATCTGAGCCCTGGCCTGAAGACACCCAGCCTCGGTGGGGACCTGGGCATGGCTCATGGAGCACAGGAGGGGTTTGTAGGAGCACGTGGTGATCTGGAAGGCACCTCCCTGTCTGTCCCTGGGCAGAACTGCAGGCTGTCCCCAGCCTGCCCTGGGACTGCCTCCCTCCTATGCTGGGACACCCAGGGGGAAACCTTGCAGAAGAGGCTACAGAAGCCTCTGCCATTACATCTGCACTGAGTGTTTGCCCGGGCACTGGATGAAGAATTTCTCCTCTCAGGGGATTTGTGGCACTCAGTGCTGCTATTTTCCCTGATTTTGCAGCCTGTTTTAATTGTGGGTTTGCCCGTACAAGCTGAGGGCCAAAACCTAATAGAAAGCTGTTTACAGTGCTGCTTGCAAAGTCTTCACAGAGTTCAGGGGCTATTTCAGCAAGACATTGCTGCACAGTTCTTCACTTCATATTGACCCCAGTCTGTTCTCTTACCCACTCTCCATCCTATGTGAGAGCTCAGGCGGTGCCAGCAGACCCACAAGCTTCTCATGCTACTCAGCAATCACATACAAATTAACATGATGACTTTGTGAGTGCCCCGTGAGCACAGGTAGACATTAAGACAACTCCTGGAGCCTCACAGCTCACTGTGGACATGGGAGCTGCACTGGCCTAAAAGCTGGGCAGAATTTGATTCACTTTTCAGGACAGAAATCATTCTTGCATAGTACCCTCACTGGTGGGGGACGTGGCATTAGGATGACGTTCACAAGGACCTTTTCTCACAAGTGATCTCTGCGGACCCTGCCCTGTGTGGGTGTGAAGGCTTGTGGGCTTGCCACCCCACAGGAGTGACGTTTGCCCTTGCTGGGGCTGGGTGGTTGTTGGAGAGGGTTATTTGCTCTGTGTGATTGATCACATCTGGGCACACATAACGCTGCCTTGCGAAACAGCCCTTGTATGTGTCAAACTGACTCACAGTGTGGCCCGAGGTAGATGGAAGGGGACATTTTAGGAACAATGGAATTTCACAGAGAACCGTGCTACTTTTTTATTTCTTTTTTATTTCTTTTTTTTTTCTGCTAGAGCAAAAGGCCTTTGTCAGCTGATGGGAACAGGGCAGAATGTCCCATGGGACCAAGGGAGTCTCTTGTGATGGCTGTGGACATGGGAGCTTGGCCATTAATGCTGCTATACTCCAACCCAGCCTCTGCCTCAGCAAAGAGAAGTTGTCTGGCTCACTCTGCGTACTTTGATGGAGAGGGTGACAAAGCAGGCCTGATTTTCCCTGCATTGATGGGGGAGGTCCAGACCCCCTGTGTGATCTTGGGAAGGTCAATGTGAGCCCCTCCACAGCAGCACTGAGGCCCTGAGTTTGCAGTTCAATGTGTATCCTTCAAACTCCAGGGGATTTGTCAGTGGGAATTGGGCATCTAAAATGGATCTGAGCCTGCATCTTTCCCAAACTGCTTTTTGTTCATTAGCTCCCCCATAAGCTTTGATTTTAACCTGTGAACATGCCAAGCACAGAGTGAAGGTTTTGCAATCCCACAGGCACTTGCTCAGTGTTAATTCTGGGGCTGTGGAACAGAGCAAATCAGTGCCTGGCTGGCTCCTGGCCTGCTGTGATTCCAGAGCTGGAGTTACTGGGAGGGTGGGCTTTATCCCTTCAACACCTTCCTATCACTGCTGAAGCGATGCTACCCTTACATGTCAACACTGAGAATAGATCTGCTGCTCACAATCCTTCTACTGGCAACCAGCACTGCAGTGAAAGATGCCCTCTAATTAATGCACTCCAGAACAAATCATCTGTAAATGGATCCGTGCATGGAGCCAGGCACTCCTGCCTGAGCTGTGGGGCTGCTCATGTGAGGAAGGGCTCCTTGTGCACATCATTTACAGGACTGGGACTTGGGCTTTTGGCCCTGGATGCTAAAACTGGTTCCCAGCTCCCCAGTCTGCAATTGGGTTTTGGCTGCTTTGGTGGAGGCTCACCAAGGCCACTCCTGAGCAGATCCATGAGTGTCTCAGGAATCAGGAGAGCCTGGGGCAGTGAGCAATGAGCCCTGCTCTGTCCCCTGCTCTGTCCCCTGCTCTGCCCCCTGCTCTGCCCAGGATTTGGGGCTGACTGCAGGCACAGGGCAGAGCCAAGGAGAGGTGCTTGGCACTCCTGTTGTTACTGCAAAGCCTTTGAATCCTTCCTGAGGTTGGGCTGCAGAAGACAGATGACCTGTCTCAATGCTTGTTTGTCTGGCCCTGCTGACTACAGTGAAGTGCTTTTGTTTTACCAGGGAAGTCTGAGCAAGCCCATCTTGTGAACTGGAAGGATCTGGGTGCAGCTGGAGGATGGGAATGCAGGCCAGCCCTTCCCAAGCCATGGCTCCACTGCACAGGGGGATGGTGCCCCTTTCACCCTGTAACAAACACGCTCACTCACGAGTGTCCTGCAGAGCTGTGGGAACTGTGACTTGTGTATAAACCCACAGCAGCACCAGGAGCCTTTGTGCACCTCTGATCCCTGGGGGAGCCCCAAGCCCTCAGTGACACCAGACTTGCCTGTCCTTAAGGAAGGGCATGGATGTCTCTCCATGGGAGCTGAAGCAGCACAAGAGCAGTGAGAACAGAGAGCTTCCTGACTGAGAGTTATGCAGAACAACTCGGGGGAAGCAGTGCCTGCTGTGGATTGATCAATAATCCCGTCTTTTCAATGTTTCCTGGGGGAAAAAAATTATTCAAAACTCTGCTAAAGGAAATTATATTTTAGGTTGAACTAAACATTTCAGGCTATTGTGAAATACCCTTTCCAGCTTGGAATCCTGTTTGGTTTGGTAGCAGAAAACCTGCCAAATAAAATTGAATAAGCTGAAAATTTGGAATTTTCAAAGGGGAGTAGGGACGAGAAACTGCTGCGTGTGTTTAGGGCAGTCTTAGCTCCTGGATAGCTCTCTGAGCATCCCAGAGAGGGTTAAAAGGGATGAGGATGTGTCTGTTCTATGCCAGGTAGTGGCTTTCAGCCTGCAGCGGCACCAACTTTTGCAGTTTTTACCACAGATTTTCTTACAGTTGTTTTTCAAAGCTCTGGTTCCTCATATCCTGTAATTATGTGATAATTTCAGCATTCTTTAAAGCTGAAGGTAAATTGACAACTTTTGTGATTGTACAGAATAGCTTAAAAACAACCAAAAAGTTTTAAAAGGAAGAAGGCCAAATAGAGGAAACCCAAAATTATGTTTCTTTGAAATCATAAGATTTGTAAGGCAAACTTGTGATTTTGTGGCCTAGGACAGGACTGCTAAGTGCTTGGTGTTGGCAATGCTCTGTTTATTTTCTGTGCTTGGATTTCTGCATGGCTTTATACACAGTATGAAAAATGCAGTATTTTATGTTATTTTTTTAAAAGAAAGCAGATTGCTTGGTTGGGTGATCTCCAAACCAGACTGTAACGTACTATAAAAATTCTATAGTGCACTGTAACAAGCTACAATAGGCTAAGATGTTACTTTACCAGCATAAAAACCAGGCATATTATGGAGGAAGAGAATTATAAGGTATATTGCTTGTGTTCATGGCCAAAAAGAGGAAGAAAAAAATATACATTGTGTGTGTAAACAGCATTTTGGAATCGCAGAACAAAATTTAATCAGATCTTTATAAATAAAATCCACATACACTGATTTATTATAGATTTCTTTCTCAGCCTTTGAAATGATGGCTGCCTTTGCTTTGAAAACCAGTCATTTGCAGACAGCAGGTCTGTAATTCCCAAACTGGCACAACCAGGAGTTTGTGGATTTGAGCTGGCCAGTCCCAGCATATCTCCTTCAGAGGCACAGGCTGGGATTCCCAGTGAAGGAGGCAGGGGAAACACACTGCAGAAGGCATCTGTAACATTTCTTCTTTTAAAATGTGTAATTATAAAGATTAAGTCACTTGTTTCATTCATTAAAAAACAACATTAATGTAATACATAATTATAACCAAAGAGAAAATTTACGGTTTTCGTAGGCTCCATCTTAAATGTCCTTTTCCCTAGAGGGATTGCTTCATGCTACATTTGCAAAAAAATATATATGATTAGTACTCAAACCAAGAGTGAGAACTAAAAGCAGGTGGAACAAAGGCCTTTCTCAGAGCTCAGGGCTGGATCAAGCCCTAATTAAACACAAAAGGCTGGATGGAGCTGCCTTTGCTCACACTAATGAAGCATCAGTTTTCCTTTATTGCATTGCTGTACCATGGACTTCCACTTCTTTGCCCCTCGCTGACAGCAAGTCTGACCTGCAGTGCTAAAGACAGGTTTATTTAATGCCTTCTGGAGTTTTATTTGTGTCTTACTATGGAGACTTCACGTCACAGGGCCCAGCTTTCCTCTCTGGGTAAATAGGTAGAGGCTGAACAAGACAGCTCTCCCAGAGTGGGACTGTCACTGGATGATGGCTCTGTCTCTGTGATATTGAAAACAGACATCAAGGCACTTCTCACCAACACATTCCATCAATGCTAGAGACTTGTCACACAGGGAGCAAACACTGGGTGAAGCAAAGGAAGCATTTACAATTTGCTGCCATGAAAGGAGACAAGATAAATCAATAGGAACTAAATTAGCACAGTCAGCGGCCCTCACACCTTCTTTGGAAACTCTATTAAAATCCGTGGCCTAGAATTTGCAGGAGGGATTATGTGCGTGAAGGGTGAGTCAAGATTTTAGAGTGAGCTAATGTAAGTGACACCCACTTCTCAAACGGCCTGAAAACACTTACTGCCAGCATGTGCTGCCAAAGACAAGAGTTCTAGTCAGTATTTGCTGGCTGCCATTGGCCTCAGATAAATCCATTGGGAGGGGAACAGTGGAGGAGTCAATCAAAAGAGAACACTGAGTAAAGCTCAGTTGCATAACACAACAAGAAGTCAAATTTAACCAAAGCTGAACACATGTCTGAGTACCGGGGGCACAGGCAGAAGTGTGATGGCTCAGTCAGAATCTAAACAGAGTCAGATTTGAGAAGAGCACACAGGAACAAGATCTGACAAACACCCCGTGTGATTGAGTTGGTTGTGTTATTGTGCTGCTCTTGGGTGACCTTTTTGATTCGACTGAAATTATATCTGTCCTGGGTGTTTGCAGGATTTGTGGATTGATGACAGCATCCCACTGACAGGCTGAGGTACAGGAAGACTTGCTAAAAGCCAAGTGGAGGTAAATATTTCCTTGCAGAAATCTGTCCATTGGCACAATGACTGCAGCATTTGCAGGAAGCATCCTGTGTGTGATCTGTGTTGATCTGCACACACAGGGTAACCTCAGACACTGGGATTGTTTTAGAAGCACAGAGCAGGCTCGGATCTTCAGGGCCACGTGTCTGTTGTGTAGCTGATCCTTATATATGTGACAAAACCAGGAATGCCAAAAGTCCAGCAACGGCTACTCTCAAACTGGCTGCTGGATAGCCAGGAATCCTAGACAAGCAGTTGCTTATCTCTACTTCCCTTTGAAAATTCCACCTTTTCAGCAAACATATAAAGTCTTCTAATTCTGCTATGCATTATTTTTATGAAGAAAAAAAGAACTATTCAGGAAAACCTGAACACATGGCAGCTCTGTGCAAAGAAAATAATTGTCAGCACACTTAGTCCTGGCTCCCAGACACCTTCAGGAGAATTTCCTTTTTTCCTGGTACTGACAGTAGCATGCTAGTAAAGCACTCGGGACTTGCAGGGGAGGAAGAGCTGGCTCAGGGCTGGCTGCAGAGCAGTGAATTTTGCAGCTTTGCCCTTTTCCAGAGCTTCCCAAGGAAATGGGTACGTGCAGGCACTGGCTCTGCGCTGGGGAAGGGGCAGAGAGCTCCGTCACTTACCCAGTGCCTGCCAGGGGAACTGCAGGGATGAACCAGTCTGGTCCTGCAGCAGCCTGGCTGCAGCCTGCACAGCAACACACGCTTCTTGCAGGAGCAGAAAGGCACCACTCAGCACTTTACAAGACAACTTTAAATTGTCAAAATAGTCACAGAGTGGGGAGTTCTGCCAGACTTGGTTGTGTTCTTCAGCTGCATTTACCTTTCTACTCTGTTGAGTCCTTCACCTGGGAGATGCTATAGGAACACGAGGCATTAATAGCATGGAGTTCACAATAAAAGCCAAACAACACAAACCACGTGCAGTATGAGCAGGAAGGGGATTCTGTGTGTGCTCCCTGCAATTGCCTGGGCCTTAACATGCAGTAAATTGCAGCAAGTAAAGGCTGTGGAGTAGGGATCATAAACTTGAATTCCGCTGCTAAACTGTCAGGGCAGAGATCTGACCGACATTATAAAATATGAGAAGTGATTTTAGGAGCCGCTGTTTTGGTGAGAGGGATTTCGGAATTGCTTTCCAAAGGTCGGCTGCACAGCGTTTTCACAACATCAGGAGCCAGGATTGCTCTTCTCTTTTGTAAACCCCCTGAAGTTTCTTGTGCATTGGCACTGCACCTCGCTGGGGGGGACTTTGTTTCACAATGGGATATTTGGGCACTGTGGTAATGGGAACCAGGAAAAACTCAGGAGGACTTTCATGCTGAATCACAACTTATCTACTGCACAGCAGAAGGGAGGATTCCAGATCTTTTCTTCTGCTTTTTACCTTTGGTAGATTTGTGACAAACATCTAAAATGATCCTGGGGAAAGAAATGTCTGTCCCCTCTATTTTCTGTCTTGACTACAACAAACAACTGGGAGATAATTCACCTGTAGGTGGTCAGTCAGGCTGGCTGTGCTGACTTCACATGCTGGAGGTGAGCTGGGGCTGGCAATGCCAACTAGATCCATGGATGCCATCCCAATGTGCTGTGTGCTGCCCATATAGATCTGGATTTTGCAGAGCAAGAGCTAAAACCTAAAAGATGGGCTCGCAAAGTTTTAGCAGTGGGTTTTTGGTGGGAAAGCTTGTTATTGTCCTTATACACAGGGCAGCAGTTCTGATGTGCAAAGTCTCTCTGATTCATTTGGGGGGGACCTTGGGACTGCATGGGAGGTCCCCCAAAATGAATATGAGAAGGGCTGCTCAGGCAAAGCCTTTGTGGTTGTGCTTAAAAATGATTGTTAGATATGTTTAATGTGGAACAGATTTTCTCTTCTCCCTGTGTGGTTTGGTGGGGTAGGGAAAGCCTGTGGTGCTGGAATTCTGCCTTGGATGAGCAGAAAGGACCTTGCAGGGCTTCACTTGAGGCTCAGGGTCCTGTAGGCCTGGACCTTCCTCCTCCTCCAGCCTCACATCTATTCCATGATAGCGCCTGCAAGTCAGCCATGGACCACACTCTAACCTGAGAGAGGCTGATTTCCCACCCCAGCAGAAAGATGTTCTTGGAGGGGGGAGCTGGGGGGTGTAGGGTGGCTCCAGTACCGTGGGGCACTGCAGAGGAGCCCCCTGGAGAGAGGGAGGGCAGAAGGCAAGGGATGGCCAGGTGAGGGGCTGGCAGATGGCAGCTGCCCTGAGAAGTGCCCAGGTGCCTGGCCCTGAGCCTGGCCTTGGTGCCAGGTGCCTGTGGGCTCCAGAGAGGAGGATGGCAGGAGCTCCACTGGCTGTGCCAACAAAGGCTGTGCTCGGCCTCTGCTGTGCCTCTGGACTGCTGGGCCTCCCCAGAGATGGACAAGGGCCTTAACATGTATTTGACACACATGCCCATGGTGCCCTTGCCAAGGGAAAAGTGAGAGTCAGCCTTCATCCAAGACACAAATCAAGAAAAAGGGAGGGGACTTCATTAGGGCTAGAAACCACTGATTTAGGCAATTTTGGATTCCCAGGAATAGTTGTTGACTTTTCAAGTGGATCCACCACAGGCTTAGAGGACTCCAGGCAGAGGTGGTGTGAGAAGGGGGGTCTCAGGAGTTCCTGTCCCCACGGGCTGCTCTGGAGCTGCTGTGCCCTGTGTCTGTGCTCCAGGCACAGCTCCAGCCCTGGAGCTCCTCCTTGGTGCTCCAGCTGGGTCATCCTGCAGCTCCCCTGCATCCCAGCTGTTATTAATGGCACACCTGGTGCCAAGTAGGATCTTTTCCATTCTTAATCTGTGATTAACAAGGTTGTTAAAGTCATTCTCAGCTCTGCTGAAACCAAACAGAGTTTTATATGACATACTGGATAAAGGCTCTGTTTGAAGTAGTCTTTAATCTTAGTTCTAGAATTAAATCATATGTAAACAGTCACATTTTATCAGCTCGGCTGCAAAGTAATTTATTTGTTAGTCTAATTTTAGTAACTTGTAGGTAATTCAGCACTGTTTGAAAGAGGTTATATAGGAGTGAGCAGATCTAATTTTCCACCAGTAGAACAAGTAAAGCAGTCCCCTGGTCCTGCAAAAGGCCTTGCCTGTTATGGATAGCTGCATGGATTTTAGAAAAGCTGTTCCAAATGTGTGAAAAAGCAGCGTGACTGCATGTGGGGCTTTGCAGGACCCAGGCCTGCCATTGTGTTTTTTTAGCAGAGCTGTTTGACATTGCAGTACATTTTTGTAAGTGCTCGTGTTGCATCTATTTTTACTGTGTTGTGCAATTAGACTTTTAGGACAGAGCTATAACTATTGAACATTGTGCTGGAAGTTACTGTATCTCAGTGGATGAGATAAGATTTTTCCTTAGAACTAGAGGAGGATACAGCTGTGGTATCTCTAGGACAATTTCATGGACACTCAAAAATGGAGAGTGATCCTTGTGAGTATAATTATTAGATCAGCCTTTACTACAGGACTTGATTTTTCCTATTGGAAAAATTCTTCTGTGCTGGAAGTCTGAAAGATGTTCCCACGTGAAATCTGATGTGTAGGATGTGAAACTTTTCCCTTTGCATGAAGGCATTTCAATGTGATTTCTGAGTGAACATGGATATGGTTTTATTGCTGCTTGGTGCTAACAGCTGAAGTAGGTTACAGGAGAAAAGGGGCTGAAAGTTGATTGGCAGTGAGTGATCACAGTGAAAATTGAACTCTGGCCAGGAATGTTTTACAAATGAAGACTCTCCTCTCCTTACAGCACCTGGGATTTCCAGGTGATTTTGATGGGAGTGGGGGACTCTCAAAGGCTCTATTTCCCATTCCTGCTTCTAGCTAGACTTTGTAGAGTCTAATTCCAAATGGCCTGACTGTGCCTGCCTTTACTCCTCATTGAAAGACAAGCCTTACTCTGTCATGGGGGAATTTCACCCATAAGTGCCGAGCTTTTGTTTTTCTATTGGGAAATTCAGGTTGAATAAATGCCAAAGAAAGCCTAAATTTTTCCCCTGCTTTTCTGCCTAGCCTCTTGCTTGCTGGAGTATTGGTTGTATCCAGATCAGTATAAACTCACACTGGTAACTGAAATTCCTCCTTAAAGGATCAAAGCTGTGCGATGTAGACAGGGAATGCCTTTATTTGGGTAAAATTGATCTAGAAATTATAGCAGCTGGCTTGAGTTCTTGGCCATACACATCCCAGTGCTTTAGAGGCAATGTTTACAGGAAACATTCCCTCTCTTTTTTTGCAGTTCAGCTGGTTGAAGACATCTCATTATCTGCCTGGCTTGCATGTCTGCATTTGGTGAGGATTTGAGTTTAAAACACTTTAAAGAATGCTCTGAATTCGTAACCTGCCAGGGCTCTCTCTTGGTTCATGTGATTGGGAAATCTGGATAGCAGGGCAGAAAAGGCCAATATGAAAAGAATAATGTGACTCAATTGACTGTGAAATTCTTCCAGGAACAGGTGTAATAGTGATCGTAAACATTTGTGAGATATTTTACAACCAGCTTTAATCCCTGCAGAGGGGAATATTTAGGAGCAGGAGAATGAATGTGAAAGTAACTTCAAAGGCTGAGTTAAAAGATCAGGAACTTGAACCTTGGGTCCAGCCAAGGAGCAGCTGAGCACTGAGGGGGCTGTGGCTCCCTTTGATCCATCATTCTTGTCCAGATCACTTCACCTGGGACCCCAAGAGGCCCTAACAGGGATCCTTCGGATGGTGGTCACCCCAGCCATGCTGCTTTCCAGCACAACCTTGCATTTTCCTTTGCATTACTCATGTTTTTTCAATGGGGTAACACAAACTGTGTAATGAATAGATCACAAAACCCAGGAGGGTGGGAAAAAAAAAAAAAAAAACAAAAACAAAAACTGAAGAGCAAAATTTTGCAGCTGTGGAACTGACTGTGCTAGAGAAAGTGGTGCTGGGCTGGAGTGGCTCTTTGAGAGAGGGCACTGAGAAAGCAGGTGGAAAAGGTCATATTTCCTCCTGCACTGTGGAGGGCACAGAGCTTTTCTTCAGAGAGTGCACAGGAAGTGTAAAAGCAGGCAAGGGTCTGAGAACTGCCCAAGGAAGTCTGATATAGGTTGGAAGTTCTTCCTGTGCTTAGGGCCAGCGTGAGGAGCAAAATGCCATTTGTGTTCCTGGGGAGGTCAGGGCTGCACAGCTCCTTGCAAAGCCCTCTCTGATGGGTGAATTTTTCCCACTGCCATGAAGGAAACACAACTCGGGGGTGATTTCAAAGAGGGAAAATGAGGAACTATAAAGACAAACACGTAGGAAGTGCTATAGAGTGATAAGGAAGCCACAGTGGTAAATCAAAGCCCGAGGAGGAAGGATATAAAGGGGCACGCAAATATAAATCTCTCTAAACTGATCGAGGAGCCTTTAGAGGGATGTGGATGGAGAGTCAGTGGTTGGAGCTGCTGAGGAGCTGAATGGATTTCTTGACTTGATAAGCAAGGGAGAGCAGCTAAAGGTCACATACTCTATGGAGGACAGGGAAACACGGTGGTTTTCTATGTGGGGGGAGAGAGAAGGCATAATATTTAAAAGTTTCATGTGTGTGTAACCCAAGCAGACAGTTGGGAAATTAAAACTGCTAAAATTGACAAGTCACCAATTTTAGATTAACTTCAACCTACAATAACTGACTTTGGTTTCTGGCCTTAGTGTTTGAGTGGTCTCTGGGAGAGCAGTGGTGTCTGAGGAAGGAGACATAGAAAGCATTGTCTCCTTATTAAAAAAAGAAGAGAAAAGAAAAAAAAAAAAGCATATAACAGGAATTAATAAAAAATAAATCAGGCAAGTTGTAAAAAAACTTGCCTAAAGTAGTTATTACTAAAGGGCAAGCAGCAAGCAATGTTTAAGAGCCATTTGGTAGACAGTGAAGTAGCCTCAGTATTCAGTCTTACATTTCTGAAATCTATACTTTTAAAGGGCTGAATGTACATCAGCTACTACAAAGGTCTGGTTTTGGTGACAAAGATCCAATGTTAGAGAGAGCTCTGAGGTGCTGCTGCAGTACAGACAACCTGCACACCAGCACCTTCCTCATTCCACAGTTCCAGAGAAAATGGCAAACACATTTCAGTCTGTTGTGGGGTTTTACACTGCCCTATGGGTGTAACCTACAGTGTTTTATGTCCACTTTGCTACTTGTGGTAAGCTGGAGCAGTAGCAGATGAGAAAGTTGGTCACACTGGTGCTTCCAGCTGCCCAAATCTCTTGGGACTGATGGTTCCAGCACATGGAGACGCAGGATGCAGCAGATGCAGCAGGATGCAGCAAATGCAGCAGGATGCAGCTCTGTGCTCAGATGTCTTCATTATGGTCAGAACTATTGCACCAGGGATTTGATTGAATGACAAGGTCTCAGCTTCTGACAGACCCCCTTTCTGCCACCAGTGCAAGTGGTGAGATCTCATCCAGTAGATGCTGTCCTGACAGCAGAGAATCTTTGTCAGGTTATTTCAGCTAAGACATGGCTTTTTCAACTTTATTTTTAATGTATGGAGCTCTATACATTTGACACTGCAGATCTGAATCCTTTTACGGCAAATCTAAGCCTGTTTATTATCTCCTTGCTCATGAAAATTCTTAGGAGCTTTTCCCAGACCTACAGAAAGAGTCTGTGTGCCCAAAGGGACCACAGTTTAATGAAGTTACTGCTGTTCAGAGCCTTTTTCATTAGCTCTGTGAAGATGGAGAGAAGCAAAGGGAGAAGGTTGCAAGCTCTCCTCACCTTCCAGAAACTAGGAATACTCTTTATTTAGAGGAGAATTTCAACAGAGATCCTAAGACTCATATCCCACTAAAGAGTGGAGGCACAAGGCTCCTCTTGTGAGGTGTCAGGTTACCCGGGAGACAGACTGAGCAACTGAGAAATGCTGCAAGTTTTGGAAAAGAGATTTATATATAAATGTGTTACGGGAAAAAATACCTCTGGTCATACACATGGTAATTCTTCTGTCTTACTCTGTTTGCTATCTTTCTTTCTTTATTGTTTTCAAAGATTTAAAGGAATTTAATTAAAAAGGCAGTTTAACTACTCTCTTCTTTCCAGATAACAAACACGAAAAAAAAAATGAAGTGAAATACTGGAGAGCCTGCTTTATAACCCTTTTAAAACTGAACACAAAAGCCAAATGAGATCATAGGGTTTATCAGGCAAGCTTTTTCCAGAAAAGATTAAGAACTACTCCTGCCACTGTACAAGGAACAGCTGAACTTTCATCTGAAAAGCCATGGTCAGTTCTCATCATCCATCTTTGGGAAGGATAAATCCAAAGTGGAATTTAGAAGGTGACTGGGACAATGAGTGGTGCTTGCAAGGAAAAGCCAAAGGAGCGTGGGTCAGTGTAGGAGAACTGGAGTGAGGGCACTGCTTTCTGTAGCTGCTGCAGAGGAAGGACATTATATAAAAGAAAGGAAATCTTTGGCTGACAGAATGATTATAAACTGCCATGCAATACACTTAAGATGGAAACAAGGAGGGCTCTGGGTCTTGTAGCAATAGGTTCTGCAAGACTTTGGATCGGGGCAGCAGAGCCAGGTTCCATTTTGTAACCTGTACACAAAAGAGATTGAATGTGGAACTGTGCAAGTGGGGTCTGGCTGCAGTGATCATCTCCAGTCCCACATGCTCCCACATTAATTAATATCATTAATTTCTTCTATCAGCCTGGTATCCCATAGACAACTGTCTAGCTGTGTTCTTCCAGAGCACCCAAAGTAGCTTTTATCCTCTGATGGAGTTCTCTCAGAGCTGGCTTGATGATGGATCTGGGAGCTGTGACAAAAGTGCCAGCAGTGACAGGTTACAGATCAACAGGACATCCACTGCCTCCACTGGAGGTGGCAGCCTGGCTTTTCTCCTGGTGGCTGTTGTGGCAGTGACCGTGTCTGCATCTCTCTCCAGGGAGTGCTGCCATGCCTTCTGCTGGCAGGGGCTGCCTCTGGAAGCTCTCCCATCACTGTGGTGACACTTCCAGCTCCTGGTGGCTGCAGATTATCCCACTGAGTTCCAATAGCTGGAAATGGGGCTGCAGGAAGAGAAGGGATGTGTAGGGCTGCTTTCATCCTGCCCCACAAGTGAGAGCTGTCAGTGCGTGGAGCACCCTGGGTGTCTCTGCTGGTTCCTCCCAGGGCAGGAGGCAGGAGCAGAGCCCGGGTGTCAGATGTCTGTCTCAGCCTCTGACCAGCAAGAAAGTCTCCATCTAAATCAACAAGAGCTCTCTAGACTTCGAACCATGGCGGGTGGGTATTTTTAGAAGCCAATCAATCAGTGGTGACTGTTCAAGTTCAGACAGGTCAAACACAGCCTGCAAAGTTACACAGAAGTGCTGTGTGTCGTGGAAGGTTGGTGAGCCTGCTTGTCTGACAAGCTGTGCCAAATCCATGAGCTACCGGAGCCCAGCTCTTTTTAGAGAGATGGCTGTAAGAAGTGTAAACAGATTGTGGATTGTAGAAGACACACTTTTTAAATTGAAGCCATAAATGGCAGACTGGGCTTCTAGGGAAACCTTTCAAGGTGCTAGAGCTGTTTTCCAAACCTGAACACATCCCTAGGTTGAGGGGTTTTTGACAGCCTTATCTGCAGGTGAGGAAGTTGAGGCACAGTAGCGTGAGCTGGAGTTCACTAATACTGAACACAAGGAAGGATCCTCCAAGGAGCTTGCAGGGTCCTCTAGATGCTATTCTAGTGTGTGGGGATGAAATAAAATAATAAAAATTAATCATCTCCATGAAAAATGTTGGTGCAGCCTGGACTCAAACCAAACCTCTAAAACCAGACAGCAACAAGTCAGCACCTAGATTACAAAATGCAGTTGCTATGATTTCCAGACACTCAGTTTATCCAGTTTGAAAATGGTCCTGGTGTTTTCTGTTGTCATTGACCACAGAGAAAAGAACCTGTGGCTCTTCTGGCTGCTTCTTGTCCTTCCCTCCATCACTGCAAGGCATTGCCTCCAGAGCTCCACACTGAAGTCCTTGCACAGCTGCACAAAATGCAGTGCATGATCTGATTCTCAAGCTGGGCTGAACTCATGCTTTCAGTGCCAGCTGGAGTTATGCTGATGCATTGGAAATATATTTTTAGGAAGGTTTCTCTATAATTATTACATTATAGCTACTGTTGGGTTGCTCAGAGTACAGTAAACAATTGCTATGCTTGTTAGAGGCCATGAATACAGAAAACCATTCCTCCCTGTGAGGTCTGCTGTTAAATAGTAACTTGTCGTTTCATGGTGGAGGGCAGGGAATGCCCTGGAAGGGACGTGCTGACATTGCCCAAGCCAGTGATCCAGTTCCTGTCATTTACACCACGTTCTCAAAGCTGCCCCTGGACAGGAACAATGGATGTGCCGAGGGGCAGCTCCAGCATCTTGCACCTGGATCCTCTCACTGCTGCCTCCATTACCCATTTTGAGAAGCACTCAGGGACCTCCTTCCCCTGGAATTTGGGCCCCAGGATGAAAGGCAGATGAGTGAGGAAAACTGAATGTAACAGCAGGGTCCAGCTCCCATAAGGAGTGGCAAGGGAAGGTGTTTGGGCACACTGAGATTATTAAGGAGTAATTTCCTGATCAGCAGGTCTAATGAGCAGCTTTCAGCTGTGTGGTGTCTCCACTCTCTGCTGTGGAGGGAGCACTCACCACTGCCTTTTCCTCAGGGAATACTTACTGTATCTGCATCCTCCAGCTGTCATCTCCAGTCACCTCTGGGAGCTTCAGAGCTTTGAGAGATCCTCTCCTCTGTTGTGTTGAAATTGTCTGATGCTATTTAAGAACTACTCACACACACACACACACACACAGTGCAAAACATGTAAAGCTTTGTTTCCTTAGGAATCCCAGGCTTTACAGCAATCACCTCACCATTGTCCCAGATGTAACATGCAGTTGTGGTTTTCATGGTGCAGAAGAAATGTGGGGACACAGCTGAGGCTCAGATCAGTTAATAAAATTGGGCAAATTAAAGATCTCAAGGCCAGAGCAGAAACCAAGAAATCTGACTGAGCTGCAAAGGCTGAGCTCAAGCAGTGAGCACCAGGCAGGACAGGTGATGTGTGTCACTCTGATGTGTCTCAGTCCCTCTCTGTGGTGGGGGGATCTGCCCCTTATTATACGGTCACAAGGAAACAATGGAAAAACATGGCAAGTGTAAGAACTCAGTCTGGAAGCAGCTCAGCAGTGATGTGTGGAGAGGAAGAACACTTTAGGTGCACTCTAATGATGGTCTATGTAGATTGGAGGGAGATACGGCTGAGGATGGACACTGGCTGCCTCTGGGGAGATTGCACTGAAGAAAAAACCCTGGCAGAAACGACAGTTTTGGGAGCTCAGTGCTTTTGAATTCTCATCTTGCATCAGAGTGAAGTGTCTACCCCTACCTGTGACCTCAGCAGCCACCCTGGCACTGGGGGAAGGAGCCAAACTTGGATACAGATCTGACTCTTCCCAAATGAATGGTGACCACCGGGCCCTCCACCCCTCCACCATAACACCCTCCATATTTAGGGAGAAGAGGATGATTGAAGGAGGGAATGGCTGTCTCCACACTAAGCCCTCCTGCTTTCTTTTGTTTGCATTGCAACTCCACGTTGTTTTAATCTAGTTCCTTGTATTTAGTGCATTTTTGTTGCTTTCTCTAATAACACCGACCGAGCACTAAGAGCCAAATTAAACAAGCTGTATCAATAAGCCAAACCTTTCACTTCAAGCAGCAAAGAGGATGCTTCTTACCCCTACTCAAGCTTAGACATATAAATGAAAGACCTCACTGCTCTTCAGGGACAAGGAAGCAAAAGGCTGCTGTGGCACAGGGCAGAGCTGGGCAGTGTCCCTGCCCTGGGCCCCCTCCCTGCACCCGCTGGTCCTCATCACCCTGGATCTCGAGGGTGAGTTGGACAAGGTAAAGGCTGGTTGTTCTCAAGGTAGTAACATAGCTTCTGATCTCATGGGCTTTGTCAAGCTGGGTCTTGTGTTCCTGTGGCTGTAAGCACCTCTAAACCACTCTGACTTCAGTGGGAGCTGAAGTTCATGTTCTGCATCGCTGAAAGCCTTTCCATGCAATTAAAAATCAGCCCCAAACCTCCTCCCCTGGTGCTGATCTGTGGTGTGATGTTGATGTAAGTGTACAGGAGTTTCAACAGCTGGATTGCTGGCATTTTCATAGGACTTTTTTCTAATTCTCTCTGTCTTTTGTATAATATTCCTGAAGTAATTTTCACTGTTTGCTTTTCCCCAACATGTTCCAGCCTTCATCTCTGTTTGTGCGGCTTCCTGTTGTTCTGTGATCTCCCTTGTTCCATCTTTCTTCTCTTCTCTGGTTTCCTCCCTTTCATTTTAGCCCTGTTTTGTTCACACTGACTCAGCCCACCCTCCCAAAGGGGAAGTATATCTGTTTCATTCCCTGTCTCCATTTTCCTCCCAGCCCCACAGCTGTTCTTTCTCTTTCCCATTCCTTCAGGCCTCTCTTCTGCTCCCAGCACCATCCACTGCCTTCTCTTCTTCCTCTCCCTGTCCAACCCTTTTCTTCCATTACTGGAGGTCAACAACAGAGAAAACAGAACATGAACCAGGAGGGGGATGTTACAGCCAAGAATGATGTGCCTGTGAGATGCCAAGTATTGTCTCACCACTGTTAGTCCAGACTGCTTTCATCTGGCTGGGAGAGCTGAACCCACCAGCTCAAGCACTGACACAGTTTTTGATGTTTCATGCCACACAATCTGTCATTACACCTGAGAAATTCCAGCCTTTCGCTCTGCACAAGTTGAAGGCCAAAAGCTCTGCAGTGGAGATGAGATGGAATGTACACATAATTTCCAGCTTTCTTTTCCCCACCATGTGCTGCACTTTCCCAGCTAAGCACCAGCATCTGTAGCTGCCAATGTCTGTGCCTTGGCCCATGTAATTATGTGGGTTTTAGTTCTGCTCAATCACAAGCAATCATGGAGCTGCTCTTTCAGCTGAGACAGAAAATGATCTAACAAGTTGGCTCCTGTGCCATTACAGAAGATACATTCTGCCACAAATTTGTTGTGCCACTGCTTTGTGCTCCTAAGTGGAAGGCCCCAGGGGAACAGATGAGCACAAGGGTGGCTGGTCTGTGACTCAGGTCTGTCAGGTCTGGCTGGGGTGAATTAAACCTACAGCTTAGACCTGCAAAGGGCTTTTCACTCTGGAGGGAACTGGGCTGCATTGTGTGTACCTGCTTCAGAAACAATCTGACCTGCCTCAGGCATCTCTTTATGGATTTAGGGAATGATCAGATCTGGAAGGGGAACCAGATCTATCAGCAGGTCAGCCAAAACCTAATGCAGCCCACAGCAGCCCCCTGTGCAGCCCAGAAAGTGCACGGAGACCCCAGAGCTGCTGTTTCACTCCCTCCACGACTGTGATTGTGTCTCCTGCCCCTTCCCCCTCGCCTTTCCCTGTAATCCCTGACTCAGGCTTTGCCTTCTGCAGCAACAAAGAAAATGTCATCAAAAACCTCCTTACACTGGTGCAGCGGGAGGCTGCGATAGCTGCAGTCACGGCTGGGGAATGAGCGGAGCTCTCTGTGCCATTATTGTTCTCTGCTCCAAGCTGGAAGCAGCCAAGAGAAGGACTCACAGTCTGTCCCTCTGGAATGATCCCCCGGGACCTGAGCGAACCTTCTGTGTTGCAGGGTGTGCACCAAAGTCAGGAATGGCCCTTTTTTTTCTTTTTTTTTTTGTGGGAAAATAATGACAGAATCCCACACCTGAATTTAGAGTCAATACCTAGTTCTTTCACAGTGATTGCTCAGCAGTGATGGACATTTCAACTGTGTTTAAAAGAACAATTTAAGAAATACAAGAGGGGAATATGAGAATTTTCAGGGCCAGTGCAGGGTGTGCTGAAGGAGAAAACAATGCAGTGATTGGCCCCCTGGTCAGACCCTCATGGGGATAATTAAACAACTTCTTAGAGGGCTCTTCTTGTCAGGGTTTAGGATGGTCAGAGGATGTTTCCTCAGGAAGCAGTGATCTGCTCCCACAGGTTCCTCTCTGAACCTGATTCAGAGCAGTCTGGTACCTCAGTGCATAGCAAATGGGTGACGACTTTGAAATGCCCATCAGCAATTTTAGGGGCGAGTTCATACGGAAGTGAGATGAAGAAGTCAGGAAACTCTCTTAGCTTGCCTATCCTTTTGCTAATGGAGATGATAGAATTAAAAACTTATCCTGTGCAAACTGTCCATTTCTGATCATACCATAATGTCCCCTTGCCAAGCTCCACGGCCCATGAAAATGCCCACTCTGCTCATTGCATTTAATTGTCTTAGCTTTTGGTAAATCATCTGTTACAGCCTGTTGAACATTTTAAAGCATTTCTTGCTAATGGATTTTCACAATGTGTTTTAAGGGATGTTGTTATTAATACATGTAACTGCACTGAATAGTAATTTGATAAAGATGAAAGAGGCATTTATAGATTCCACTTCCCTTTCAGCTGTTGCTAGGAATTTTCACTCCTTCAGAATATATTGAATTTAATCTTGATTTCTTTTTGTTAAAACCAGGTTATTATATTCTGGTTCTATAAAGAGAATGGGAGTAGGGTTGAACCTGTTGTGAAGTCCCCTGTGAAGTCCCCAGCACATCAGAGAGGTTTCCTTTTCTTCTCAGCACATCAGAGAGGTTTCCTTGTTGTGAGAGAAAACAAAACTGGCACAGGTATCCCATCCAGCATTGGTGGAAAAGTGTAAAGGCAACTTGGTATTGGGGGAGGGTTTTTTTTGCAAAATGATTAATCAATCTTAATATTGATGGAAACATGAAAAGGAAATAATTTCTCCATGCTTGATAGCCAATTTTTGCTAATGGTCTGCTCTCCATTACGCTTTCATTGCAATGACTGAAGTGCTTTGTTGTGTATAAATTAATTAGGGACTTGCATCTCAATACTGAACAGTGAGTGATTGGCTCCAGTGAAACAGGAAATGTGGAATGTCTAAAGGCTGGTATCTGCCACAAAAATGGCTCTGTAAACACTTGTGGCACACAATATTGAGAAGTACTGCGAGTTATGTTGGGAGTGCTTCATAAAATTATCATATGGCTAAACAAGGGCAGTTGTGAGCAGGAATGCTTGCAGAAAAAATGGAAAATGTTCTTTTCTGAGAAGAGAGCTTTGCTTCATTAAGATTTGATCCATGCAGAGACTGATGTCTTCAGCACAGGAGACAGGTATTAATCATTGGAAAGAATTTGTTTGCACAACCAGCAGAAAGCCAGTTCTCTTAGCAAATATGAAAAAAATTACTTTTTTTTTTTTCTGAATTGAACTTCCAGTTAAAGATGCACCATATCCAGATACAGAACCAGAAATGAGCAAAGGCAGCATGAAGCCGGAGGGGGCTCAGATGGGGACTTTCCTCCTGCCTCTCTCAGTTGCTGGCGATGTGACATTGCACAGCTCTTTCTCTTTTCTATGGCTCTTCCATACCTCCCACCCTCTGTGTGTTTTCTTTGTTAGCTCTTTTTGAGAGCAGAGAATTTCTCATACCCTGTGTTAGTGCTGCGTGTAACTGCTCCAGATGCTATGGTGATATCATCGAGACTAATAGCTCATCTGCCACCCAGCTCATTCCCTCAGCTCATTCTTTTGCCAGGCTGCACATCCTTGTGAATAGGCAGCTAAGAGATTGCTCTATAAAGCAGTAATATGGATCTGCCTCTTATAAATCAGGAGTAAGTTCAATGAAATTCAGCAGGAATAAAATGGGTACTTGTTATAGAGGAACCGAGACATTCTCTGCAAAATACACAAACAGTACTTACAATAAAGTTTAAAATTCAAGACAAGAAAATGGTGTGAGATGTCGGCTGCAACTCGCACCAGACTTCTCCCTGGGGATGAGTGCATTACATTATAATCATTCCGTTTTTCTGGATTGCTTTCCTTGCAGAGCAGGCTATAAATAATAATTATTGGTACTGCAAGGAGGCAGTGGGTTTCTGAACAACCATGACTGAATTCTTAATTTGTCAGTTACTGATACAATGCATCTGTTTTTCTAATTATTTTAATGATGTTTTATATGCAAAGAAAAGAATACAAAATTACTGAGGGGTTTGGGTTAGGTTTGTTTTCTTTTTTTTTTTTAGATTCCCAGACTAGTTGGAGGACAGCCTACCTGTGACTGTCTGTAAATCCTGGGTCTGGACTGGTGACATTCAGTGGTGGTTTGTGTGCATGGTTTAGCAATGTCAGCCCCGAGCCCCCAGCTACTCTGCAGACAATACCAATATGTTACCAGCATCCCATGGGGCACATCTGATTACTGGAGGAGGATTCTCAGGAATGAAAATGCAGTCTTATCCTTCTCAAAGTGCCCCTTGCCAAAGTCAGCCAGGCATCCAGGAGCCCTTACTCGGAGTGATGCGTTGTTAATATTCCCCTAACTCACTGAGCGTGAGGCAGACATGGATTGCAGCTCCTGTCCTCCAGGAGTTGCTGCCTTCATTTCTTTGGGCCCAGCCATGCCTTCATGGACATCCAGGGCCTGACAGCTCCAGTCACTGAAGCCAATGGACCTAAAAGAGAAGGTATTGATGTAGGAGGGAGATGAACAGGACTGTGGCCAGAGTCCCGTTGATTTCAGGGAGCAGGGCTGTGGTCGCTGTCCCGCAGAGCTCGAGAACAGGGTGCTTTAGTGACTGCTCTGGAGGGCCAGCTCAGCCACTGTGCTATAGGCAGGGAGCACAGCTCCCTGACCTGGGATGCTGAATGCTGATGGGTGGCCCAAAACATAGTTTGTGGCCAAAATGAGCTTATTTCCTCTTGCAGATCCCATCAGGAGAGCTCCTGAGGCAGTCCTTCTCTCCTCTCTTCCTCTCCCCGAAGGAATGCAGGTCCTGACCACACACACTGTCCATACAGAACCTCTGCCTTGAACTTTGTGCCTCAGGCTTCAGCTTTGTGAGCCCTTAGATGGCCCTTCTGCAGCTGCCTCAGGCCACACACAGTCATGAGACTGCCGGAGGTGACAAAGCTGGCACTGGGTCTGGGAATCTCTCTCCTGTATGGAGTCAAACAGGTGAGCATAATCCACTGGAGGCCTGAGCACTGGCGTAGCACTTACCTGGAGCAGGGTGGACATGTATGTGCAGGTGGCTCAGGAGGCAGCAGCTCCTGCAGAGACCTGCAGCTCCTCCTCAGCTCCCTCACACAGCATGAGCAGCCTTCTCTTGAGGGGCTGAAAGGGCTGTGGGCACTGAGGGGAGCATGAAAGGGTGCGTTTCTGATCTGGTGTCATTTATAGGTGATGTGCTGAAGTCAGGCATTGCCAGAGTTACACTCACCATAAACTCAAGACAGCAATGTGGAACACTGGTGTCTCCCTGCTCTGAACGATCTCAGCTGGAAAGGCTTTTGGAAATGAAGGCAAATGGAAATGTAGCCCCTGGACTTGTTATTACTGTTACTCAAAAGCCTCAGGCATCCAGGCTCTGTGCTGCTGAGGATGCTCTGCTCCTTTCCACTAGAAAGCAAAAGCACTTTTGTGCCCAACAGGCAATAGATGGACTTTTCTCTTGTTTTTTGTTGGTCTCCTCCACTGCCTTCCCCTGCAAGGGGGGGAGCAAAGGGTGGTTCAGCCTGTGGATTTAACTGGACACCATCCCTTTAATGTGGAGTTGTGTTTTTCTCTCAAGGCCAAAAATAAATGCTACTGAAGGACTAAACAGACGTGAAAAGAAGGCTTGGACACTTGGAAGACAAGACTGCTTTGTGTTTCCCAAAGCAAAGAGCCTGTTCACAAGGTTACTTTTTTAGACAAACACTAGTCCTGTGACACTGCCAAGGTCAGTAGGTGCTCAGTAGAGCACTGTGAATTCGAGGCAGAGATGCTCTTGGAGTGGGGCACAGTTTTTCTCCCCCTCCGGAGTATTTATAAGTATATTAATGGAGAGGAGAGAAATTTGCTTTCCTCTGCCATTTCATCTCTTCTACAGGGATGGAACATGCATCAGTTTGCCAATGGAAGAGCTTCCATCCATCTTCCATCTTTTTGGGACAGCAGCATGGGCTTAGTGCTGTGGTAGGTCTCTCATGCTGTTTTGGGAAGTGAGGGCTGTGGTGCTGCCATTCTGCAGCTCAGAAAACAAGAAAAGCAAGGACGTGTCACAGGCAGGATCATGGAGTGGTTCTCATGGCAGTGGGGAAAGTCTGTGAGTGTGGGTGACTCCCTGCTGAGCTTCAAATCCCACTTTGAGTACACATACCCTACCTGGCAGTCATTTTTAGAGGGGTTTGGATGACGACCAGTACATTTTTATGATGTGTTTTGAGTGTTTGTCTCCTCTTTTCTAGAATTGGCCTTGTTTGCCAGTTTGAGCTAAGCTTCTGCTGCCTGTCCTGGCTGCGTGTCTGGGACAGGTCAATCCACGGTCTGGGTGAGCTTTGCTTTCTTTAAGAACCAGACAGAATTCAAAGCAAATAAATTGGCACAGGCACCTCATTTTCAGGTGAGCAAGGTCTGACTGCTGCAGCGATCTCACTGGGGTTAGGAGGCTTTGTACTTCACCTCAGGCACTTCACTAATTCCTCATAGGGTGCAGTATGTTCTGAAGTGTGATCTTTATTTCTCAGTTGTCTATAAAATGAAAATGCTAGTTCATCCTGACAAAGGTTACAGTGTCTCATACACACAAGAAAGACAAGTGAAGTTCTTTCGCTGTCTAAAGCTCTGAGCTCTGAGTCATCCAGAGCCTCTGAAGACTCTGGTTAAGAGTTTTTAAGGGTACCTCATTAGGGCTGAATCTCCAGCACTGTCTGTAGTCACACACCAAAGTATTCATCTCACAAAGATGCTGAGAAATTAAGGGAACAAAGGAGTGCAATCAACGGCACTGAAGACCTGAGGAGCTGAATGTGATGGAACTGGATTCCGAAACTAGCTGGAACATGCAGGAGGACAAACCCTGGAGGGAAACACTCCAAAACCAGTGGGATAAACTACCAGCCCCAAACACATGTAAGAGTTTGCTGAGAGCAGGCAAGGGATGAGCAGAAGGTCTGAGCAGCAATGGGGCGTTCAGTTCAGGTGCAGCCAGGGACTGAAAACAGAGATCTGGAGAGGAACCACTGCAGGAAATGACCACCTACCTTTGGAGCCCATCACCCTGCACAGGGCTGAGCCCCTGTGCCAAGGGCATGTTCAGTCCAGTAGCTCTGGCCGTGCTTTGTGAGCTACTCTGCCATCCTTGCCAGGAGTGTGGCACCAGAGAAGAGTGTTGGGGCAAGGCTGGAGGCACTATTTGCCTCAGTCTTCCCATTTTAATTTGCTGAGGTCAGAAAATATAAGGGAAGAATGAGATATGTCAAAAGTAAAGTTGTGAATCAGATTTTGAAAAGGAAATGAAACAGATGTTTCATTAGAAAGGTAGGTAGATGTTTCATTAGGTAGAAGGTTTCAGTTAGATAAATACAGAAGAGGAAAAGAGGAAAAACATGGTCATTATATAGTGAGAATGGGATTGAGATTAAACCAGTCTACATATGGTCCAAAATGAATTAAAACCATTTTACCTACGTTTTCAGTAGAGATGGTCATATTGGACAATGGGGCAAAGATGGGATTTCCAGT
The DNA here is from genome assembly GCA_013398615.1 of Brachypodius melanocephalos. Classification (NCBI taxonomy): domain Eukaryota; kingdom Metazoa; phylum Chordata; class Aves; order Passeriformes; family Pycnonotidae; genus Brachypodius; species Brachypodius melanocephalos. The sequence continues at coordinate 1,705,130 of VZSR01001033.1, read as the reverse complement.
AGGAACATACTTAAGGGAATGAAAATTATCACATGTAAGACGGAAGGAAAAGCTTACAGAATTCCATGTGCTCAGATCAAGGTGCCCTGGCAGATTTCCACCTCAGGATTTGGAAAGAACTGGCACATTAAAGGAGCTCAGTGTAACCTCGTATTTCTCTTTGATGACTGATTTTTTTTCCTAGACAAATGAAACACAGGTGATATACTCTATCCAGACATGAGTCAAGAATCTGATATTACACCACATGGGAAATTAGCAGTTGAAGTTGAGAAGATGGGGATTAGTGTGGATGGCAAATGCAGAACCGCTGAAGCCAAGGACAGGGATCTCTGTGGGAAGGAGAAATGCCAGACAGAGTGGAACTGCTCAAGGGTCAGTCTTGAGCCAATCTTACTTGTTTTGTTAATGACTCTGGCACAGCTGTAGGAATGTCATAAAGAAACTTGCTGAGGACACGGGCTTTGCTAATACAGAGAAGGATCAGAACATCAATCAGCAATAACTTAATGACAGAATTTGAGATAGAATACAAAGTATAAAGACAGGCAGTTAAAAATTAATCACTAGAATATCACATTACTCATTTGAGAATGACAAAAGCAGGGTGGTAAAAAAAAAAAACCACGTAGAGAGAATTACTTGCTCTGAGGGATAACTGTGAGCCACCAATCTGATATGGAAAGGCAAACACAGTCCTAGAAGATACAGGTTCACTCATGTTCAAGGAAGATTAGCAGGTACAGAGAAGGGCATTAAGGATGATCAGAGGGTTTAGAACAAGAGGAGACTAGAAGAGCTTCATTTGTTTAGTTTCTCAAAACAAAGACTAGAGCAGATAGGATTGTTTTTGGTAAATACATCTGATAGGTAAAGATCAGAGAAAAAAAGAGAATTGTTTAAACTAAATTATGATGCTGGCACAAGAACAAATGATATTAGGGCTGGAAATTTAAAATGAAGTGTTGGAATAGCCTGCCAAAAAGCTTGATATGATGTAATTGATTGTGATAGTGGGAGACTGGCTCAGTAATGCTGAGCCCTGTATTCCTAGAAACGTGCAGCAGACAGGATTTTGGCAAAGTGGGCACTGGCCTCTGACAAGGAGGAGGAGCCCTGTGCTGCCTGTGTGAACATAAGAAAGTGTAACTGGCCAGTCACCAGCTTTGGAAATGGGGGGAAAAAAGGAAGCTTTGATTTCAACAGCTAAAGTGAGGTCCTTCCCTCCTCCACCCCTATGGGAACTGGCAAACTCAGCTCTTTAATGGTTCACGCTCATCTCAGCCTTGCCTATAAATAGATAAATGAGATTCCTCCTGTCCCAGTGAGTAATTCTGACATCCTCCTGCTGCCTCAGAGAGCTGAGTCACAGGCACTCTGCACTCCAGTCCCTGCATTACTTACATGGTCTCAAAGGAAATTTTAACACATCCAATGAATCATCAGGGATTGGATCATGTTTAAAGTTATTCCATTGGCATTTCCCTTCCATTGTAGCAAGTCTGCCAATATCTAAAACTTTGGCTAATCTGGACTCAAAATGGATTGAGGAAATAGCATGTTGACATATACAGCTACTAATAAAAATAATAATAAAAACTCTTTTTAAATTTGGACCAAAAAAAATGACCCTTAGTGGACTCCCCTAGTGCTTCTGGACCTGCTTATTTTGTCAGACTCTTCCTCTTTGTAGCTCGTTATTTAAAGGAACTCAAAATTTGAGATGTTTAATATTCAGTTGTTAGGCCCCTAATTTAATCTCCTGCACATTTCCTGCCAAAATATTATTTGCACTGAGATGAAGCTTGCAGCCCCATGCTCATTCTCTCCCAGAGACACACATTCCCGGTCTTGCCCATGATAAAAATAAAATGCCTGCAAAGCAAAGATAAAACCAGAGCAGTGTTAAGTACAGAACACAGGGCAGTGACACATCACTGTATGAGCCTCATGGGGCATTGTCACTTGTCACCTTGCCTTTTCCCAGGTGGTACAATGCGGTCTCATTGGCTTAGAAGAAACACGGCATTTGAAATCAGAATACCTCTCTCTCTTTCTGCCTCAGAAAACATCTGGAAAAGTGGAAAATTCTCTAGCAGAATTTGGGGGCTGTGAAACAAATACAGAAATATTTCTCTCTGTTGGTTTTCTGGCTTGCCTTTCGTATCTTTAGAACTGGTTGGGAGATTTCACTCATTATTACCAGACTTGGTTTCAGCCAGTGAGAAAGCATGCTAGCATTTGCTGGTTTGCTGCTGTGGTTTGGTATTCTTAGACCCAAAACCTGGTTTGTTCTTTTGATAACCCTAGGAAATCTGTGTTTTATTTAAATGACATTTTTCTAGTACCTTTTCATCAGGCAGTTCTCTGCCTGTGCATAGATTGTTAACAAGCATTTGCTGCACACATTCCAGCGTGAGCTGCAGTCGCTCCATGAGACGCTTCTGTTGCAAGGCTTGTTGGGTTATTTATCAGCCCAGCACAGGCTTCACTGCCAGTTTGCTGCCAGCTTTTAACTATACAATAGCACTGGGAACAAAATCAGTTCTGGCTCTGCCAGCTGAGTTGGACCTAATTCAGCTACCTGTTGACAAATGATGATTTGTTTAACAGCATAAACTATAATATTTTTGTAGCCGACAGTTTTCACCCTCCTCTGCAGCTGGTAAAAAAACCTGAGGAATTCCCAGAAGTTCCTCACTTGTGTCTTTTTCAAGTTTTCTTACAGCAATGCCTTGTATTGTTGTCTCTGTGAAGGAAAAGACATCCTTAATGGGCAAAGCAGCGGTGTCTACATGCTGCTGGAACAGGGCAGCTGCATTCCGTGGTGCCGCTTGGCTGCTTGGTTGGGCTCTGAAGCAGCAATGCCCACTGGGCACTTGGGCTGTGGGGATGCTCCAGGACAAGCCAGAGGCCTGAAAACAAGCCAGGGTTTCTGTAAAGCATTAATCACCCCGTGCAGGGCTCTGGGCACTGGGAACAGAGTGAGGGTGCTCTCGCAGCACACACATGGTTTCTATCTAAGCTTTGTTTCAGCTGGATCTTTCCCACTAACGCATCCTTCTTTAACACCTTGTACTCATTTACTGCGGGGCTGTTTAGCAGCACAAATCAATTAAGTGCTGCAGAAACCCACAGAGACAGGGAGAGTTCCCTATCTCTGGTTCAGCCGTGGTGGGAGGCATGCAGAGGTTAAGCCCGTGCTTTTTGCCACACAGGGAGTGAGGGTGGAGCATGGAGCAGCCCCCAGCTCACCTCCTCTGTGGGTTTCAGCCCTCCCCAGCACCCTCAGAGAGACTCACAGCTGCTCTGGGAGCTCTGAGGGCCTTGGGGAGTTTATCTGCTGGCATCAAATAATCAGAGAAGTGCAGAGTGCCAGCCCTGCTGCCATATCCCACTGAGACTGGCCAGGGAGCCTCACTGAACAGGGCTGAGCAGTCCTGAGGTACTCAGCTGTGTCCTGTAACAGGACAGGGTACATTGAGGGCTTCCAAGCTCACCTTCCTGTGTCCATCATGAAATTGCCTGTACCCACTGGGGAAGTCACTGCTCAGTGGTTTAGCTGCCACTGGCCAGAGGGACATGCAGAAGTTTAGGAAGTAGAAAAGTCACAAAATGTGAATGAGAACAGTCAGAAAAAAATGAGTGGCTTTAAAACAATCATTTAGTTGGTCTTGTTCCAAGTGTAGCACCAGCTCAGAGTACCAGGCAGAGCTCAGGAAGCGCCTTCTGGCTGCCGGCCCCTTGGGAATGGGATGCAGGGATCTGCCTCTGCTGCAGGCTGGGATGGAGCTGCTCACACACAGCACAGGCTCCAGAAACAGGAGAGAGTAATTCAAGCCACATGTTAAAGCTGATCTACACAATGAAGGAAGATAAAGCCTAACCAAGCAGTTCCTGCTCCTCATGGGTGTCTCTCAGGAGTGCCTGAGGCTGCAGGACATGCCCTCAGCTCACAGAGACCATTAATCATGAGTGTGCCTTGGTCCATGGCTATTTTAATCACTGTTGAAATACACACTCCTAAAAATGGTATTTGATTCCAATGCACATGATTTCCTTTGGCTTCCTTTCCCCCAATTAAGTGCAGGCTGTAACTACTTGGAAGTCCACACACTGGATCCATAGATTTGCTTCTCACCTGTCATGGGGCAAAAACCACTTGGTCCTACACATAGCATCAGATCTGTGACACCAGACATAAATACCAGAATATACTGTAATGGGGCTGTGGTCTGAGTGTGGTACCAACCTGTCCTGTGCAATGGCACCATGGAAATGCCACTGGGTCATCAGTCCTTCCCTCTTCCACTTTATTATGTAATGATTGAAAATGCCTCTTGTATATGCTGGCACTGACCAGTATGTCAGTCTGTTGTCAGAGAAGTGAATAAATCATTAGAAGTGGATGAACTGGGAGTGTATTTGTAAAGGGTAGGCTGTAGAAACCAGTAAGTCTTTAGTTTTTCTTTAAAAACACTGAGCAAAAGTTACAGGAAGTTTAAGGAGAAAACAAATTGCTCTTCCACAGATTCAGAAGCATAGCTGAGTCCTTGTACTGCTCAGCTTCTCTCATGAGGCAGATGAGCAGCTTGAGGAGTCTGGAGCTGCCTTCCTTTAAGTGCAGACTAAATGCATTGTGCCCAGCTCCATGGGGTTACCTTACCCTAATTTACAAACTGGATTGCTACAACTCTGAATTTCTCTGCATTTTTTGTCTATGAGGGTATTGCTATTGAGTTTAAAGAACAAATCTGAGTTTACAGACAGAAAGAAAAAGTGACGTTTACAGGAATATCAACTTAAAAATATAAGGAACATTTTGCAGGTACACTAATCATCAGGGACCCCTTCAATGTTTGTCACACTGAGCCAGGTCATGGGCCCATGACACCAGGACAAATAGCCAAGAGGACTCCTCACAATTACAATGTGGGATTTAAATCATTACACCCAGTAACATTATTTACCTGGGACACCACAACTGTTTTTCTTGTATGCTTAGTATTCAGGAAACAGCACATACTTTTTTTAAAAAAAGCAGCATCAGCCTCAAAAACAACAGGACTTTGTTGGGCTTCCAGGTTAAGAAGACAAATCCTGCTCCAGTGACATAACAAACTTTTCAAGCTTGATAATGCAGAGAAAGGCACAATCATGCTGTTCTAGATCAGTGTTGAGTTTGTGTGCTGAAATTGGCACCCAGGGATGTCAGCTTACTTTGCTGGGGAATTGTTTTGGTTTTTCTTTTTAAAAACACCAAGTATCAGCCTCTGAACCCCAGGCAATACAAACTGGGCACCAGAACAGGGTCCAGCTCATGTGAAGGTTGGCCCAGCCATCCCACTGGAGAAGCTGTAGTTTCTTTCCCACCAAATCCAGCAAATATTCTCTTCATGAAACATGGCCAATTCTGGTCCAATTAAAAAGACAAAGCCCAATAACCATCTGCTAAAGCTAAAGGTTACTTGAAAGCTTGGATTTATTCAGTCTTGCTGAAAATCAAATGCTTAAACTATGATAAAATTTGCCTCAATAACTGTATTTCCTCTGTGAAGCAGCTATTTATTCATCAGAAACTACAGTAAAGTACCACAGGGCTTCAATGAAAGAAATCAATGAATTTGCCTGCAAAATATATTTCCTGCTCTGATTTTATTCCATGTATGTGTCTGACATACAATTTCTGTTTGATTGAACGTACAACATTTAAACTGCTCTGGACAGGAGCTGTGCACTGAAAGCAGCTGACAGCAGTTCAAGGCATTTCAGCAAGTGTCCCCTGCAGTGAGAGTCTCCTTGCAGGCATTAACAGAATTACTTGTACTTGAAAAGAAATTTCTTTTTCCTTTTCCCTGTTGGGATCTCACCCTGCACCCTTTGCTCTGTGCTACCTCAGGTCAGTTCTTTGTGGGCAGTGGTAACACCGTCACCAATCCAGATGCTCTGCACTTTCCAAGGATGGGCAAAGCAGCATCAATGGTGGCTCAGGCTTAGTTCATCTGCTGTTACCTGATTTTCTGAGAAAAAACTGTGTGCATGTGAGGACCAGTGTGTTTTATTTCAGCAGGATCTATTTTCACATTCATGATGCTTAGCACAGACCAGGGATGGCAACTTGAAGAAGTCTGTGACAGAGCTTAACAGTAGTAGAAGCTGAGGGCATCAGCTGAGAGTAAGTCTGAAAAAAACCCAGAATTGCCTGCATGTACTTTTCAAAACACCTTTATTTTAGGTATTTCTGGGGTCTTTTTCACGCTGAATTGGAGGTGCTAAGTGACACGGGACTTTAAAAAGAAAGAAAATTCTATCTAGTCAGATTTGTTCTTGAAGTTTTAGTGGCTTAGTGTGGACACTAAGAAATGGACTTGGATCTGCTGACAGTGTCCTCAAGTGTTAAAGAGGGATCAGCAGGGCTGGATCTCACTGCAGGATGTGCAAAAGGAGCTCCTGGCCAAATACCAAGTGACCCTACAGACCTCTGCTGCACCAACCCTCCTCTCTGACAGGCAGTGTGGCAGCTGGGGGGGCTGCTTTGGGAACAGATCTGACAAAAACAGCACCAAACCATGGTGCTCTCCTATTCCCCACATGCAGTCACACACAGGAAGGGTTTTGTCCACAGAGGGCAGGATAAGCAGGCAACTTGCAGTTTGCCACAAGGAAAAAGACACAAGGTAGTAAAGCCCTGGAACAGTTTCTTAGCCATTTCTATAGGAAGAATTCCCACAGCACATAAGAAAAAGATCCATTCATCAGGGCCTGGGCTGCAGGATGAACTGCAGGAGTTGCTCTGTGCACATCCTCTGTTAGAAGTTCTGACTTGTCCTTCTGACCTTAAAATCCATGGGTGGGTTCTCTTCACAGTGGCAGAGCTGAGGTAGGAAGAGGCTGGAGAGGCATATTCCAGTATTTCAGGGCAGAAAATGTGTTTATTTTAACATATAAATATTCTTATTTAAAGTGTTGGTACTAAGGATAAAAATTGTAACAGAAATTAATCCAAAAAAGTTACAAACCCCCATTCCCGATCCTCCTGTTTTCATCACAAAGAATATTCCACAGCAGTAGAATGTTGCTTTGCAGCCCGTTAGCAGAAGAGGTGATTGGCTCAGTTGACTTGTAAGTGTCAGAATCAGAACAGATTAAACTAATTCCATCCACCCATCTTGCCAAGGAAACATTCAAGCCCTTTCATTTTGTTTCAGTATCCAAAGAGGACAGGAGAGCTGCTGGATACAGAAATCCTTGTGGAGAGGAGCAGCGGATCTGGGGTTTCCTATGATGAGGCAGTCTCAGAAATCAAAGGTGTAAAAGCAGGAAGTCCTGACACAAACAGTTCCAAAAGTGTCACATTCCTGGAATCAGCTGGCACGAAGGACACTCCTGGGCAGTTCTGTGGTGCCTTGAGCAGCCCAGGTTTCTCTGTTCCCTGTGGGTTGAACAGTATCCATCCTTCACTGACAGCAGTGCCTTCCTTGTGCCCATTGTCTCTAATCTGTCACACAGCCACTGGGACAAGGATTGTCCTTTAGGACTTGCTTACACAGCTGCTGCAATAGTGGCAGGATGACTCCATGTGAACACTCATTCCACAGCCACGGGATCAGCTCCTGGTTCATACCATACCTTAAGTGGAGCAGCCTCAGTGTGTCAGTGTGCCTTACAAAGTTAAGCCAGACCTGGGACTCAGCTCAGGGCTTCTAGTCACTTCTCGTTTATAAAGAATTCAGCTTTAAGAAAAGCAGATGAAATGCTCCTGAGAATGACAAATAACAAATGAGTAAATCTTTCTCCAGAGCCATAAAACAAAACAAAACAAAACAAACCCAAACCAACCAGCAAAAAACAAACAAACAAACAAACAAACAAAAAGCATGGACTCCTAATTTATTGGCATAGGCATATATAGCAGAATTAATTGATAATCATATCAATTAATTGATAAAAATGTTAAAAGCCATAAACAAAGCCTTTTCAGAAAGGTAATGAATAAATAATCCACACAGACAATGTGAAAGGACTGCTGCTGCTGTGGGGCCTGGGAGCCATTAATTTGTCTATCCATACCCCTAGAGTTATTAAAGGATAAAAGCTTTGAACATTGCTGCAAAGTTCAATGAAAATAAAAACTTTTACTCAGCATACAGAGGCTCTCAGAAATGCAAATAAAGTATTAAAATGCATAAAGATGGCAAATAATTGAATATTATGGTTCTGTTTAACAAATTGCTTCTTTGCACGCAATTACTTCATCATGGTCTGAGATATGAGAGCAGGAATAAAGCTCAGAGAAAGATGCTGTGGATGACCAGAGACCTGCAATGAGCTTGCTGAGAGAGGAGTAAAACAGAATTGGGAGGGGAGGAAGGGTTTGGGTAAGGGCTCTTTCTGTGGGCTTGGGGTGCATCTCTCTAGTTGCACTTATTTCTGGTGGTGGAAAATGCCAGACAGACACAACAGGGAGGGAAAGCACTCAGCTTGTTTAATTTCCCCATCTTTGTGCTCCAGTTCTCACGCCCTGAGATCATGAGAAGCACATGCTCCACACCACAGGTCACGGACCACGTCCTTTTAGCTCCACTCCAACAGAAACACTGTCCCCAGCCTGACACCCTGCTCCGACCTGCCAGCCCTCCTTCCCAGGGGCCACCTGCCCTCGAGTTCTCCTTGCAGGCCTCCCCATGCCACAGTTGACTATTGCAAGAACAATAAGGATTTTTAGGGGCATTATGACTGGGTTAGTAAAACACAGCTGCCCCTGAAAGTCCCTCATTTTTCTTGCTGCCGCTCAGTCGGTCCCCAGGAGGGCAGGGTGTGCCAGGGTCTCTCCAGCGTGGCACACACAGCTCTGCTGCTGTGCCCAGTAGTGCCCCAGCCCCAGCACCCAGCCCATATGGCAGGGGAAGGTGTGCAACTGCTTTGCCATCCCTGCGGGTTCCTGCACAGTGAACGCCGTGCTGAGTTTCAGTGCAATGCCAGATGGCTCGTCTGTCACTCGCGAGGATGCCACCAAACAGAGCCTGGCACAGCTCGCTGCAGGCAGCCCTGAACACCCCAGCCACAGGGCTAAAGGCAGGATTACCTTGTCCTGCAGCTACTCCTTGCTCTGGCACCCAGATGAACGGTGGTCTTTGGCCGGGGGTGGTGGAGACCCCAGGGCTGACCAGCCCCGCACATCCCACACTGGGTCATAACCTGCAACCCCAGAGGCACCTGGAGCTCCCAGGGGACTCACAGCAGCCAGATCCCAGCAGGAAAGCTCACACCCATCTGCAGCAGCAGTTGCCTTGTGTAGCAATGTACAGCTGCACGACTGGCATGTAACAGCCTTTAATTTATTAATAAAGATGAGAATTTTAGGGAATTACTTCTGATTTCTTAACAACTTTCAGCTAAAGTAATATCTGAAGAAGATTTATACATTTCCAGCTAAAGAGGGGCTAAGTATTTGGCTGGGAATTTTCAACCCTCATTCACAAGTCCTCCTGGAAAGCCCTGCCCAGCCCTGCATGTTCTTAGAGCAGGGAGTAACACTTTTGTTTTAATTAATCAGTATTTTGATGGCAGTGGACTCAACAGAAACTACAGGTAGATTGCCACAGTTCTGTTCTGTCGTTTCCCCATGAATTCTGCCTGTAGAGAGCTGAGGTGGGCTCTATCCCATAATGGTCTTGCAAGTATTTCTGTAAGCTGTTGTCCTTTAGAAGGAGTTTGTGACACGTTCAAGGACTTCCAGGAGAGTTTGTGGCAAAACAGGGAACCCCTAAGCACTCTCAGGGCTTTTCTTCTTTTCTCTCCTCTTGTAGTAAAAGCATCACATTGGTGCCTCAGCGAGGGACCCTTTGCCAGGATCATGTTTGCAGGTGCTGCCATCCACACAAGCCATCTCCAGGGTGCGATCAGGGATGCTTGGGGAGTCACAAAGGTCCCAACCTTATGCAACACAAGACAAATATCCTCACCCATACCACATGGGATGACACTCCATGGTAACAGACAACCTGGCATCCAGAAACCCCGGAGACTCTCAGAACTTCACAGAGCCACACCTTATTTTCATTTACAATTTCTACTGTAAGTCAACTGAAAGCAAACCCTATGCCCTGATTTGGTAATAAAACATGAGCCATGATTCAGATCCAAATATTATTTGCATCTTTGAGAAAGTTACAACAGCAGTGTAACAATAATAATAATAAAAAGCAACATTCCTCTAAATGCTAATGATGTTGGTGTCCTAAATGAAGCATAAAAGCCAGAGCCCACGAGAAGCAGAGCATGAGTCAGAGCATCAGCAGTCCCACACTGAAAGCAGCACTCCTGGCTGCTTCATTCATTTAAGGAATCAATTCTTTTGGAATGAGCATCAAGAAGTTTTTAGAACTAAAATGAAAATGAGATGCATGTAGTTATTATTTTCAAAACTTTTTTGTTTTGTTTTGTTTTCTTCTCCTTGGATTGACAATAAACAACTCCTTGTAGTTGAGGGGAGCCCCAGGCAGGACCAGGTCCCTGCAGCACTGGCTGCTGTACCACCACAGAAGAAAATCTGATCAGCCCCTGCCCCAGGGAGAGCACAACCTCCCCGGCAGCCAGGACCCCACCACGAGCAGACAGAGCAGACCCAGGGCACAGAAAAGCAGGTAACTGGAGTTACTGCAGCCTGAGCAGGTTGTTTTATTTTACTGGCATTGGGTCATTGGCAGGATTGGGTGAGGATGGATACGTGCTGAAGGGGAACACCCTCCACAGAGCCTTTGCATGTTCCCTCTTGGATTGCAAAGCCAGCACGAGGCTGTACACTACGAGAAGAGGGAATATTGCCTAAGCTGCTCTTGGCTCCCTGCTGCCCCTGTCCCACTTTTAGATAAAGCACAATCAGATTCTGATGATCAAAGCACACATCTTTAGGTTACATTGATGTTAACTCAAATTATTTCTGTTGTGCTGTTATCTGAAACTTAGAAAATGCAAGAGCAGAACAAAACCAAAGCGAAGGTAGAAAATTACTGCAGTTTCCAGAACTCTTCCAGCTTTAGTCATGGAAGGGGATTGTTAGAAACGGACAAAGGGCTGTTTCCCTTAATTTTTTAAGTGTGAATTTTGTCTTGACAGTTTCCTTTCAGAAACAAAAATTGAAAACAAATTGTCCCATACACAAAACAAAGGGACAGATCCTCAGCTGGAATGGACTGGTATTACCAAGTGAGTAACACCCACTCACAGGAGAGATTCTGAGCCTTTTAAACAGCAGCTGCCGATCCTGCTGTGCCTGGACAAGAGCTCCAGCCTCCGGGTTTAGATGGCAGCAGTGCTGGCTCTATGTAGCTCTGAAAAGACGATGGGCTGCCTTCAGAGCGGCTGAAAGTACACCAAGGCTCTGAGGACTGAGACTGTACATTTCCCAAATCTGGAGCTGACTCCTGGTGCATGTGCCAGTGGACACGACACCAAGAGAGCAACCCATATCAGCATGGCCCTGAAATTAATGAGCAGCTTTGGAGAAACGCCGGCAAAACTTCCAGAAACCATTACATGTGGGGTTTGGTTTCTGGAACAAGGCGTGGCCCTGATTTTTCTCTCAAAACCAAGATCAGGCTGATGACCATCTTGAAAATTACAGGAGCAGTTCCCAAGAAAGTATGAATTGTACAGCACAAAGGACTGCACAGTGAGAACTGTGATCCATCCTGGCCAGTCCTGCCCCAGTATCCAAAATAGTATCCAACCTTGTCCCTCACCCACAAAAATTTAAAAATACACACATTAGGAGAATTCAGGAAGTGTCTTACTTTGCCAAGGAACAGACCATGTCCCCATTGTCACTGTCTCCAGCAGAGCTGCCCAGTTGAGCTCCTGTCTGGGCGTGCCAGTGCCCAGGGGGAGCTGCCTGGGACCCGAAAATGCAGGAACATTTGAGCACTACTGGAAGAGCACCCATCCTCCAGGGCTGACAAGAGGTGGGTTTGACCACGTGTATTTGACATCTCCTCTCTCTTTACAGTCCTCACTTTGGAGCATCACTTTTTTTTTCTCCCACTCCCAACATCAGCAGAGGAGCTGGAAAGCCAGAGTTATTTTTAGGAGATGGTACATTTAGGCTCTGTTCATCTTGACAGGGTCCCTTTGAAAATGGCAAGGTTGGATAATCAAACACATTACGCAGACTTTCCATAGAGGCTGCTTTGCAAACGAGCCTCCCACCATTCAGATACCCAGGCACCAATATTTCAAAGAGGAGCTTTGGATGCTGTCCTGGTTTGCCTCAGCACGGTGACCTCACTAGCATTTATACACAGAGCCTTGGAGAACAAGCAGATTAAAGCAGCTGACTTTAAGTATATCAAATAAAACAATTAGTCATCAACAAGCTACTAGAGGCTGCCACATTACGCTCATATTGAGTGGCAAGAGACCATGACCTGGCTCAGGCTGGCAAAGAAGATGGAAGTGCTGCCTGGTCAAATCACCCTGTGGTGATTTGTGGGCAATCTGTGTGGGCAAAGCACACCCAGGGCAGCTCAGGTGGGAGCTCGCTGGTGTGATGGCTGACACATCAAAGGACAGGGACAGGAAGGGAGAACAGTAGAGCAGTAGGAGAAAAATGCCAGAGGAGGAGCTGTGGCTGGAAGAGGCTCCATGATTCCTAGCAAATTAACCAGGGCGTGGCCAACCAGCCCAGTCTGGCCACTGGGGTCCTGTTAAAGTCTCCAAAAGAAAGGGGGAAAGGAGACACATCCAAACAGCCTCTTGATAATGGTCCATCACTAGTGCTGAGTTTCAGACAATGCCCAGGACCATGCTCAGTACCATCATCTGGTGGGTTCAGTAGTGCAGCTGTAAGCCAAGGCTCCGGCCCCAGCAGTGCTGGAGCAGCTGGAGAGGGCTGAGGGGTGTGGATAATGATGAGCAGTGCCCCTATGCCTGCTGGCTCCAGAGGAGTATGTTCCCACAGAGCCCTGCCCACAGTGATCACTGACAGGACAAGCAGCCTGGCCTCGATCTGCCAGTGCAGCCCCCAGTGCCCAACACACCTACAGCCTGAGCAGAGAGTTCAGAGAGAAGCTGTCAGCAAGAGCCTGCCTGGCCTGGGCTCTGCTGGTCTGCCCAGCACTGAGGGGAGCAAAGAGTTATAGGAGAGCAGCAGGGAATTACTGAGCAAAAGGGTTTTAAAAATCATTCCACTTTAAACAAAACTGAGGCATTACCATAATGTAAATGGCCACACCTCGCTACTTACTCAGCTTTGCTGACAAGACCAGCTTTTCTGTAACTATTCAAATCTAACTGGTTCTGGGTGCCTAACTCACTCTTTTAAGCTCACTTTCGAACTCCAGCCAAAAATCACTTTCTGATTCACCACTTTCTCAGGCACAGTATTATTCAGAGAACGCCTGCAGGCTGGTACTGTGCTGTACAAAGTACATAAGCACAAGTTTAATTACTCTGTGGACAAGGGATGTGATTAATTGTATGCTTTAAGTTAAGCATGTGCTTAAGCATGCTACTGACCTGGAGCTTTAAGTAGATCTATCAGGTGTTCTGGTGCTCTCCATTTACCAGTTCTTTGAGGTCAAATAAGTGGAAAGAATATAAGAATACTCCTGTGCTCATACACTCTGAAGAATTCACACAAAGTCCAGTTCCTGACTTTTTTAAAAACTACAAATTTGGACTTATTCTCCCCATTTTTCATCAATACTGATTATGAGCATTACAATACTATGTATATGGTCAGAATGTATTAGCATTAAAACATGAGCTATTTATTGTAATTTACAAGCTTTTAAAAAACATTTGGCTTAGTTTTTTACTGGATACTGCTTCAGGTAAGAATTTAGATCCATTTCATTTGCACACTTTGTGGATTAGTTCCCTTATGTTTGAGCAGTGTACAAAGTCCTAAAAAAAAGTATGGAGCATATAATTAAAACTATTGCCCCTGCTAGCAGTGGACTCATCGCATGGAAGAAGTCAAGCATAAAATGTGCATCAGCTATGGGTGGTCACGTAAATCCACATTTCATTAGCCACAGCTTACATCATCCTGGGGATTTTTTTCACTGTGCTCTTCTACCTCTCCAGCAAAGGCTTATTCCTAGTTCATAATAATTTAGGAAGGTCAAATTGTGTTCATTCCCTGGGGAGGAGCAAGTAGAGAACACTGGGACCTGAAAGCTCCACTTTCTTTTTTTTTTTTTTTTTAAAGACACAAGTGCCTCTTTTGTGGCACTTGGGGAGCCTGGATGGACTGGACAGAGCCACTCCTCGAGGCAGGCGTGTGACCCGTGTGCAGTGCCAGCATCCCAAGGGCAGGGAACACCCACGCCCAGCTACACCCACCAGCAGGGAGATTTCATAGGGACAAGCCAAGAGACTTCCACTGGAGCAAAGCATGTGCAAATCAATTTTCAACAAGCGAGGGAGAGCACAGAGGGTTTGGTTACAAGCGAGGAGGCACGTGCCTCTGAAGGAAGCCTTCTTTGAGGAAGTAAACAGATACAATAATTGATAAGTGTTTTGGCTTCGCCTCATCACTAATCTCATCACATGCTGTTCCTTGCCAGCACATTCATGAAAAGTGTCTATTTTGGATACTGGGGCACAACAGAGAAGAGAAAAAAACCCCACAGTTCGCAGAGAGATGGTCGGCTGAGCCCAGGTGCACTCACTCTTCTTGAAGCACTGACCTCGAGCTTTTAAACTATATTGCTCTCTGCTTAAGATGATGGTCTCTTGTTGTAGGTTTAAGCTTTGTTTTTTTGGTGTTTCTTTTTTTTTTTTTTGTACTAAATGGAGTAAAATCTTGCACAGAAAATGAAGTTTACATTACTAGGGATCCCAGACTTAGTGCTGCAGTTGTAGAATTTATATAACTTTTCCCTCTCATTTCAGCATTACTTCTTATGCGTAACTCTGAAATGTTTTTTTTCACAGCAGATTGCCAGGTACAGGTTCATAACCACTGGTTACTGTGGAGAATGACCACTGGTTTTGAGGTCTGACTCTATATATCCAGAAGCTCCTTACAGCAGAAAGTCACAGGACAGCCCCCCTCATTTGCTGAATATCATTAATTAAACTAGACAGGATTTGGCAACATGAAGCTGAGATAGGTGTCCTTAAAATTTCTAATAGTTTAGAGCCATAAGAACAGGTAAAAGAAACCCCATTCACTTGCCATAGAGATTGAAATAAAGTCACAGCAACATTCAGAAGAGCTGGATGCTGCAGGCACACCCTGGTGCTGGGGCCTGCATGTGTTCAGTGCCCAGCCACCAGTCCCTTGATACAGGGGGAGCTTCTCATCTGCACGTTTTAGACCTCTCAGACCAAAGCCATCAAGCAAATCTAAGAGTTAACAGAAATATGTGGTTAAAAACCTTTCCATTTGCATCAGTTGCTGGGGAGCCTTCACATCTGTGACTCAAAACTGATTGTACAAACTTCCTGATTAGTGGGCTAAGCGCTGTCTCCCAGCCTCAAGTATTAACCCGCCCAGTGAGGCACCCTGACCCTGGAGCCATCTCCCCCTTTCCTCTGCCTTCAGGGGAAGTCCAGACCACAGACCCACTGTTTAGACTGATGACATTAACTGAACTCCATACCGGGTGAATTAGGAATAATTTTGCCAGATACTTCTAAGGAGATACTTCAGTGAGAATGAGATGTTATCAGTTAATGCTCTACAAGTGTCCAGGTTCATGACTGCCCTGCAGTACTGCATGGAGAACAAGAAATGCTTGGCAAAAGGGGAAATTCCATCCCTTTAAAAATACTTTTAATGAACAAGAGGCTTCTGGCTGTCAGGTAATAGCTCAGCAGCGCTACTTACATTCAAAGCCGTGCCTGGAATAGTGAAGTAATAGCAAATTTCATTAAAAGTAAAATCTTTAGTTGCTGTGGAAATCATTCAGGTGGGAGACTATTTCTGGAGGCCGTATTGGGATGTGCTAAATTTATTTCACCTGGACTGAAGTGTTTCCTTCCAGGTGTGAATTTACTCAAGCGGGACAGGAGACAAGAGAGGAAGAGCTCAGCCTGGTGACTGATTCCATTCACCTCCTGTGCACTGCACAGGCCACAGGCAAGAGAGGCACAGGTAACACAAGATCCTCACCACGGGTTTTAAAGAAACCCTTATGTTTGCAGCCCACCAGCTCAGAGCTTCAAGGGTTATAATCTCATCCACACCACCCTACAGCATAGCTCATACTGTGCTTTCCAACAGCCTCTTTAGATGTATTTTTAAGCACTGAAACCCTGCTTTCTGCCTGCAAAAAACTGACCGTAATCTGGCATTAATGTAACACTGATAGCTGACCAGTTATAAAATATTTCTGTTTGGAAAACACACTTCAAAGTTATAGAAGGCTTGAAAGTATCAGAATTTCCCAACAGTTCTGAGCATAGTGCTATAAAATGATAGTGTGCTCGTGACTGTTTGTCCGAAAACACTACCCGTCACCAAAATTAGAGCACGGGACAAATCCTGGGCTGGTGCAGATCAGGAGATCTCTGCTGGCTTACAGGAGATGTTTTATTTAGCACTGGGCACACCTGCTGTTTCTTTGGAGAGCTGTAAATTCATTCTGTGATGTAGTCACATCTACAAGCCAAATTTATGTATTTTAAGACGAAACTACTATCAAATGTTTGGAAATTAAATTGCAGTTTATATTCTTTTTGAAGGCAATAATACCTTAAAAGTATATAGACATCCAAAACTTTATGTAACTAGTATTATATAACACCTTAAACTGGCTCATAAGCATTTTCTTTACTCTGGATTTATTTTTATGTCCCCATTTTTATTTGGGGCATGTGAAACAACTCGCTATACAAGTACAGTTACTCACATGGGGCTGGGCTGGGGGGGAAAGAGTTCACTCTGATGGAAATTCTAAAGTGAGAAACTTATTGCTATGTTTGCAAAGAAACACTGTCAGAAAAATAAATTTAAAAAAAAGTTTAATTGTTTCTCACTGCCCTTGATGGCCATCGATATAGAAATTAAATGATGCCCTGGAAAGGGGCTAGAAGTAGCATTAAAGGCTGACTGCACACAGCCCCCCCCGCGACTGCACAGAGCATTAATGCCATAAATACGTGTGAATGTTCTCATTCAGGCTGTAATTTATTCCCCAAGGAGATGCAAAACTAGCTCAAATATGCTGCAAGAGAACCAAACTCTTCCAATGAAGCGAGTGCAGTATGTGAATCCTGGAGCTAAATTTAGGCTGGGACTTGGAGTAAAGTAATTCTAATCTCAGAGTAGCGCTTTGAGTTGCAGTAACAAACACTGTGCAAAGATTCGGGGAAGTTCTGCTCCTTTGTTACAATCTATTGTGCGTGACATTTTGGGAGCTCTTTACTGACTCAGATTTAAGAAATTCAGCTTAAGTTGCTCAGTTGAATTTTATTGTTCAGTGAAATTGTTTAAAACACCCCTTCATTTAGGTTGTTTCTAAAATGTGGATTCAGGCTGATTATGGGGTGTGTACAGCAGCAGACATTCTCAATGTATTGAAAGCTTGATGTAAAACATCATTAACTGTAGTGCTGAATAATACACAAGATGGAAAAAATGGATACTGTAAATATTTGATATGGGGTTTTTTTCCCAAATGACATTATTTTTTTGGTGTTATGGTCCAAGGTATATTAAAATAGGCGAGCTCATTTGTGATTAAGCACCTTTCTGTTTCTTGTTCTGTATAACTGCTATTTCCATGGGAATGTTTTCCTTCTCCAGAAATATTTCCTTCAAAATTAACAGATGAAGTCACAATTATACAAAATATCTCTGTAGTCAAATCAGATTTTTTAATAAAATACTTTAAATGCAACTGAGACTTCAAGTCTTTTATAGTATCCTTCAAGTGTAAAATACACCCATAACACAAGAATTGAGGAAACCTTTATCTTTCTTTAAAAAAATCAAAATAGCATTTACAGTTTTAAATCAAGCATATTTTAACTGAACTACATTCAAATTCTTTATGAAACAACCTCTCATTTCATGCAAGATTTTTCATGCACATTCTGGCTCCAAAGCTCCAAATCAGTTTGCCACAACATGTTTCACTGGAATTCATCAAAAGACTAAAAAGCCAAGTGCCAAGGAGCCGAGTTCTGGCTGCGGCAGACACTGCCCAACCAATCCCCGCAGCCTGGAAAACCCCAGTTCTCAGAATTAGCTGATGCTTTAAACAAGAGATCAAAATCACGATTCCTGACGAAGTCTCGATATTTCACTCTATAAAGTCTTAATTCATTTTCCAGCCATTTGTAGATTACTGCTGGCTCCACCCTCTCAAATATCAGCAATTGCTGCTGCTCTTAAAGAAAATTCCACTTTGGGGAAATGTGATATTATTCCAGATGTTTCAGTCTGCGGCAGTTCTGCCTAACCCAACCTGATCGTCACTCTGTAATGCAGCTGAGCCTTGAGCAGCTTCTGGAATTTATTCCTTAAACTACTGCACTTGCATATTTGAATTTAACCCTACCGACAGTCATATACTCAAAAGCCCTGTTCTTTGTAACAACAGAGCCACCCCTAAAGAGTTTTTTTTCCAAAAAACATAAAACCATGACTAATTTTAGCAGGCCTTTGGGCCACTGTAGATTAGTTTCTGCAGCCTGCTGATTGAATTAAAGTGTTTCAAATTGAGTTCCTCACCATACTTTAAGAGTTGTCATGCAGAGAGATTTTGTTGAATTGAATCTGCTTTCAAATTTTATAGTTTGAGGAAATTCCATACTTGGAACGGGAAAAGAAAAAAAAAGAGAGAAGTGCATTTATAGAGATTCAAAGCAGTTGTGAGAACTGGAATGTCACTATTTTCTTTCATCAGACCTCACCAGGAAAAGGATGGGAGAGATCCTGCCCTGCCTCCAGCCATCCAGGACTGACCCTTTCAGCAGACTGGACAGTTCAGGTGATGTTTGCTCTTCAGAATCCCACCCAGAGCAGAGCATTACTCCATGGGCTGACATTTGCCTGACACTGACCAAGTTCTGCACAGCAGCTGCCTGAGCAGGATTCCAAAGCCTTGGTCAGGTAGTAATAATAATAATTAATAAATAAATAAATAAATACAACTCCATTGGGCATGATCTAGGAGTCACAACTCCAGTCCTGGACCTATAAATGGTGTCACTAACAAATCTGTATTGGGAAATATTGAAATCCTGCAAATGTGAGCACATCATCCACCCATGTGAACATCAGGGACACCGTGAAGGACTTTCTCCCAAAGGACAAAAAGAACAAAGGCCTGTTGCCTGCTGCCATAGAAGGGAAAACCCAACAGCCAAAGCCTCATAAACTGACAGACCACTGAGATCCAAACAAAATTCAGGAAGTCTATCCAAAATCAAATCTACCAAGCAATGTCTTGGAAATACTTTGATTCTCCAGTGCTAAAGAAATACGCCATGAATCCAAAGCCCATGAGTTGGAAGGGGAAGCTGTCCCCTTCCAGCACCATCCTGGCTCATTTTCTTCATTCTGCAGCCACATGATTTCTTTTCCACACTGCTGCAGGCTCACACCAAGGCTCACGCAAACGCCCAGGCTGGTGATGGGATCTGAGTGAGCCATTCTGCTCTCAGCAAGGGATTCCCTACTGCAGCAATCAGACACTCCCCTCTTTGGGATCTGAGCAGTTGTAACCCTCCTGGTAGTACCATCAGAGACCTTCCTTCTTCTCACTTGCTCCCCCAGAGCAATCAAGCCCAAAAGAAACCACTCTACCAAGCAAGGACCACACTGGCAAAAGGAGACAGCAAAGTGCTTTGGGAAAGTCACGCAGGTGCCACCAATTTACCTTTGACAGGGATGTCACTGGGACTATGGCAAGGAGCCAAAGCCTCAGAGGTGTCAGAGGTCTCCACCTGTGGGCCAGCACCAGCCCTCCTGCAGCCTCTTCCAGGCTCTCCTCCCCTCCCCTCTGGGACCTGGCACTTTGGGGTTCTCAGGAAGTGATGAAATCAGCAGGAGCTGGAAGGATTTTCTCAAGTAGGCCAGCAGTGGGAAGGGAGAAGCACATTCTCTTCCCCGTCTGGTTTGCCTCTGTGTGCTGAAGAGCTGGCCTGGAGCGGGAGCTGGCATGGAGCACAGCCTGAGCTCAGCGTTTGCCATCTGCACATGGAGCCAAGAGCGGAGGGAGAAGTGTCTGCAAGCTGGGCACACACTCACTGCTCCCCTCCTGTGAGGTTCAGGCCTTTCTAAGGGTGCAAACTAACACAAGCACGTCCAGGATTCTGTGAAAGGTCTGTACTGAAGAACAGAGCAGATCTCAGGCATGATCTGACTCCAGCCTGCCCCTGATTACATGTATCTGTAACCCAGACACCGCAGGCTTGCTCTGCTCTGTGCCCTCCTGCAACTTAAAATACAGCCCTGGCTCGAAGGTCTCTATTTGCAAACATAGAGGAACAGTGGTTCTTAAATTGCAGGCAAACATTTGACTTCACTCAGGGCAATTCAAAGAATATCCTGCACGAACCCCACCCTTCTGCCTGACAACTCAAACCTTAATGCCTAGATAGTTTTCTTTCAGGCCTTATCAGTGATAAAATATGGCCCTTTTTTTCTTTTTCTTTTTTTTTTTTTCTTTCCTGAAGGAGTAAAACCTGCCAAATATTTACCAACTCTTTCAGAAGGCTGAAAATGTCACCCCTACAGTGTAATAAACTTCCCCGGAAAGGCCCTGATAAATAGAAAGCCTTGCTGTACTGCCCAAAACTAGTTTAGTGTGGCCTAAGTATTGCCAAGTCTGACTGACAAAGAAAGCATATTTGTACACACAGAAAGATTAGCAAGAGAGGCATAAAGTTTATAAGTGAAAATAAAACAAAGCCCCATTATTAACCGGGGAGGGGGGAATAATTGAATCTGCATCCCAGAGAGCACAGAACATTATGAAAGCCTCAGAGCTAAAACAATAATTTAAGATCTTGTCCACAACTTGCAGCAGAAGCTTGAACCATCTTCTTTAGCATTTGGAAAGTGCTAAACCACGGTCTACCCCCAACCCAGCCTTCAGAGCAATATTATTTAAAAATAAAATATTTTTACTTGGTAATTTGACCCACAAAAAGTCATTTGGGGCATGAGGGAATGTTCCCTTCCAGCCTGAACTTTAATTCAGAGAGAATATTTAAACCCCACAGTGTAAACCAGATGCTGAGAAGTACATCTGCATTGTACTGTATGTTCTTTGGGGCACAGACAGAAGTTGGAAAGTGCCTGTCAATGCAGTGTGTGTGGCTACAATCTAAATAATCCTAATAATGTAGATGAATGGAGGAAAAACCCACATTCCTAGTACCAGCCAGTCTGTCAACAGAGTCTTCGCAGCTATAGACAGCTATATCCACACTAGTGCAAACAGACGAATATTGCTTAAAAATGTCTCCTTTCACCTTGGTAAATGCCATTAAGAAAAAAAAAAATCTAAAAGTGACTAGGGAGTTGGAAGCTCAAAGGTACACATTTAACAACCCTTGGTGACCATAAAATGCTGAGCTCGCTCACTCTCTACAGAAGCCAGGCTTCCACTGAATCTTGACTGGTGCACTCAAATCAAAAGGTAGTAACTCAAATTATGCTGTATAGTGCTCCAAAATAGGTTTCAGGAGGACAAAACTTGCCAGAGCTACTTAAAGGCAGGAAGAAACCAATTGTTGCTGGAAAAAAAATAATCCAGATTATGTTAAACCTGACAAAAGCTAAACTCAGCTGTTTACGCAGCTTAACAAAGAACAGCACAGTTAAGAAACTCTCGTATGAAAGGGAAAACTTCACTTTAGCCCACCAGCAAGTTCAGGAGCCTGACCAGCAACACAACCAATCTCTACAAAAGTCGCTGCTTGCAGAGGTGCCTAACAAGTTGCACAAGTTGGAAGGAGAGGGCTGAGGAGGCTCAGGAATCTGCTCCCCGGCTCCCTTTCACACCATCAGGTTTTAATGTTAATGATACAGCTCCGCGTGCCTGAAGTATTTTTACACTATGCTCGTCTTCTTGTAGCGCCGACTTGTTCCAGGGCGGATGATTAGAATCAGATTTCTGTGATTTCACTGCAGATTAATTTTGTTAAGGGCTACGGATCTGCAGGGAGAAGACGGCTGCAAATAGGCCGGCAGAGTGGGCTCCAAGGGGTTCTCTCCTAAACGGGTAACAGTATCTTTGCATTAACTCCTTACTTTCACCAAGTTTTCCTTTTTGTGGCCGCTAGACTGAGTTCTTTGGGAAAACAGGCATATAGGGAAAAGAAACGTGCAAAAAGTTTTCCTTGAAATTTTGGTTTCAAAGAAAGCCCCCAACCAGAATAGGTTCACAAAGAAAACAGGCCCAAGTAAGACCTGACTGCATCCACCCCAAGTCAAAAGAAGCACCTGAGGAACCACACAGAGGAGATCATTCTGATCTGTCAAGGTCTGTATGTCCTGACATGTGTCAGAGCAATAGCTATTAATACACATGTTAGTGTGCACAAAATCGTTTGGGTATAAAGGGCTGAAGAAAAAAAGAATACGCAGAGGTCTCTAACAGCATTTGTAAATTTCTCCTAATTGTGAAAGAAATAACATTGTTATTTTTCATGGGCAATGGCTACGGAAAATTGTGCTGAAAACCAAACTTGTTCATAAAAATTTAATGAGAATAGAGCATAAAAGTTGTGTGTCTGTGTACACACATAGAGAGTGTAGATTCCTGCAATGCTACATCAGAGAGAAAATGAAATTCTAAGTGGCTCAAAAAACACACAGGAAGATTTTAATTTTCTATTTGCTGTTACAGACCTTAGCCATGAGAATACTGTTACCACTTGGCCTTTTTCTTTACTGGAGGTCAATACCATCGACTTTTTACAACAGAGAGGTAAAAACATCTCTACATAAATCAAAAAATTATGAGGCCCTTCAAAATAATTCTAAGAACTTAAAATGTAATGTAACATAATGCAGAAGGGCACAGAAGTTATAAATACGACGCTGTACAAGCCAAGAGTAATACACGCACCCGGAGTTGTATATACACCGTGCCCAAAGAAGGAACACAAACCAGTGTCTGCAGACGTGTAGTGTGCAGAATTGAAATCCGACAAATAATAAGGAACTGTGGAATGCTGGGTGGTAAAAACGCTTAGGTGAATAAGAGAATTCCCGGGAGACCGGCCGCTCCGTATGGATGTGACTAGGTTAACAAAAAAAAAAAAAAAAAAAAGGAAAAAGAAAACAGATGTGTTTTTTGAAAGTGAAAGCGGAGGGAAGGATGCACATGGTCCTGCGGGAGCGAAACCCAGCGCCCACTCCGCGCCAAGGCAGGGCCGGGCACAGCCGGTCCGGGCCGGCACGAAGCCTCGGGGATGGCCGCCAGCACGTTGAAGGCCCTTTCCGAAGCAGAAGGATACAAAATGCACTTACGGTTCGCGGAGAACCAGCTCCGTCCTCTGCCCGCGGCGCCCGGGCACCCGCCGGCCCCAGCGCCGGGCAAGCCGCGGTCCCCGAGGGCCGCCCGAGCAGCGCCCCCGACCCGACCCGGGCCCCGCGCCCCGTCCGAGCGGCCCCGGGCAGCGCCAGCGGCGCCGCCGCGCTCCGTCTTCGCCCGCTGCGCGCCCGGCAGGTCCCGGGAGCCGAGAACTGGGACTTTGTAGGCCAGTTGAAGACACGAACCTCTCATCTCGCCCGCAAAGACCCAGCCCTCAGCTCGCCCATCAGGCGCAGGCGACCTCTGCTCACGCTATCTTTAATTGAACCCCTTTTTCTGGCCGGTGCCCACCGCCAGCGCAGAGCCCCCGCCCCGGGGCCATTGGGGACTCCGCCGGAGCGGGATCATTCCCTCGGCCAGGGGAGGCAGCGATCCGCGCCGCCCCCTCCCCGAACTTGAAGCTGTCCCGGTCCCGGAGCCAGCCCCGCACCTCGGGCCGGGCCCCGACGCCCATCATGACTCGGCACCGCCGGTCCCGCTCCTGCGGGAACTTCGTGCGCGGAGACGCGGGAGGGAAAACACCAAACGGACAGAAAATCCCGAGCCCCTCCGTTACCTGCTCTGAGTAGGGGGGGGGGCACGGGAAAGGGGCTCGCGGGCCCTCGCGGCCGCCTCCCCGCCCAGAGCTGCAGATCCTCGGGAATCCGTACGGGAAGGGCTCGGGCTGAGCTATAGCCGAGCGGGGAGCGGCAGCGGGCGGGCGGCCGCGCTCCCCGCTCCTGCCTCCCGCAGGCCAGTGGCTCGCAGATGGGTATTTAAGCCGGTATTGGTCACGGTGGGCTTTTTCCTACCTTTCCTTTTTGCCCTTGCAAAAGGCAAAAATAAAAATAAATAAATAAAACGCGTTGCCACAAGGGACGTTGCAACACTTCTATTGGCTTTTCAAACGCAGCGTTTGCCCCAGCGAGATTGAAGTGTCCCGACACAAGAGCACCAGAGAAGTAGGGGAAAGAGGGGGAAAATACCAAAACCACCCAAAAGCAGAAGAAAAAACCCATTAATTAAAAAAAGCCAAAATCCAACACCCAAAGCCATCAAACCGGAGAGAGACGAGCTGCTCCGTGCAGCGTTGCGGTCCCAGGCGGCGGGGCTCCCGTCCGGCGCAGACACGCGTCCCTTAAAAGTTCTCTCCACGTGTTGCGGCCGCGTCCCGGGAGGGTCAACGCGGTCCGGCGCACCGGGGCGGTGCGGGCTCGCTCCGCCGCTCCCGCGCCGTTTAAGGAAGCGGCCAGTCCCCACCCCTGCGCCGGGCAGCTCCCGCCGCAGCCCGGCCCGGCGGCTCCGGCAGCTCTCCCGGGCTGCCCTCCCCACCCGCTATTGTCCGCGACGCCGCACCGGCACGGCCGGCCCCGCACGGGACGGGCGCTGTGTCCGCGGTGCGGAGCGGCCGCCGCGCCCCGCGCAGCCCCGGCCGCTCCCGCCCTTCCCGCGCTCCTCCCGCCGGGGCAGCCCCGCGGCCCCAGCACTGAGGGCGAGGCGCGCCCCCTGCCGGCCGCTCCCGGCGCTGCGCCCAGCGGGGCGAGCGTCGAACCGGGCCCGGGGGGACAAAGCCTGGGGAAAAAGCCTGGGGACAGACCCTGGGGACAGATCCTGGGGAAAAGCCCTGCGGGCAAATTCTGCGGATAAACCCTGGGGACAGACCTTGCGGGCAAATTCTGCGGATAAACCTTGTGGGCAGACCCTGCAGACAGACCCTGCGGATAGACCCTGGGGACAAACCCCGCGGCCAAACCCTGCGGATAAACCCTACGGACACCCCGGCATCGCCCGGCCGGTCACCCACTCCCCACGCACCGAGGCTGCTCGCCGCCGGCATCTTCCTACACTGCTCCCTGTATTATCTTCCTGTACTTCCCCCTGCACTACACTGTGCCTATCTCCCCACACGTCTCCCTGCACATCTCTCCGCACTGTTCCCCGCACATTTCCCTGCATGCTCCCTGTGCACTCCTCACACACCTCCCTCCACAGTTCCCTGCACTGCTCCCTCTATGTCCAGCCTTCCCCTGCACACCTTGAAGTGGGTATGGACACTTTGTCTGTATCACAGGTATGTCAGAGGACATACTCTACCCTTCCATGCGTGCCAAGTCTCTTAATTTACATCTCCAGTAAAGCTGGGTGAGTACACCTCTATGACCGAGAAAACCTGAGCACAAAGCACAGCTGTACTGTGTATAGAGAGATTGTGTAGTTTCATTACAATACACTCAGTTTTAAGAAAATGCCACAAGGACCAGAAAAGTTTTTAGCGTCTTTTGGGATGACTTCTGTGCTCATGCATTATGTAATTGTGTGCTCATGCATGAGGTAATTGTGTGTTCATGCATTAAATAATTGTGTGCTCATGCATGAGGTAATTGTGTGTTCATGCACGACATTATTGTGGCTTCATGCATGTGGTAATTTTGTGTTCATGCATTATATAATTGTGTGCTCATGCATGAAAAAAATCAAAGCTAACAGCCAGAGGCCTCATCTTTTAAATCTTTGGGTTCAGCACCCAATGCACCTCTCTGTCATCTACACCACATTTTTTTCCTGTATCAATAATGAAGACAAGGCAGCCCTGTGTATGCATCGTTATGGACATGGCAAGTGATTCTACCTGGCCTGAGTGGACAGAATGCCAGAGAGAGAACTTGAACTGATCTGCCATGGAACTGCTCTCAATCAACACTGTGAAGCCATCCTCTACACAGAAGAACGTGTTCCTTGGCTGGAAGCCTGATGAATATGCAGAGCCAAGGAACATGTTGTTTAAAACTGATAGTAGAATGCAAAGTGAATCATGGACCATGGGCAAAAAGGTTGGAAGAGGGACAGAGCTCTGTGAGCCTTTTGAAAATAAGACATTCTGGCAGAAGGTAGAGAAGTGAAGAATTTCTTGACCATCTGGCAGGGTTCTGCAGAGCTGATGCCCAGAGAGTACAGGAGAAATTAAGACTTCCCAAAAAGGTGTAAAAGACACTAACATTTTCACTGGTGAAGGGAATAGATGCTGTAGAAATCACTTGGGTTGAACAAGAAAAGACCTCAATAGCTTGTAGGAAATAGGAAACTGCTGCTCTTACAGGATGCAAGATACATCTGCCAACCTCATACTCTCATTTTTTCCTTTTTTTTAAAATACTTTTTTTTTTTTTCTCGGTCTCTATCATGTAGCTGCTCAAAACACCACAGAACAATTCTGAGCACAACAAATTCACAGAAAAAAATGTACCTATGCATATGGAAGGAAGAGCATGAGCCAAGAAATGGAGTTCCTCCCTAATTGAGCTGATGGCACATTGCTTCTCTGATGTCCTGACCAACTGCTTAATTTGCTATTTTCAGCGGCCTCAAAACATGTTGCCTCTTGTCTTGACCTGGCCCCCACTAGTACTGGTGTGAAGTGCCTCTTATTTTTCATGAGAGCAGAGCAAGACTTTCACACAACATTTTTGCCCAGCAGGAGCTGTTCTTCAGGGAGTCTGATCCCACGGGACGTGCCCAGCTGCTGGCAGCCCATTCCCACTTCCACTGACGCCCCTGGCAGCCCTGTGGCAGGAACAGGATAAGGCGTATTTCAGACAAGTCTTCACTTGGCAGGAGGTGCTTCCGTACCTGAGAAGGTCAGGTCTTAGGACTTCATCTCCTCTCACAAATACCTGCTGGCTGCCCTTCATGGTGTGCAGAATCCATGCACAGGGAATCCACGAGTACACCCCCTGCCTGGATGGGAGCTGGGGAGAGGATTAGCTCCACATAGAGCTCAGATGTAATCACGAGTAGATCAAGTTGTAAAGCATCACAACTTACACAATTCTAAAAATAAACATAACCAGTTTGTTTCAAGCTGTTTGGCAGCCAAAAAGCTAATATATTAATAACATTTGACCAGCAATAGCCCAGAACAATAACTATGGAACAACAGATTCTGTCACTTCTGAAAACGGCTCTCTTTGGAAAAAAAGAAAACATTTTCACAAGAGCCACAAACCAGACGGAGTAGCTTCTTTAAAGGTGTTCACAAAGTGGAAGCCTGGTGTGAAACCTCCGAAGTCAGGAGGAATCTTCTGTGGGTGGGAGACTGCTCTGCTGCTGAGTGGGACATGGACCCTGTGGATGCTGCTTGGTCCAGCTGAATGAATGCATGCATTAACCTGAGTCTGTCTTTCTCAATCCTGCCTGTGCTTACGCAGTACCTTTCTCTGCCAGTAGATCACTGATTCGTTAACTCTTTAGTGTGGCACTAAGCAGCATGTGAGCAAGGACAGCTTGTAGCCAACAGCTTGGTGTTTTGGCATCTGACCTTTTTGAGAAACAGCCTAGATTGTCAAAGACATTAAACTTGAATGCAGTGTAATGATAGACATCGTTGAAATCCACTGACGGTGCAGGACGAAATTGCAGGACTGGTCTTCACCTGAGAATATTAATTCACAACAGAGACCAGGGTCAGATCTCTCTCTCTCTCTCTTTTTTTTTTTAAATTTTTTTAAAAAATTTTTAACAGAACAATAGGAATAGCAAGTTTGTGATTAAAAGTTCAGGAATATGCGAATATGAAGTACTGCAAGGAGCTGGCCTGACCCCATGACCTGTGCAGGAACACCAAGCCGCCAGGTTCATTAAGGATGCACAGGAAACTGCAGTCCCTCCTCTGAGATCTTTACTGGAACCTGGTGGTTCACCTCAGAGCACCCATGCAACACCAGTGAGCTGCAGCCTCCTGTCACTGCTCAGACATGCTTTGGTTCTCTGCTCACTGGCCAAGGCTCTGCCTCTCCAAAGAACCTCTGGCAAATCATTAATGCAAGAGAAATGCCCTACCAAAAATTGGGTCTTCATATTTAAAGCATGTGTGCATATACTGGGGAAAGGAGAAAATCACAGGACTAATGAGCTATGATTAAGCTCAGAAATAATGGTTTCCTGTTCAAACATAGAGCTCTGTCTCTTCTTAGTACAACTACCTCATCCCCAGTTGTGTCTATTAAAGACAATTACTGGGGGAGACAGATATGTGTAACCAGATGTGGAAATAATGGTCAGCACCATATGCAGTTTAAATTCTTTGGGCCTGAACAAGTTACATAAAATAAATTGTGTGTCTGTGTTTGTGCACTGTGGAGCAGCTGTCAATGGGGAAATCCCCTTAGCCCACTTTAATCCTACATTCCACAATCCCCAGGGATTAAACAAATGCACTAACATTATTTACTGTAATGCTCCCTCCCTGGGGGGCTTCAGTCCGTGAAATCCACTCCAGCATTTGCAGGTTCCACTTGTGAAATAGGCTGTGCACATTCTATATTTGGTAGCTCACAAGTACTCTTTCAGTTGGGCCCAGAGTGATGAAAGGACAGGAGTCAGGAATTCAGCTCAAGCAAGACTCAAAAGGACCAGGCTCAGGCATGGAGCTCATTTCTCACCGTGCAGGTCTTGCACAGGCATTGAGGCATTGCAGTGACTGCTGAGAGGGGACAGTGATCACAGGACTGTACAAGATGCTTTCCTAGAATTAAAGATGCTGCCACAGTATGAGTTCTCCTGTCTATACTCTGGAAGTATGAAAGGAGGCTTTAAACCCAGCCACACCAGTAGAGCCTCACATACCTCCTGCTTTCTTTTTCCTATGATGAAATCTGTGTTCAAACTTGGGTACAATCCCTGTGAAATTAGTGAAGGGATTCCACTGATCCAGATGCATAATCCCCACAGTCCCAGTAAGGCTATGACAGTGCAAACTGCACAATGCCATCAAACTCTTGTAACATCTGGGTTCAATTGATGGCCACAATGCCCAGCAATAACACAGACAAGATTCAGGCTCCCAAGGACCCTCTGACACACTTGCAAGGCCAGCTGATTGCTCCATCTCTTGCTTAAGCTTCCCATCCAAGTTTATTACAGCTTCTTCAAAGACAGTAAACATTACATTCTATATTAGGCTGTCCTTGCCTTGAATTCATATACAATTTAAATTCTTTAACTTGGGTGATTGTACCAACTCAGCACTAGTTTGAAGCACCACTGCCACAAATGAGCTGGCAAGGCAGAGCCCCAGGGAGCACCCTCTGAGGCAGCCACTGCTCTTAGCGCAGGGGATGGTTTGGCCCTGTGTCCTTCAGGCACAGCAAAACTTCAGAGGCAAAGGAGTTTCACACAATAGCAGAGGCTGAACCTCTGGAGGTCACCTGGTCCCACCTGCTGCTCAAGCAGTGTCACCTAAAGAAGGCTGTCCAGGGCCATGTCTGGATGCCTTTTGAATTCCTCCAAGGATGGAGACTTCACAACCTGTTCCAGCGTCACTCCTGCTCACTTGGAAAACGGTTTCCTCATGTTCAAATGCAACCTCCTGTGCTTCAGTGTGTGCCCTTTGTCTCTTGTCCTGTTTGCTGCTGAAGTTTTTGCACTGACCTGATATCTCAGGCTGGCCCCTGAGCCTGGCTTTGTCACTGTAATCACCAGGCCTGTGCAGCTATACTGTGCAGAATGCAAAGGCAATTCATCTCCATGAGATTCAGAGAATTGCTTAGGTTGGAAAGGACCTTTCAGTCCAACATTAACCCAGCACTGTTAAGTCCACCACTAAGCCATGTCCCTAAGCAACACATCTTTTAAATCCCTTCAGGGAGGGTGACTCAACCACTTCCCTGGGCAGCTCTTTCCAAGGCTTGGCATCCTTTCGGTGAAGAAATTTTTCCTACTATCCAATCTAAGCCCTCCCTGGTGCAACTTGAGGCCATTTCCTCTTGTCCTATTGCTATATTAATCCAACACCTGACTCTGCTCCCATGGCACTGCATTTACAAACATATCATTTCATCAGCTCAAATAGAATTTTTTTCCAATTTACAGAAAGATCATCACAATAAAAGCTATACTCATGTTACTGCTCTTCATTCTGCAACAGCTTGCTCAACTGCAGTGAACTTCATTCAGTGGTAAAGGCAAGAGTGTACACAGATAAGGAGAACCCTGCACACAAATTTTCCAGGCCTAGGCTCTGAAACTCTTAAATTTTTTTTTTCATATAGTTTACAGCCAGGAACATGAGAAAGTGCCTGAGAGGGAGGCAGAGAGAAGAGCAGGGCTTCTGTGAGCAGCAGGCCCTGTGCTGCTGAGGTTAAACAGGTTATGAAGAAGGGATTAGTAATCTCCCATCCATCCATCTTGCTTCTCCTTCCCTGCATAATTGCAGTTCATTTGAGACACACTGCCTGGAGTGTCAGCTGGCATTTTCTGGGCTGCCCAGAAGCAGTAGCTGCCATTCAGCACTACTTTTTCAGTCTAAAATCTGTTTCACAGGTTCTCTCGGGAAGCTGAGCGCTGCTCTGCACTACACCAGCACGGCAGTGAGGATTCCCACTCCCTCTCCTGGGTGCCCCTGGAGCTTATTCCCAACATCCT
Organism: Brachypodius melanocephalos; assembly: GCA_013398615.1. Taxonomy (NCBI): domain Eukaryota; kingdom Metazoa; phylum Chordata; class Aves; order Passeriformes; family Pycnonotidae; genus Brachypodius; species Brachypodius melanocephalos. The sequence goes on along the minus strand of VZSR01001033.1, from coordinate 1,674,225 downwards.
ACAGCTGTCATTCCCACTGGGACCCCTGGCTCCCGGAGGAGCAGCAGCATTGTTGCACTGGGCCCTCCATCCATCCCAGTCAGGTAGGAACACCCTGACCTGTCCATTAATATCTAATTACAGATGACAGTAGCAACCTCGGGACCTGTGTAAGTGTTGCTACTCCTGCATCAAAGCAAAAATACAACTGGGTTCCTCACAGGAGAACTTCACAACTGCTCCGCTCACATTTCTGGAGAAGGGGACACCAGTAACTCTGCCCCTTGAACACAGAATAAGAATTCTCACTCTGCCTTTCCTATAGTGCTATAAACAGAGTTTTCAAGGGGAAAAATATTTCTTATTTCCTATCTCACTGTCATTTTTAAAATTACTGAATTCTGCAGCATTCAATGGATTACTATTCACAAACACGTACCTGCTTCTCTGGCAGAACAAATCGAGTAATTTCTGTTTCTGCTGGAGCCCTCGGCATGCAGACAAAAACATTTTTTATTCATCAGTGGTAAAAGGCTACAGCCATTTGACTTTAAACACAGACATGCTTCTGGGCTCTCTTCCAGGAAGTCTGTGTCACCCAGGCTTTAGATCGATATGCTTGTCTGCAAAGTCACCCTTTTGATCTGTAATTTTTCATTTTGACACAAGAAATGCCTTTTGGTCAAACTTCAGCAGTCCATTAAATTCCAGGCATAATAGAAATGGGAATCACATTGCTGTAGCCATGCGAAGATTTCCACAGTTTGGGGTTTATTTACTCATGGGTTAATTTACTCTGTCATATATTTGGGACTCAGACAACGTTGCAAACACTGTTCTCCTGCCTCATCTGAGCCTCCTGCCCAGTTTGGGGTGGTCTCACTGGCACAGGCAGCTTTATAAAACATTTTGTATGTTTAATTGTCCAACGTGCAGGAAATGTTGTTGTGGTTTCGGACTGAGGACATGGAGCATCCTCCCACCCTGGTCCTGTTGTTCACCTCACAAAGAGGGGTCTGGGCTGCTGGGACACCCCCACAACGGGAGGGGAACTGTGCCCGGCTCATCGCCCAGCTGGCTCAGACTGGTCACCCCTGGCACACCACGCTCTTCTTGCACAACCCAGCACAGACCATTTCTTTCCAAGGTCAAGGTTTCAGGGCTGATTTTTTTTTTTTCCTCTCTCCCCCTGCCCCCTACTTTTTTTTTTTTAAGGTGCCAGCCATCCCATGGAAGGATAACCCAAAAAGCAGGAGAGGTGGGAAACCAATCCAACACATTATTAATGGGAGAAGCAGGTCTGGCCAGGCTTTGGGACAATCCCCCTGCCTGGCTCCACACAGCAAGGGCCGAGCAAGGCTTTCCAATGATCTCACTGCTATTTCTGACCCAGACACAGCTCCTGCCATGTTCCCAACACACTGGTTTTTGGTTGCTGAAGTTTGACCTAAGAGAGGATGCAACTGACACTCAGGAGAGTTGCAAAGTGCTGAAAATGTTATTGTAATTTGAACAAACCCCATTATTTTTAGTCCCCATTCACATCTTACCTTTCAAAAGCAAACATTTTCTGTCAGTCTCTCAAAAATACATAAAATACATAACTCAGAAATACTGCTAAAATTGAAAGTTTACAAGAAATACTGTTAAAAATGATTAATTTTTGCACTTATTTTAAAGCAGTCAGGAAAATGTCTGGATTCTGAATAACTGGTTTGTCAAGCCAGAGAGGTCAGGGAATTCTATATTTAAATGTGGCCAAGATTTTCAGCAGTAATACATCTTTTAAGTACATTAATTGTAATATGTTTTTATTAGGTAATTAAAAGGGGCCTCATTTTAATCCTCATTTAATAGCTCCTCATTTCATAGAGGTGTTATATTCAGAGGGAGGCAGCTCAGTATTTTCTGGAAAAAAAATCAAAGATCTTAAAGCAACTCAGAAGGGCCACCTAAAATTTTTAATGTTTTCAGTCAGGACTTGTGTCCAAAATAAACAACTCTTTCCTCAACCTACCAAAACCCCAAGCCAAACCCATCTCCAACACAGCTATGATCAGATCATAAATGTCTTGATTAAAGTTCATTGGCTGGCCCTTCAGGACTTTAGCTATTAATTAAAGCCAAAATCAAATTTATTGCCTGAGTGAGTAAGAAGAGGGACGGGAATTTGGGAGGTGAGCAAATTTGTGACCTGCCCAACATATCCCTGCCCTGAAGACAACAAGGGCAGGATGGCACACACAGAACTGCCTGCTCCTGAACACAAAGGATCTGGTTGTGTTGTTCCAGGCGTGTTGTTCCAGAAGTGAAGATGCACAACAGCAATCCTGGGACAAGGCTCTCCCATGGGCCTTTCCCTGGGAATCCAGCAGGGAGCCTGTGAAGGACCTCCCTCACAGACACCCAGGGGAATATTCCAGTTCTGCAGAGACTGAAGTTAAGCAACTGCTGAGCTGCCTGGATGTGTTATGGCCACAGAAAACAGTAATGCCAGAGCTTTATTAAAATACCTGGTTCACAGTTCCTGGGTTTGTGGCACACGTTTGGGCAGGACTCAACTGCTTGACTTTACAGGATGGGAAACCTGCTTCAGGGAGAACCTCAGTTTCACAACTGGTTTCGACCAGAAACAAACCCACAGAATTCTGAAAATCTCTGCAAAAGCTGCAAGATGGCTTTTGAACCAGTAGAAACATTTTGGTTTGACATTCCACTGTGAAATTATGTAGGGAAAAAAAAAATCAAAATAGGGTGTTTCAAAGCTGGAACTTTCATCCTCAAAAGCCTCCAACAAAGGTGATGGAATATTGACAGCACTCTATTTTGCAAGTAAAATAATGTCTGCATTTTTCTAAACAAGTTCTAAACTGTATTTCCTGTTTTTATATCAAAACGTACTACAGCTTGTTTTGTGGCTTGCTAATAACATCCTGCACAACCATTTTGTGCAGATCTCCCCAAATACCTCATGCACACACACTTCCAGCCCCTGCTGAGAAAGGCAAACAGCCTCCTGCCCAGTCAGGTCCAGGCCAAGTGTGGCACAGGAAACAGCAAAACCAGCTTTTCTTAAGCATCAAAGGAAGCAGCAAGTTGTTTGGAAGAGGCTCCTCTGCTCTGCCCAGATATTGCTGATTTTGCAATACAATGACTCGACTCTTCACATATTTTAAGCTGTCTGAAAGCAGCAATAACCAAAGTGATGTAATACAGAGGCAGCAGAAATGCCCTCACACGTGTGTCATGCTTTGCACAGACTGAAAGATCAAGAACCAAGAAATCAGGGTAAATTCTGGTGTAAATGGTACAATCTCACAGAAAGGGTGGTCAGACATTGGAACAGGCTGCCTGAGAAGTGGTGGAATCACCACCTCTGAAAGGGTTAACAGATGTGGATGTGGCAGGTGAGGAGATGGCTCAGCGGTGAACATGACAGCGTGGGGTTCATGGTTGGGCTCGATGATCTTACAGGGCTTGTCCAACCTTACCAATTGTATAATTTGAACTGCACTGAGCGCTTGCTTGTCCCAGGATTCGGCCTGTCAGTCTGTGAGAAGTGCATCAAACCCAGCCTCTACAGAGAAAGCACCAGCAAGAGGATTCCTCACACCCGAGCGCACCCAACATTTCCCCTGCAGTATCACAAACATCCGCTTTGTTTCAGCTGTGATTCCCCCAGTTTAGGACACGGGTCCTGAGGCAAAACGCCGAGATATGTCCTCTGCAAGGGGGTTTCTGGATCCGGGATGCTGGAGGGGACATTGGGGCCGGGGTACCGGGAGATGCTCACCCGCGGGCTCCCAACCCGTTCTGCAGCAGACACCCGACAGTCGGGACACCGGGCCAGCCGCACGGTGGAACATCCCCCGTGATCCGCAGCTTCCTCGCGGGGCTCGGGGCCGCATCTCCGACACTGACAACAAAAATGAGCCGCAAACGCGGCGTCCGCGGCGGGACTGCCAGCGCACCGCGCTGCTTCGGCAGGCACGGACGGGGTTCGAACCCGCGATCTTCGGTTTACGAGACCGACGCCTTACCACTTGGCCACCGCGCCCGACGGGCTGGCTGCACCCGTGCGCCGCCAGTGGAAGGCAGCGAGCGGCGCGGGCGGCCCGGGCCGGGCGGGAACGGGACAGCGCGGCACAGGACGGGCCGGGCCGGGAGGGCGGCCCGGGGCGGTGGGGTCGGGGCGGGACGGAGCGGGCGGAGCGGGGCGGCTGCGCCGTGCGGGGGCTCCCGCGGGCACGTGCGGACGCGGGGCGGAGCGCCGGGGGCGAGAGGGAGGGCGGGCCCTGCCCCGCCTGCACAGCTCGGCATCCCCTGCCCCGTATCCCTGCAGCGGCGCTCCTCGGAAAGCCATTCCCTCTGCCACCACCCCAGCCGTGTCCCCGGTGTCCCCGAGCGCCGCTGCTCCGACACCGCGGAATCCCCGGGGAAGCTTTACTTTTCCTCCTTCCGGTGTTTCTCACGGAGAGGAACGCGGTGCATCACTGCGAAATCATAGGGCTGCCTTAGGAAACAAACAGCGGCTGTTGGGAACGAGGAAAAGTCCTGCCAAGCTCACACCTCGAGCACTGTCGCTCGGCAGGGCTCCGGCACCTGCTCCCGGTGTGGGGCAGGGGAGGATCCCTTGGTTTGGAGCCAGCCCTGCTCGCTCACACCGGTGGGACACATCTCCCGGCACGGCACGGCAAGGCACGGCTCCGTTCCGGCACTGCCACCCTCCGTCTCCCTGAGAGCCAAACAGCGGCGTTTCCACCCCTTCCCTTGGGACAATATCAGGCAGTCTGTATTTCCTAATATTCAAACTGAATTTTCTCGTTTTACTTCAAACCCATTATGTTCTGTTTACACAGTCAAATCATAATAGCATAAATCATAAATACAATACTACATTATTAATATTTCCTCCTCCTTGGGTTTCCAGCAACCAAATATTTGATCTTATGGCTAACACTTGGTTAAAACCCAAGAAATGAATCAGCTCTCATTTTTATCACCATGAGCTGAAAGGCAGGAGGGAAGAATTTGAAGGTTGTCGTTTTGAACCATTATTTAGCTTTGCATTGAAATTTTTCATCCTGGTTTCTAGTTTTGAACCAATGTTGGGCAGTAGAAAGTAATATTTTTTTTTTTTTTTTTTTTTTTTAATATACTCCTCCTGTTAACTACAAGCCAAACCAAACAAAAAAGAAAAAAAAAAAATCCAGGCACAGTTAGAACCAATCTGACATAGTAGAATCACTATTTCTACTTTACGCTATGAATTTGCAACCAGGCCCCACTCTCTGCTGAATCAGATCTGAGTTATACAGCCTTTATTACAGGGATGCATCCTGTGTTCACTATGTGCTCCTTGCTCAAATGAACCAACCACGTGAGGCCTGATCAACTCATTCCAAAGAGAAACAGTTGCTTTCCTGAGGGTCCCATTTTTAGGTCTTCATATAAATACTGCAGCAAATGGATCCAAAAAAGGTTTACTTTTTGAGGCTACAGTCATTTGGGAAGTCAGCATCCCAGCGATATTCAGAGCCTGAAAACAGCAGGATGGCAAGAGCTGCTGGGGTTGCAGAACTTGCGGATATTTTTCAGCCACGTCCTGCACCCTCTGTGGCCCTGGGCTTTGCATTTCAGGCAGCAAGTGTTGAACCACACCCCTGTGCACAGGACAGCCCTGGCAAGCCTCCTCCTCCTTCCCCAGCTCTGGCAGAGTGATGGGAAGAGCCCGGCTGTGTTCTGTTGCAGGGAAGCTCTGCTGTGCTGTGCCCATGTCCTTGCTGCTCCCTGGAATGGGGCCACTGAAAGGGGCCTTCAAGGCTGCACCTTTCATCCAGATTTACACAGTATTTCCAAGAATGAAAGCAAACCCCTCTGCTGCTGCTGCTTTTCTTCAGGGCATCCCCCCATTCATTGCTGCGCACAGCCAGAGCTAAAGGACAGGCTTGGTCAGGGGTTATTTCTCTGACACGTGGGCCAAGTGCTCAGGCTGACCAGAGGATTCCTGAAGGGCTGAGAGCAGCCCTGCTGGTGACCCATCAGGTTTTAAATAAAACCCTGAGCACGTTAAGAAAAGCCACAGGGTGGCCAAGAGAGACAGTGTTTCACAAAACACAACCAGCAATTTTCTCCAGTACAACAGGGAGAGAGCAAGCAAAGCCTTTCAGCAGCTGAGTTCCATTACCTCTGTTGGTGCCACAGCACAGCTCCTCTCTGTCTTTTCAGCAACAGTCATAACCCCTGTTACACACTATCACATCAAAATACAAACTGCATCATCCATCTGCTAAGGCACAAAGGTCTCAATGTGACAGAAATTCAGATTTAAGCACCACGCCAGAATACATGCTGACATATTATTATTGCAAAGTAATTTTAAAATTACCATTAACCCAAATAGTTATGGTTATACATCTGGGACAGTCTTCAATTTACTGGTCATATGCTCTAACCTTTATTTGTATCCAAAAAGCTCCAAGTTTGAATTTCACCCAGAGTTACGCAAGCTAGGAGAGTCCCTGCTGCATTGCATGTGTCAAAAGACATTTAGAGTGAGTGGAGTGACACAACCCAGATCCCAGTCTGCCATCAGAGGTTCAGGACAACGTTGACACATGGGCCATCACAGTGAACAGAGCAAGGGAAAACATCAAAGTCTGGGCTTTGAGACTGCTGTGCTGAAGAAAACACGTCAGCCAATACAACCTGAGCAGATCAGAGCCTACTGCCAGACTACAGGAGCTGGCTGATGTACTCCCTTGGTGCTCCCACGAGATGTATTTCCTCTTTGTAACAGTTCTCCTTGTCACTCCCCAAGTTCTCAGGAGTCAGAACTGCAATCTGTTTCCTACTCTGCTGCTACTCCATTTAGCCTCTGTCTGCCTCCAAACCCACTTTTCCCCACAAACGATCAGAGGAAGGCAACAATCACCTCCCAGGAGTTCTGAGCTTTAATTCCTCATTGTAAAATGACCAAAGGGTCTTGCATCTCCCCAGTCCAATAAGAACAGCATAATTGCAATAAACTATTACAGACTTTGTGATAGGTGGTGTTGATGATTCCTGCCCCCAGAGCAACACGTGATTTGCTTTCCCACTGTGTCTTTCTCATGTACCAGCGAGTAAGTGCTTGCAAGTAGGTCAGTAGCACATTAGACTGAGCTGCTGAGATTTGGGAACAAAACTGCTCCCTGTCTCTCTGGTGAAGTGGTTTAGCATACACACTAGGGAGTTTTCTTTGAGTCTACTGTTATAAATTTGAATGTCCAACATCTCTTTGCTGGGAGGAATCTGGGAACAGGGATGCCTGAGAGTATAACACACAGGTACGTTGCTCCATGGATTATTCATACAGTATCTTTGCTCTGATTCCCCAAATATCTGTAGCCACTGTGAGAAAAGCCACCTCACAGCCTCATGGGATGATACTCTAAAAGACATATATCAGGTTTAGAGACTACTGTCAGTCAAATGAAAGCTGTTTGGTATAGTATGATCACTCGAAGACTATCAAAATGTTTTTGAAAGGAAAAAATTTGCCCTGCAAGGCTTGAACTGATTAGTGAAGTCTTTTCAAAATTCCCTTTCCTCTTCTGCCTTGCTCCAAGCCTAGCTAGAGGCAGAGATCTTACCATCTTAAACTGTGCTTTGTGTTTATTTTAAATAATATGCCACAGGCTTGGTTCCCTGGCTTTACACCCTTCACCATCTTTCACACAGGTGTGAAATGGTCACATTTTGTTAGCCCGAGGACACGAGGTGACACTGGAGGTGCAGGCTGGGGGTGGGAGCAGCAGCTTTTCAGGAGTCGAAATTCAAACCCACTAAATCCCCTGTGGAAACACATCTCTGAACCACCTGTACCCTGTGGCTATGTCAGGCTGGGCTTTGCTGACATTCCCAGGCCAACCCCGATGGGTTCATCTGAGATGCTGCTGGGCTGGTAGGACAGAGCAGGGAACTGCACTGGGCTGCTCGAGGGGACACCTCGCCCTGGAGCGTCCCCAACACGTAACAAAAAGGCTCCATTTTTCCCAAGGAAGGAGCATCCAGCATTCCTCTGGGCTGACAGTGTCCACCCCTCTGTCAGCAGCATTTTCCCAGAGCACTGGACCCCTCTGTTGGGCAGTGTGCCCACAGACACCAACCCAGGGCCGGCTGCCTGAGGGGACCGGCCCACGGCACGCTCCCCTCACTCCACACAGACCTTGCAAAAAGCAGCCTGGAACCTCAGCTGCTCCTCACTTGCTATTCTTTTGACTCCAGCAGTTAAAATAAAGCCCAGAGAAGAGGCCAGCAGGTCTGGTGGGTCAAACTGGAGACTAAAAGAAAAAAATTACCTCAGTGTCAGTCGGGCAGGCCCTGGGTGCGCCCTCCACCGTCACACCTCACACAGAGCCTGTTGCTCCAGCCGTGGGGACGTGCTGAGTCCTGGCCCGAGCCCACATCAGGCTGAGGATCTCCTCTGGTCTGCACACCCGGCACCTGTGACAGGTCCTGGCTCCCAGTCACAGCCAGAGGTGTCCCAGCACTGTCCTGGTCCCTCAGGGACAAAGCTGGTGGTGCTGCTCCGAGGACGGCCCCTCCAGGTACACCCGGGAGCCTCAGCCTCGCCCAGGGGCTGCCCACGGCAGAGTTTTCCCTCAGGACTCTCCCGGGGAAGCTGCTGCCTTCGGCTGAAGTGTGAAACTCCCCTCAGCACATGCCCTGGGGTGGTCACTGCTGGCCATGCCAGCTCGGACTGCCCCAGCACTGCAGGACACGGCTCCAGGCTGTGCCCTCCCCACAAACAGCTCACTGCTCCTCAAGGAAGGAGCCACAGCACTTGCTCATCAGCTATGCAGGTCAGGAAATAATTATATTTAAGTCACATTAAAAAGCTGGAGCCAAAAAGCTGCAAACAGCTTCCAGCCCGAGTTCCCATCAATTGAGAAGGGCAGTGTTGAGGGTGGAGAGATTAATGGGTTGGTCCTGTGAAGCTTCAGCTTGGAAATTGAACACAACTGTGGATGTCAGGTAAGGCATGTGTTGAGCAAATTCCTTCCCTGGTGCCATCTGTGTAACTTAAGCAAAGTTAATGAAGCTGGTGTTTGGGCAGGTGAGAACGGAATTGTGCAATTCTTCTTTAAATGAAAGGACAGAAACAGAGGTGGACCAGGGAGGAAGGTGAGGAGGGACATTCAATCAGTCACCCACCACAGACAACATTTTAGTCATGCAGGGAAAGCAAATAATTTATTTACATATCTGATTGTACATTACAGCTACCTGAAGGATCCACAGAAGCAAGGACAACTTTATTGTCCCCAAAAAGTATTTCAAGAAAATACAGAGAAAATAGTGTAATGGCACATTGCAACAGTACCAACATCACTTCACTGATGTTATAACTTACAGAATGAGATTAAAAATAGTCATATGCCACTTTTGCTGGCTGCTTTTTTTTAATAACAATGGAGCAAGTGAACTTTGCTCATTTTCATACCAAGCAGGCTTTGAAATAAAAAATAAAACCACCTCCTTACTTCTAAGGCAGCTTTATATTCTGTGAAACGGGTGTCAAATTCCATCAAAAAAATTCTGTTCTGTGAGAGTGGAACATGTTTTTATAGATAAAAGCTTTGGTTTCTTGGAAAATTTAGGGAATATTGATGATTTTTTCCTTGAGATTTACCACAGTTTATTATCTCACTGTGTCTGGAGGCTGGTGAGTGGGGTATTGATAAACAAGGTGTGAGAGAAGGAACCGTTTGAGGATCTCATCAGATGAGCAGGGTCAACACTCCAGAAATGAAACCACCAGCTCAAGAAGAGGCTGGAGGGAGGGAAGGACACTTCTAGGACCAAGTCCCTGGTTGCCAGAGTTTCAGATGTCCAGGCTTACAATGCAACTACACAGCTTCCCAAATGCTGTGGGAGAGTGCTGTGCTACAAACCCCAAGGGAAGGAGTTTGTTCAGCATTTGCCAAAATGTGAAGAGGAAAACACCCAATGTCTCACATCTGCAAGAGGAAGATCTCCAGTCATGCAGACCCAGGGTCTGTCCTTAGGAAATGCTGCCACAGAAGGCAGGGAGGGAAGAGAAGGAGGAACTAAAGTATTTTAGGCACTCTAAGACAGAGAGTCTATGAATTGGTAATGCTATTTCTCTTTCCATTTCAATGGGCAAAGTAAATCACTTGCCTGATCCCACAAAAATAATCCCAGAATGGAAGTTAACCTGAAATGGACAATGTGTTCAAATGAGGTTTTGGTCTGGTGCCCATTTCAAGTATAAAAGGAAGCAAATTAGCTTTAATGGAAATAAAAACTATAATCACCAAATCAGGACTGTAACATTTAATTGTTTTATTATTTTGAATTAACTGAAGCCAACAAGTGGATAGAATTGGTCTCATAGCGATATTAAAACAATAAATCTGCAGAGTGTGTGTGACATTGCCTTGCAAGAGACCAACCATCAGACACAACATTCCTAAAAGACAACAAAGAACTGCTAATTATGTTAAATTTCATTTGCTACGTAATTTAGACCATGACCTAGTGCTTCTAAAAAAACCTGTACAAAATGAGTATTTTTTACATCTCAGAGGCACATGAATACAAATCTGATCTATTTTATATATACACATGTACATTACAAGAAACCAGATGATTAAAGAAGTGTATATAAAAAGTGTCCAAAACCAGATGATAAAATGCGAAAATAAAAAGTATCCTCACAACAGAGAAGTAAAAGGCACAAGTACTAAAATATGTAACCATGCAAAAAACGTGACTAGGCTGTGCAACAGAGAAAAACAAATGGCTCTCACAACTGATTTTACAGTAATTCTCAAAATGTCTCAGTATTTAAATATATATCAGTGCAACATTTACTGCCCTGTAGTGTACTGAAGTCTTCACAGGATACTAAACTCTTGGTTTTCCTTCTGATGTCCTTTCTCCAAAGCCAGAATTTAGCTATGGATAAGGTAGTAAACAAAACAGGGCTGATGCTCTGGAGTGTAAGATCATCACTGGGAGGAGGAGTGTCTGCAGCCCCCCTTACCCTCTGCACAGATCTGTCCCCCAGAATAGTCCCCTGCCACCCCTCACTGGGGCACAGCGGCTCTGAGGGGTCTCCAGGGTGTCACTGTGCCCAGAACAGTGACAGCAAAGCTGACAGCTCAGATGTGACAGCTGCTCCACTCACGGCACCTCCATTCCAGGGCTAGGTGTCCAAATTACACTACAGAAGCCCATGTTTGTTAATGTTTTCATTAGTTTAAAGTTTAAGTAAAAACGAATCTCTCTAACAGCATGTTTGACCAGTTACTACTCTCGCAGTAGAACAGAAGCCCCAGACTGAAGCCAGCAAGCTGAAACCCAGGGTGCAGAGAACACCAGGAGCCCTGTCAGCTGGCTCCACACTGTGGCAAGCTGCGGTAGCGTGGCCCTGCCTGCAGACTGCCTGCAGATCCTCACGGGCTGCTGCTGTGACCTCTGTGATGTGCTGGCCACGCTGAGCTGCACGCCTGAGCCTCCCAGAGTGTGTCAGTGGAGCGTGCAGTGGGACACCTGGACAGAACCGAGGCACATCCCAGGGAACTCTCACCTGCATCACCTCCAGGTTTACTCACCCTACCTGCTTGTATGCCATGAGAATCAGCTACAACGTTCTGTCACGTACACGGGACACAAACCAGTTTTCATGACCACAAAAAAGGCAAGGACAGGACTGGCCTGGTATAAAGACAGGACTGAAATTCTTGCCTTGGTAGCTAAAGTCACACTGAAGCCAAGAATATTGAATTTGTCCCTCCCATCTGCGCAAAGTGCTGCCCCAAGGCACACATACACCTGACAGTGGCTGGGAACAAGACCAAGAGTGTAAATGAAAACAGAACACTAAGGAAGACTCCCAGAAAGAAACAACTCTCATGCACATGTGAGCAAGTCCCAGTGCATTATGCAGAATGACAGGATTCAGACCCAACACCGACTGCAATCCTCAGCAAACTCTAAAGGTACATGCAGAGTTTCATTAACTAGAAACCCATGCATGATTTAACAGCAAACTGCTCCTAGGATCAGTATTTTTAATTCAAAAATACTGAGATGCAAAGGAACAAAATGCCAGAACTGTGGAACTATGTCCTTTAAAACCAACCAGCTGTGTTACATCACCTGCCATGATTTCTTGACAATGTTTCTTGAGTAACAAATGACAAGAATATGAGCATTGCTACTTACACCAGGAACTGCTCAGTTGAAGTCTGAGTCAAGTTTTCACTTAAATCAGTATAAGCCAAGCCACTGATTTGGCAAGTGTTTGATCAGCTGCTACTTCCTTCCTTCCTTGGAAAAAAAATCCCTCAGACCACACCATACAGTATTTATTTTAAGAGAAAACCACTGTATATTCACTGCCATTAAAGAATGTAAAAAAAGAATTCTTTTATTTGTAAATTCTAGTTCTTAGACTCATCACATGTCATGGGCACTGTGATGCACAGACCACTGAGCAGTGCCTTGTGTAGCAGCCCACAATGTGTGTTTATATATCAGCTTCCAAGCCCTCATTTACAAACCAGATTAGGGGAGTCTAAATACTGTTGGTCTAGATCCTCTCTGGAGAGCAATGCAGTTCTACCAAAGTAAATGGAGCATTGCTGCACTCAGACAGCAAAATATTTGTTGATACACATCTTTGAGAATTAATAATGCTGTGTTCAACTCCCTACAGAGCTGGCTGAGAAATATTTGATTTTTTCCCAAAGACCATGAAAGGAAAGTTGGCAGCAAAAGTGCATTAGATGCTGGGGTTTTTTTTTTGAAACTTCCTACATATTTGCATATTAAAAATTCCTTAAAAATAGATGGGATGGTTACAGTTCATCAGTGTTGCACTTCAAGACAAATTCTCAAACAGCTTCAGTCTTAAATAGAAGCTATTCAAAAAGCTGAAAAGTCATCTTTTGATGTCAAAGCAGTTTTGAATCAGCATCATTCCAAAATCAGAACTAGGCAGCAGCTGAAGACTGAAGTCTGGAGGGAAGCAGCCAATACCAGAAAAATCTTGAGAGACTACATTTCAGGTACCCTCTAAGTGCAAGTTTTGAAAGAGGTAATTTTTTTGCAGTACCTTGTGTGGGACTAGCCTGACCAAGGGCAGCTTCTAGCCAAAAGCCAGACTTTTTTTTTTCACTGTCCAGAAATACCTGTAGTGGTTTGCAACAGGTTTGACCAGAATATCATTTAGCGTTTCAGAATCTAAGGTCAAATGAACCAAGAAACAGATCAAGATACAGTACCTGGGATTGTGTTTGCATCCCCAAGGGTTAAATAGAACCATGGGTTTGACACAGGAGTGTTTACTGCATTTGTGTATTGCCAGAAGGAGATGATACCACATTTCTATGTCTGAAGGGATTTAGGGAAGGGAGGGAGGCCCTTGTTCCACCAACAGTAACACTGACAGAGGCAGGCTGTACTTTCCTGGCCAGCCTGGGAACACAAAGGATGTCCACAGCAAAGAAGTAAGAAATTTATCAGAGAACAGATAGCAAAATTAGTGTCTCCCTATTCGCAACAACTCCTGTCTGTTCTGCCAGTGTCTGTCTGACACTTGATCAAAACATGCACTCTCTGCAACACTGATATCAGATTGCTCCTTTCCCTGCCCCAGTGAGCCATCAAGCGATCCTTTATTACCAGATGACCTGCATGCCATAAAACACATTGACTTCTTTTCTAGGATAAAAGGGTTCTCCAGGGCTTGAGTTGCAAGACAGGTTAGTCTAAAATCTATAGTTACTCAGTCTAAGAATGCAACTGCTAATTAATATTTTTGGAGGTGGATACCTTAGAGAAAAATATATCTGCCAGTGAAATGCCTCTCCCACCTCCAACTCATATTATTTATCAAACATGGCAAGTTTCTGGATATGATTTCCACAGTAACACATGGCAGTATGACACCAAGGGCCCCACAGGAGCAGAAGGATACCTCCTTTACACAATAAAACACAACTACAGACACCACCAACATGGTGGTAAGACATCTCTTCAAATGCAAACACTGGAGCAAGGAAGAGCTTCTAAATACTAACACAGCTGGGTACAGAGCTGAACAAGAAGTCCTGCAAGTGTTAAGAAATTTCCACTGCTGGGTACCCTTGGCTAGAATATCCCTTTTGGGATATCAGCCAGATTTGGTGATTATTTGTCACTACTAGTGACGATACACCTCCTACGTATAATTATCTACACAAAAACTAGGCTATCACTACAGTCGTGTCTTCTGTTCAAGTTCACAGGCTTTGCTTTCAGTGAAACAGTCCTCAGCATTTGCTGATGTTCCACCCTCATGGGAGTGGGCTTCAGATCATTGAAATTTTGAAGCTGAGTCCAGTTTACTTAAAAGTAATTAGGGGAAAACATTGTCACCAGCCTAAGCTGCAAGAGCTTCGCTCCTATTGAAATCCACTGCATGAGAGCAGGACAGCAGTGCAACTTCCCAAATAGTCAGCTCCAGAAGCAGGGCTGCTGGGTCACCCAGCCCTCCTTGTCACAGCACGTTTGCAACAGCTCCCTGACAGCGTGGAGGAGTTCTCTGTGGCTACAAAAAGAGTGAAGGCCCTGGCACTACCCACAGACAGCACCAGGCAGAGGGAAATGGCATTACTAAAGGGCAAGTGAGCAGTCCTGCAGGCAGGAAGCACTGAGCTGGCTGAACTGATCCTCTCCCACCTTCTGGGTGGCACATCCAGAAGAAGCAGCAGGTGGGAAAGGTGGATGTGTGGGGTTTCCATGGGGTTCCACTACTTCTGCACAAACAGAAGCTGCTGCAGTGTTACTTCTTACACCATTCCTGGTGGCAAAGGAGTGGTCTTTCAGTCCTTTCCTCCCCATTACCCCAGAGCCTCAGGAACCCAGCCCTGTGACATCACTGTTTGAACCAGACTGTCCCATTTCTCCCAGAGCACTGCAGACCTTTCTGAACTGGGATATTGTGTCCCTCAGTCGTTGCTCTGGTCCCTCTCTCTTTCCACTTTACACCTGCCTATGCAGATACATAGAAACAAACTGTTTTTATTTTCTTGCCTTCAAGAAAGCCTGATTTCAGTACCTCCCCTGCTTCCCATCACTCCAGTAACATATCACTGAAGGCAAGAGCACAGAGATTGCAGAAAAAATATATTTACATCCATAATTGAATACAGTTTTATGTATTCAAATTCAGGAAAAATGCATCACATATACACATCAAGATACATCAAGAGAATACTAGGGGCAAGACACTGCCAACAGCAAGAAATACACAGAAAAGCACAGTCATTGCTACTGTAACATTCTTCTGGGGAGTGTATTCAATAGAGGAAACATCTCTATGCACTAGGGAAAGCCAGATACTCTGGCCGATTTTTCTGTGCCAGTTGGTGTCAATCAAAAGTGTGAAACTTTTACTTTTAAAAAAGTGCATGGAATAAAATTTGTTTTTAGCATTCAACTACCCAAACAATTCCATAAGCTCCTTATATGAGCTACATTATTAATTAAAAACATCCTAGCCCTACAGTATAGATCCAGCTCTGGAGAACACAGGCACATGTTGAAGTCATCCCTATTTAAGGCAGCATTTAAGCACACGCTCAACATTAAAGCTTAATGTTCTGTCCCACTGACACCCATGAGCAGATGCTGCACACACCTAAAGTTAAACACCTGCACAAGTGCTCATGTAAATGGAGATGTGTTCCCTACTCACAGCTTTAGATATGCACATGTGTGCTCAGTCTGGACTGGCAACCACTGCAAGATGAAGCTCTTTCTCTTTTTCCTGCCCTATAGGTAAAAGCCACTCCGTATCAGACTGTCCTCCCCTGCTGTGCCAGGAACCAGACACTGTTCTGCACAGCCTGCCCAAAAAATACCATTCTCAAAGGAGTGCAGCTGTCAGGGGTGGGAAAGCAACTCAGCATGTCATGTCGAGGGTCAGTCTTCCTCCTCCCCCTGAAGTGAGATATTTCATGCAAATTTTTTGTTGTTGTTATTTTCTGTTTAGTTTTGGGGGTTTTTAGTAAGAACTGGAATGTGTTCCTTCAGTGAAATCTTTAAAATCAGGGTGAGGGGAAGGGGCAGAATCCCAGAATTCATCTTAATGGCCCACGATATACCCCTGAAAATAGGGGAACAGATTTGAAAAGCTCTTTGCCTCAATGCTACAGGGACCCAGGCATAAAAAACACACATGCACACACACACGAGAGTGGGCTCAGAGCATCCCAAAGCAGGCTCCAAAGTGCTCTTACATCAAAAACACTTTGTGCTGACAGTGGCAAACAAGTGGATGATGATTTTTCATAAATAGCAAAAATTCTGCAATATCTTCCTTTTCTTCCCATTTACTTTGTGTCTTTTCCCAAAGTTTGTTTTCTGTTGTGTTTTTGTTTTGGTTTTTTTTTGGTTTTTTTTTAATCTAATGTGTGGTTTAAGTACTAAAACTAAATCAAATAAGAAATTACACAGTCAGCACCAGTCAGGAACTGAACCTGGGTATGTCAATTGGTTTGTGGTACCCAAATTCCTGGAAGAACGAAGAAAAAATTCTTGCCCCTAAAGTTAGGGCCACATCCATATGTTTCCATTGTCTTTTTTTACCTTTACAACTAGAGGTAGAGTCATTTTGTCCAGTATCTAAAACAGCATGATCCAGTTATATTGTTATTACATTAATATACAGTATCCATCTCATCACAGGTATTGAAAGTGCATGGAAAAAATCTAACCAAGCCAATTCAATGACAAATAACAGTGTACCAAACATCATATAAACACACCCGCGCACCCACACTCACACCTAGTGTGTATATATATTTATAGATTCATTTACAGTAGCAGAGTGCTGCTTAGATCCAGTGGCATGTGCAGAAATATCAGGCAGTTGCTGCTTTTCCTTCTCATATTCTCTTCAATTCTTTATTTCCAAGATAGATGGATTGTGGTCCAGGATTGCCAAAATTATCTTGTCCATATACTGTCGCAATCTGTAATTTATCTCTTCCTGTTCTTTGAGGGCTTCCATGAGCTAAAACACAACATTTCCAAGTTACTCCTGAAATATTCTCAGTAGTTTATGTAACAGCCTGAAATTGAGACAGGTGAGAGACCAGTGCCTGCTCAGGATCACCAACACCTTTTGTGACAGGTTTTTTAACTCAAGCTATTCCCTGTATCTGTATTAGAAACAATTCTGCATGTTACAGAACTTTACTATTAAAGAAAGTGGTGAACAGTCATCTCCAGAGATCTTTTGGCAGGTCATTTGAAACAAGTTCCCCATCTAACATACCAATTCATCCTGCATTTATACCATGGATCAACTGCTTCATCTCAGAGCAAGACCTTCATGATACTCAATTTTATTCATTACTACTGAAATCTAAAGGTGTTTGCATGACAGGCTGCTGAACAGAACAAGTATTTCAGTGTTTTACACCAGGAAAATTATGTGCTTCCTCTGGATCATGTGCATATTCTCTGAAAAAAAAAAAAAAAAACCAACCCCAAAACAACCACAACATACTCCACAAGAACAACTCACTTGCTATTCAATGTTCTCTATTAAATACATGTGTTTCATCAGATTTTAGGGCTGTAAGAGTCCCCTCAACCTCTCCAAAGGTGAAGATGCTTTACTTTTTATCTCTGAATGTTTAATGCCAAACTGATAAAGCTGCCAAGGTGTGTCAGAGCCCCAGATCCTCCTAAAACTTATGTTATTTGCCTGTCCATTTTCCTAAGACTTCACTGAAGTCCCACTCTGCATCTTCTTACCTTTGTTCTGATCATACAGGAAAAATGGCCCAATGGGAACAGTTTGTGCAGGTCTGTGAGGTTTTGCTGAGTCTGGGCCACGGCTTTCAGGCATTTCCCTCCTTTAAAAGGGGAGTTCTGGATACTCCTCACATGAACCAGAGCCACGAGATTGAGAGGGACAAGACAGATTTTCCTGACAATAGCAAAAGCCAGTTTGCTTTTACCTAATTAGAGATCAACAAGTAAATAGCCTTTCTTCACAGTGCTCTGGTTCAGCAAGAAATTAAGTTCTCAAGTATATAATTCAAGGGCCTTCACTTCAAGGGCCTGCCCAGGAGCTAAGGCTGACAGGTCAGTCCAGTACAGACTGGGTAAAAAGGACTTTTCTGTCTCAAAACTTTTCTTGATGAAGAAATGCTAAGTTCTGTTTGAAGAGCTAGGGCATCAAGGACAAACAATTCCTTTGATCTCCTTCACCACTAACCTGTTTTCTTCCCTGGGAGCTCTCATGTATCCATTGGCCTGATCTCACAATCTGTCCTGAAGTTCAGAGGAAGCTACAGCAGCTGGACTCAGCCCACATGCAAATGGGGCTCCCAAAATATCTTTCAAAGCATTACCAAGTTATTGTTTGCATACAAGTTACTTTCTCCAAGAATTCAGCTCTGCTACAGGGAATATATAGCTCAAATATATATCGAAATGAGAGCTTGTTACCGAAGTAACTTAGAACTAAAATCTAAAACAGAAAGTAAAAATTGAAGTGACTACCAATGGCCATTTTTGTATGAAATTAATGTCATACTCTCACATTACTCTGCAAGATACAAGATATTAGAACTGTAAAACAGTTCACTGAGATTTTAATAAATCCATTTTTGTGAGAGAAAAATGGGAGAGTTATAACATAAAGGTATCAAAACAGTGTTAAATTTAAGGCAATCTTCTAACACTCTTGAACTCCTAGCAAAGCAGAATTTTCTGTTGTTCATTTGTCAACTTCAGATAGTTCAACCTCGACAGTTAATTACTTTGAAAATTCCATATTCTTGGATGTAGTGCCTGATTAGAAAAGCACATTACCTCATCTCTCGACGCAGAATCAATTTCAGCAGCCAGTGACTGGGCTTTTGTTTGTGTTGCAAAGAGGTTTTTAGCTTCATAAAGACTGAGGCTTAGAATCTGTCCATTAAGATCATCATTTTGGTCACGAAGTTTTTGATTCTCCTATTTAAGGATGAAAAGACATTGTTTTTTAAGTTCTTCCTACAAGGTTTCATTAAAAAAAAAATCACAAGTATCTTGGATGACATACAGTGAGGCTGCAGCTGACAGCAACTTCTACCTCCAGTGACAAGAAGTCCTGCACAGATGCAATGAGGCTCTTGTGCTTGTGTAAGAAGGAGGGGACAAAATCTGTAGGCAGGGTGCTTGGGCTTGCATTTTTCAAGGTCTTCCTGTACATCTGATGTGGATTAGAAGCCCTTCCCTGCTCACCTGCTTCAGCCGTTTTATTTCATGCTCCATTTCCACCTCTCTGGTTTTGGCATTGAATTCACTCAAGCTGGAGGAAGAGCTTCTCCCACGTCCGGGACGTTCACATTCCAGCTTGTACAGCTGCAGGTGCTCCAGTTCCTTCCGCAGGTCTTCGATGAGCTGTGGGCAGCAAACAGGCCTTGTCTGTGCAGCCCTCCCTACAAACAGTCCCCTCTGTACTCATGCAAAAGCACTCCCTGAGCCCGGCTGAGGCCACAGTCCATAAACACAGCCTCTTCCTCTTCTTCCTTTGCAAGCACAGCTCTCCTAAACTGCCCAAGAGCTGGCAATGACTGTGATTGCTAAGCTTCATGCCCAAGAAACATCATTTCCCTTGCAAACAGAGCATAGGAAACGTTAGGGCACACGGTTCTCAAAGAGCTGTAAACCCTTTGGGTCAGGGATTGGCACTTATTAAGTATTCTTGTAGCATTCATTACTCTGTGGGCACCCTTCCCATAGAAACCAAATCCAAGCAATAGCTTCACTGGGTGTGGGATTCTCAATGTCCATCCTGTCTGCCCATTCTTTCTCAGTGGGGCTTCCATGCAGGTGATACGTGACTGCCTGGTCTTAGATCCCACTCCACACCCTTACCTCCTGTGTGGCTTCCCTCTCCTTGTTGAATTCCAGCCTGTTCTGCCGCAGCTTGTCCATCATCCTCTTGTACAAATCCATCTCATCCTTCAGTCGCAGACTTGTGTCCTCCAACCTATCAGACATGCGCTGCCTCTCCTGGAACAAACAGAGAACTTTAGAACAGGCTGGCAAGAGCAGGACACACCCTCAGCTTCACAACATGAACCTATGACACACAGCTGGTCATAAACTGCCTCATGTCTCAGGACATTCCTGCCTCTAAAGGTGACCAGTGTTCCAATTCCATTAATATTCTTGTTTAGGGAAGGAAAATTTAAGAAACTGGGCCAAGAACTGTAAGAGTTTGCTCTTACATAAAGTGCTGTAAAATTGCTCAAGGACTCAGGAGTTTTGTTACCTCATCCAATCTCTCCGTCTGGGATTTCAGCCGTGTGACAGTGCTTTTCAGATCACCATTTTCTTCTTCCAGTTGCTGAACCCTGTGTTAATAACAAAAATCTTACAGCAAATACCTCTTCAAGAATGCAGACATGTAAAATAGTGTGATCTAAAAAGCCATCTCCCTTGCACTTGATAGAAAGACCAAATAGGGAAAACCTTTCTAATCACAGCACTTTTTAACATGAGTTTTTGCTTCTTCGTTTTTAGGGCCCAAAATGCTACCCTGACCCTCAAATTCTTGTACTCCTAACAACGGGTACCTGAAAAAAAATTTAGTTGGAAAAAACAAACGCAGGCACAAGTGTTTGCTAGAACTGGTCACAATTCCCTCCTTGAATCCATGCCAAATATCCAGCTAAGCTGCCTACATGGGCCACGTGGATTAAAGCATTAATGTAAAGCATCCTCCAAGCTTTTGGGCATTAAACATGTGACTGCAGAGCTACTCTACAGAGCTGCCAACCTGCCACCATCTGTGCACTGTCTGCTGGTGAACAGCCTGCATTTACAAGCAAAGTAAAAGAGAAGAAGAGAAGACCTTTAGCCCTGTTCCGGGTGGCACCAAGATGTTTGTTACCTTGTATTCAGGAGTTCAATTTCGGTGCCTTTCTCTTTTTCATACTTGCTGTAAGCTTCTCTATGTCTCTTTATCTCTTCTTCCAGAGTCTGTTCTGCTGATGTTTCTTGGTCTTTCAATAGTTCCTCTAGCTCATGAACTCTAAGGAAATCAGATCTCATTTCAGTAACAGCTTCAGAAGCAAATTCATTGCCTCTCTTCCCTGCCTACTCCTTTGTTTCATTCTAATTCACCATCTCTTTTGGCATTTAACCTCTCCCAGTATCCCTCATATTTACTAATAAACACAGAATTAAGTAGTATCAGTTCATCTATTATTCTTTCAGTCTCAAGAAGCTGGGGCTAAGACCCAGCCTTCTGCTCTTGCTCCATGCAAGATAAAAACCTCCAACCACCAGGAGTAACCTCTCTTACAGCAGAAGAGTCTTCTCTGTACAAGTCAGTAACATCTCTGTCAAAAACACTTGTCTGGAGGCCTCTTCCTGCTGAAAATTCAGCGAGGCAGCCCTATTCCACCTGGACCTCTCAGACGAAGCCTCATTTCATCTGTCAGCATTAAGGAATAAGACTTGGGCAATACTCTACATGTAGAAATATTCCTTCCTCACAACTCTGACATGGTGAAGAGACCTGGCTCTGTGCTTTGTTACCTGTGAACCAGCTGTGTGTTCTCTTGTTTCAGTTTGCTCTTCAGGTCACCGTTTGTCAGGCTATCATTCTCCAGTTCTGTCACCTTCTTTTCTAGGTACGTTACCTGGAAGGACAAGTGGAAAAAACTGAGCTTGAATCTTTCTTCAAACACCCCTTCACTGTTCCTAACTGGCATTTAGCTACCCTACCATTTGAAATGGGGCGTATTTCTCTGCAAAGAAAAGTTAAGCTCCACAATTCTGAGTTTCCCAGACCCTGCATGTTCCTTGAAGGTGATCACTGCAAATACACCATAAAGAAGTCCTAACACAATGCCTAGATCTGTGCTTGCTCAGTTCTTGCATTACTGCCAAGCGAAGTTGTAATAGTAATGGAACATCAAGGACATTTTGAATAATGGTAATTTTTCAAATTTCAGATCATGAGTAATTCTGAGCAAGATCTTGATCCCCTGAAGCAGGGCTCCAGCAGGATTTGTTTGGGTACATTACTCACAGGGCACAGGAATTCTCACCTTTTCAGTGATATCATTATCACAGGAGTCTATACTGTCTCTGAACAAGTCTTCTGTGCTGCCATTACTGCTGCTGAAGTTACTGTTGTGGAAGAGTTGTCTGAAAGATCAGAGGGATAATTATTTTGCTTGCTGAGGAGGGAGGACAAAGAGCCTGGCTTCAGACTTTGAACATCTGATGGTAAAATCTGTGCAATCATTTCAGTGACAATTACAACTGGTTAAGCCCAAGTCTTACAAGAGATTGGTAGCTAAATGAAGTCATACTGAGCACAGTCAATGACATTAGTTCTATGGAGTGAGTTCTTTGTCGCTTTTGATAGGATCTGCCACCAGCATTAATATAGTTTAAAAAATACTTAAGTCTTAGTCACATATGCACTGAATTGTATTTGCTTTATTACAAGTTTAAAATAAGGTCACCACTGCACATTGGTTAGTACAGTTAAGCTAGAAAATTTCATACAGTAAGAACTTTAAAAAAACAGAAAAAAAAGAAATCTCAAGCAGTTCCCACTGCAGAACAGTGTCAGTTCACTCACTGACTGGTTCATTCAGTCAAAGGAAGATGACAATTCTGTATGTCCTTTTTAAAGGGGTGCTCTTACTTTCCTTCACACTTTGGCAACAGCAGCAAGGCCCACATTATGAGGGTTAAAGAAGCAGTAGCTGGACTGATGGAATAGCAGTACAAAGGAATACATCTGGCAGACAAGGAAGCAAAAACTATCTGTATTTTTAACAGAGCCCTTTCCAGTTCAGAGGCCTGCTCCCAGAGTAGCAGGGGCTTCTATATTCTGCAACATTTACACCCAAACGCAGGCCCCTTCCCTTAAAAACTTATCTTGGTACATTTTTGTTTCTCTAAAATTATTCCTACTTTTCTCTCCCACTCCCACTTATGGAATTGTTATGGCTGCTTCCACAAATATTCATAGAAAATTTGAAGACTCTTACCTTCCAAAAGCTGTGCTTGATATTTTCCTGTTAGGGCTACACAGATACAGAAGGAATGATAAAGGAATTAAACACTTATTTGATTCAATTTTAATTGCACAGTGAAATATAATAGACTTTTCAGCCAAGTCAAAAGATGATTCTATGAACAATATTCTTTAACAACTGAATCAAAAGCTCCAATTACTAAGAACACAAAGATGAGTGAAGCCACAAATTACTGTGATCATTAATAAGTCAATTTGCAAATACTGTTATACTTAGCAGAGACTTGTCAGTGTAAATCAGAGCAAAACTAACATTAGAAACACCACAAAGGGACACCAAGTTAGTGATGGACACTTATTCTGGATTTCCAGTTTTTAGATGATTTTATGAACAGTTAGTTTATCCTTCCCCATAATGCTTCCCAGTTCAGCACAGGAACTGAGGTCTTTCCATTTTTACAGTTCCCTTGTGCAGCTAGAGACTGGTGCTATCTAAATAAAGACCCCTTGCTGCAAACAACAGCACTGGAACCAGATCACAATATCCTGCTGCATCTCTTGGTAAGAGGATGTCACATCTTTGTGTGCACAGACACAGCTCTTGGTCAGGCATATCCAGCCTCCCTCTGAAAACTCCCAAAGCCCTCTTTGGTCACAGTCTGGACGTTGGCAGAGCCCTTGCTAGGGCAGGAACATCGTTCATAACAAGCTCTACACTGCTGTGCATCACAAGAAGCAGCAGTGAGTGCAGCGTGCTCTGTCCCTGTGATTACGCCGACAGGCAGGACTCGCATCCAGTTTCTAGGGGGAGCTAAAATCCCACCAAATAACTCCCTTCAAAAACTAGGCGGTTGTTAGAAGCACTTTTTAAGTGCTCAGCACAACTTAGGAGTGATGGAGTGGCAGAGAGAGAAACGTAAGGAAAAGGCTGAAATTGCAAAGAACTCCAGAAGTAAATTCTGCCACAGGATTCATCATTTTTCCAAGTCCTCTTATCATCACAAAAAAATCCCACAGGAACCAAGTACCTCTGCTGACCAGTAGCTTTAGGAGAGGTGTATGCAAGGTTATGTGCATAGGATCTGGAGATCCCTCCTTCCCACCTGGAGAGAGCAGTAGCTAACTGCAGATCTGCACTAAGCAGCACAGCAGATCCCACTTCCTGGAAAAAATTCCTTGAAATATCACTCTCACTCTGCAATCAAAGAGCTCATTGGTTAAAATATTTCAGTTTAGTAAGGATGTCTGCACCTTAAATCAGAAAAATATTTAACAGCTGATGAAGAATAGCATTTTGGTTTGGGCTACATCTAAATTTCTTACTGTTTTGTATGAACAACATATGTGTAAGATGGAATGGGACACAGAATGAAGAGGGGCTCACTCTCCCTCTCCTCCTGCTATTAGCCAGTCCCATGTCAAGGGGGCATTGCCAAATGCAGTGCAATGGGCTGCTTACCTGTTTGCTTTCAAATTTTTCAGCCTGGCTTCCAAATCGTTGAGGAGATTTATCTTTTTGCAGCACTGGGAGCAGTAAACATCCAGTAACTCGCTGTTATAAACATGTCTCATTTTTCGGGGGGTTTGGCCAGCACTGTTTGCAGGAAAGGAGAGACGTTACTGGCTGTAGTAACCAACCCACAACAGGTTTTCCTCGTGACTGTGCATCTGTGTGTCAGAATCACAGATGAGGGACTTGAAGAACCACCTCTAACCACAGCTCATCTATGCCAGAGCTTAGATGGCCAATGCTACTCTTAGGGCAAGTCCACCTGTCTGAGCTGAGGCCTTCCAGAGGATGTGGATGTTTCTGGATGGCAGTGGAAAGAATCAGTTGGGGTGACCAGAAGAAAAGCAAAAGGTACATGGGGTCCATGTGATGCACATAGCAAAGGCAGCTACATGAGTATATTCAACCTCAGCAATGTCCCCCTCTCATCTTGCCCATCTTCCCACTAGAGCCTGGCATGCAACCTGAAGAGTTTTCTCTCCAAGAGGAAGGCAGGAAGATGAAAAACAGAGTGGTCTGTTAAGAAGTCACACAAACTCCCTCAGATGGTAGGATGAAAGGAACCCTGGAATGAGGAGGAAGGGAGAAGTGGACACAGGTCTATAAAGGAGATAACAGTACCTCTTGGCATGATAAAGAGAAAATAAACTCAAATAAAAGAGAGCAATCATGGCATGATGTGCACTGAGCCCCAGGAATGAGAATGGAAAGGGCTGCATAAACCTGAGGAAAGAGGGGATGCAAGACACGAGCCATCATCATGAAGGGGCAGTGGAGAGGATCTGGCTCTGCATGCATGAGAGAGGGGCCAGGCTGGATTGCAGAAATGCTGGAGACAGAGGGGAGCACGTGGGGGTCGCATGCGGAACAGAAGGATGCAGTGAGCTTGTCCTGTGTTAGCAATGAAGACAAGACCTCTGTGTGCTATTGATCCAAGCAGACTAATCCCAGAGAATCTTCATGCTCAGCCCTTCCCAATCCTGCTCACCCATTCCCTTGCTTGGGGGAAGGACTGTAAAATCTGGACCTGCCTTGGCCACAGGACGTAAGAGCTGCAGAGAGTGAGGATACATGCAGGAGGCAAGTGCACTGCTGGGGCATTTCTAGCTCCTAACAGACAGCAGCTACTTGCTTATGTTTCCCAAGACATTCCAAGTCAATAGGATGCTTGTTTCAAACAACCCCCTGAACACATTGCAGCAGTTCCCCTCACAGACTAGTGCTAAGGATTTGTAGTATCAGAACAGTAAATGGAAACAGCTCTCTTCTAAGTCTTCCCTGTATCAGGGTGGGTACCTAATGCTACATTGGTTTCCTTTCCAGCAGATCCCTTCCAATACTAGCCCTGAACTGTGGAATTATTGTCTGCATTAAAGAAACCTCTACAAGCAAAATAGCCCATTTATTGCAACAGAACCAAACAGAGGTTATCAGAAACAACTTATTTGCTATAGCTCTTATTATTAAATGCAGACTGTCAATTAGAGGGCAGGAAATGAACTGGTAACATTATGCTTTTAAGGTGACTATCTAACCAGTGTAAACTCTGCTATGGTCAGAGAAGAATAAAAATGAAATATTGTTTGTTAATTATTAAGGAGCAACCTGGAAGATACAGATGAGCCAAGGTCAGAGTAGGCGTTGGTTCTGGTCTCATCATCAGGACATGGGCTACTGGGAGTAAAATCCACATCATCTCCTTCCCCATAGTCTTCAAACTGTTCTTCATTACTGATCAGGGAGGCGGTGGAATAAGTGGAGAGGTCAGATGCTGCAGAAGGGTTGTGAGGACTTGCCCTGAAACAAGAGGTCAAAACATCTCGAAGGCCGACTTTGATAGCACCTCACCTCATATGGAACCTTCCACCTTCACAGGCTGTCCCCTCTTTGAAGCTGTAATCCACCTTTGTGCTAAATCCCTGAAATGTTAAATGTATCTGATGTGCAGCTGAAAGAGTGCCTTGAAAGACAAGAGCGTGAGAATCTATGAACAAGGTACCTGTGTGACAAGTTTGGATCAACACAAACCCTTTTGCTTTAAAGAGCATACTTTGATGATCCTCAGCCACCACTTCCATGTGAAGACCACATGGGGATGTCTGCTCTGAATGAAGGAACCATGCAGACAGCTCCAAAATGCATGGGATAGTGAGAGGAACATGTGTAAGACAGAGGCTGTCACTATTCCACAATCAGAGTTTCCCAGTTATCCAGATACACCCTCTCCCACACTCCAGGAATTCCAGCCACTCTCCTCTGTGTGGTCAGTAAGAAACCTCTGCTCACCACTTACCACAGAGTCACTAAAGCTACTGACGTGACTAATGGAGGCTGGGTTCCTGCCCTTCCTTCCATCAGCACAAATTCTGTCTCTCAGAGGATACATGGACCACAAGAAAAGGCTGTATAACTACCAGAAAAATACCTAAAATTATGTTAAATGGGTAGGGAGCAGCAGGACCTTGTGATTCAGAGAAAGAGGGCATATAGGTAAACAGATCAGCAGAGTCAAGCAGCACAGGAAAGCAGCTGGCAGAGCAGTTTTGAGCACATCAAATCTAATAAAACAGAGCAAGGTGGCTGCAGAGGGTGCACAGGGTCCAGACTGCCCTGTGCAGTGCACCTGCAGAGTGCAGGTGTTTTACACAAGTTTGCTCAGCTCCCACCTCGGTGAGGCATTCAAACAGACACACCAGTAAAATCACAAAAAAAAAAAAAAAAAAATCCTTAGAAACAAACTTCTCCCCACAGAAAACACACCTGGAAGACCTGCAATAGATGCTTCAATTGTGAGGCCCTGGCATTGCCCAACTGTTCCCTCTACAGCAGAATCCAAGGCCTCTGCAGTACAGACCAGGCACTAATGGAATCTGCTGGCCCTTTAAGCAGGTCAGGTTCAGTTCTCCTCTCCCTTTGCTTCAGTGCACAGTGCTTGTATCTCCAGCTCCACCAGCTGAGCCATGGGACAGTGCCTCCCAGGTGACACTGTTACCCAGCAGCTCAACAATATTTCCTCCTAAATTTCTTCTGAGTCTACCTTGAGCCTCTCAACCTCTCTACTGGGAGAGTCCTCTTCCCTTAATACTCCACTTGTGAGCTGTAAACAAGAGATGCACCAGTGCTCCTTTGGTGGATGGTGCAAGCATCATTTGCATATCCCTTTCCTCCAAAAGCAATTAGTAGCAGAAGAAGCCTGCCAATGTTTCAGATGTATGCTCTTTTGTTTCCCCTGTTTTGATGAGATCCATTTATAACCTGCAACTCATTTATCTAATTCACATTAACAGAAATTAGGACAAGTCGAGCCAGGCACACTATTGAAGGATGAAGGTAGGAATACTCCTACTCTAGAAATAGATCAAACTTATCTAACAAGGCTCCTTGGCTGAGGCATTAGTGAGAAGCTCAACATATCCCACTAACATTTATTCATAAAGTGCTGCTGTGCCACAGACATACAGTGAATTGATCAGTTTTTGGGAGATCCTACTGCTGTTTGCATCTCAATTGCAGTTACACCAAGTCAGTTTAGGAAGAAGTTCCTTGTAACACTTCCACCAAGACTAGAGGCCTAGGAGTAGCACATTCATTTGAAAAACAGTTGCT
Source organism: Brachypodius melanocephalos (assembly GCA_013398615.1). Taxonomy (NCBI): domain Eukaryota; kingdom Metazoa; phylum Chordata; class Aves; order Passeriformes; family Pycnonotidae; genus Brachypodius; species Brachypodius melanocephalos. Next base: position 1,646,062 of record VZSR01001033.1, on the reverse strand, counting down.
AAAAGCGACTGATTTTCCTCATTTTAACACTTTCTGAAGGGAACTTTCAAGTGTTTGGCACTTTTTTGTTTGTTTGGGTTTTTCTTTGTTTCTTTTCGAAGGTAATCTCCTGTTCTTCAGAGCAGGATTTCAGAGGGCTGACAGACCTGATATACAACCCACCTGCTCCTTCAGCAAGCAGCAAAGTAAATCCCTCTACTGCCCAAAGTAAATAGCTCTATTGCCTCCTTTAACACAAAAGCATGAAGCTTCTCATGCTTTTCCTTCACAGATTTACCAAAGCTGAGGTCTCAGAGGATAAATCAAGGTCTATCAGTAGCTCTTGGTAGCTCCTGCCTGCCCTAGAAGGAGGGTACAGGAGGCACAATGCTTTGCCCAGCCCCTTCACAAGAGCCTGACTGGCACAGCTGGGAGGAAAAAAATTTCAAACACAGCATGGGAAAAAGTCAGTCACGACAAAGATGGGGCTTTGGAGAACTGGGAACGGCAAGCAAAGGAGACGAGTTTGATAAAGAGCTGATGGCAACAGTAATTATCTTGATAAAGTCTCTGAGGTTGCTTGGGCAAATGGGAGAAGGCCAGAACTCAGCTAGCTGAGAAATCCAGGAGGAAGGCAGGAATGAGGCAGCACAGGGAACATCTGAGGAGGCCCAGGAGAGAAGAAAGGCTGCCTTAGCAACAAACAAAGCTCAAGAGGCACAAATCAAGATGACAGGCCAAAAATAGGGAAGAGAAGGCAGAGGCTTACAAAGCAAGCCCAACTGAGCTCTGTCCTGAGGTAACTGCATTAATTCACTTCAAAGCAGGATTAAACCAAACTGGGTCCTTTTCCCCCACAGTCATCTTTAACCAGCACTCCCAGGTACACGCCTGGCAAGAGTCAAGTTAGGGTTACAGAGACAGAGGTGTTAACAGCAAACTATGGTTACACAGGCACATGCCAGGACATCCAGTGTTAAACACAATTTACTGTTGCACAATAAAGGTTATGGAAAATTAGAAACACAAAGCATTAACTTGGTACATGAAGTTGCAAAGCAAATCAGCAGAGCCCACAACATCAGGTAACTAGATGTGCAAAAGACTATAGCAGTATTCCCCATACTGAACTGCTCTGCAGGAAGTATCTTTTTTAATTCCAGCATATAAAGCTTATGGCAACAAAGAAGAACCTACGTTTTGGGGGATGCTAATGCACTGATCTGTTCTGGAGAGACCCAATGCTTTCACTTTAACACACAACATCCAAGTCCTGTGAGTGCTCACAGAACGTGCCAGAAGGAGCCAGGACTGAGACTATCTAAGCCACTTAGAGGACCTGGACATCCATCCCCCTTATGTTGTAAATGGATGTTAAGTTTCTAAATCCATCAGCCATCCTCAGCAGGGATTAGCCACACAAAGGCTCCCTCCTCCCTGGCGTCTTGGAGCCGAGCTGCCACGGAGCAAAAGCACCACTCACTTGTCACCGGGCAGGAAGAGGCCACCGAGCAGCCCGTCCTTGTCCTCGCTCCGGCACACGTCCGAGGCCTCGGAGCTCTGGGCGCTCTCGATGGCGCTGTCCATGTCAGACTCATGGTGAACCTCCTGCTGGGCCAGAGTCATCGCCTCCTCATCGGGAAACAGCTCCGGCTCGCTGTAGGCGCTTTCGCTGTCCAAGTAGGCACAGTCCTGGATTTCACCGCCCTGGCACAAGGAAAATCCAGAGTCAGTTCAGATCATCCCTTAAGGCAGTTCAGCAGACACAGGAGAAGCAGTAAGACACTCTCTGGATGCCCTGGTAAACAAGAGTGATATTGAATAAAAGCCATGAAACAAAAAGCTGACCTGCTTTACAAAGCCAGTTCCTGCAAGCCAATAAAGTAGCCTGTACCTTCCAGAGGGGCTCAAGCGCTGTCTCTGACTTCACAGGAGAGAAAGACACAACACCCAGCTATAAAATGCAGTCAGTTTTACCCTAATTCACTAATAAAATGTACTTGAAGAAATATCCTCGAAGTTTTATAACAAAATCAGGCATCTCTTGAGAGACGATAATACATCAGTCAGCAAGAGTTAGTCCTCTGATTAATATTACACATTAAACAAAAGCAAAACAGATAAGCACAGTTTACTCTGTCTTTGAGGATGGACAAAAATTTGTAAGGTGAAAAAAGAATTAGCAGGTGTTAAATTGTTGAGGGTAAGTCTTGGTGATAATCAAAGATATATGAGAGCAGGGAAAAAAAAACCCCGCAAAATCATCTCTTCCTGCTTCCTGGAACCACATGTCTTGATTAAGTATCAACTAAAATAAGACATCATTCTCATTACTGCAACTCTTTGCTCTTGCTGTTTGCCCTCTCCCTGCCCCACGAATACTAAGAATAGCCAAGACAAGCTGCGTTCTATTTGCTTGTCCCTGAGGCACAAATAAAAATTCTTAATTGAAAAAATAAAGGATAAGATTTTACTCTATCCTTTGATAAGCAGCCACACAATGCTGCTTTGACAATTCCCATCCAGCATGACACAAATACCTCAGAGCTGCAGAGCAAGCCCTGACTCAGAGCTCCACAGGCAGCCTGACCATTGAGCTACTGCTAGCAAGAGAAGCTTTTGAAGCTGAGTTCACTGGCACAAGGAATGGAGCACTTCATTCAGGGATATACCTCATGTTGAGGCACAACTCTCATCCCACCCAGGAATCCCAAGGCACTGGCACGACCACCAGCACTCCCTGCCCTGCTGGTGAGCATGTTGGCTGGGACACTGGCCCAAGCAGCATCACTTGCCACAGCTCAGCTTCAAGTCCACTTCCACAGCCTCTGGACACTCCTGCTGGAGCCAAGGAGGCTCAAACTCCCTCTTTGCAGAACCAGAGATGTTCTGTGTTGATGACACAATGTGTCTTTTCCACTTCAACAGGAAGAGTCAGGCAGAAGCTGCAGCTTTTCAAGATTTGCAGAAACTGCAGATCTCACCATCCAGCTTTTTCCTGAAATACCAGTTCTTATAACTGTGAAATCTCCTAGCACATGGAGGCTGAAGAAATGCCAAACAACCCCACCTGCTCAAACCTCATTAACTAATGAATACCTCAGCAGGGAAAAGGACAGCACTGCCTGCTGTGTGTGAAACTCCAGGTATATACTCAGAGCAGACACCTGGATGCTTTTCTAGCTGAGCTTTCAACAGGCCTTCAGATTAACAAGCAAGGTGAGACACCTGGCACTACTCAAAAAGCCTTATCCCACTTTTCTGTGTCAGCTTTATCACGCCTGAAACTTTCCCGAGGTATTGCTTCAAAAGATATCCCAAAGGATTTATCCTTGCTCTCTGCCATGCAGTATCTATTGAAGCCACACCGCCTCATGCAATCAAATTTATAGCTCTGAGCCACAGCCCCTCATCCCCAGCGAGCCCGTGGTTCGGCAGGTCAGACACCAGCCCTGCAGCCCGCCCCACCTTAGCCCCGGGCTCCTCAGCACATCTGACCTGTACCTTGCACCCTCCCAAAGCAAGCAGGGACAACGCCACTGTGGCTCTTTGCAAAGTACCACCAGACCTACAAACAGCACAAGCAGTAAGTCCTTTCTAATAGTGTTGAAAAAGCAAGGATTGCTAAGAGCAAAGAGCAATTACAACGTTTCAGAAGTACCCAGAACTGTTTATTTATGTAACATTTTCCCGAAGTTTCCTTCCCCATGCTGAGCCCCACAGGTACAGACCACCTCCTATTTTCCTAACAAGTTTAATGCAATAAACCCTGACTGCTATTATGGAATTGCACCAGCTGCTGAAAGTCTGATCCAGGAGGGAAAGAGAGGGGCAAGGAGTACACAATGGATCCCTGAAGCTCCCCAGTTAGCACCTCTTTTTCAGAGGTCTTGGAGAAGTCTCTGCTTAATCAAGTTTTTACAGAAACAAAATCTTGGTATTAAACAAATTAACACAAGAAAGTAAAGGTCAAGAAGATCATGAAAGACTCCCTTTTTGCTCCCTGTAGGTAACACCACACATTTGCTTTTTCTAATAATAGCAGCTGAGGTGCTTTATGAAGAGTCCATTAGCAATTAAATGTGCAGTGTCATCTCTATGGGCGGAGGGCTCACTTCTCGTCCCCGTCACTTTCTGGCAACCTTCACACATTTACTTGTATGTGAGAGCTGATCCACACCTACAGCACACTCTGCACTGTCCCCAGACTGCTCAGTGCCAGGGATTCTCTTCCAAAGTGTCATTCCTCTATTTCTGCACTTTAAAGCCCACTGGAAATTTAAAAAAAAAAAAAAAAAAAAAAATTTTGGAGGCAATGATCCATTATAAGCCTGAACACCTGCTTTACAGCTTCTGAAATGCCTCACTGCCAGACTTGGAAGCCCTCCTGGAATCAGGTCCTCCCTTCTGCTGATCCCATCCTCGAGCAGTGGGGAGCTCAGGGACTGATGGGGACTGGATAAATGGAGAACACGGGCCAGCCAAGATCCTTGGAGAGGCTTCCCCTCAGCTGCTCTCTCAGAGGGAGAGCAGATGCCACACCCCAGGTTACCAAGGCCCCTCTTCACAAACCTGGCCCGACCCCACTGCCCGATGCAAACAAAGGGGATGTTTAGGAAGCACATCTCAGCTGCTCTCCTGAGCACCCGGCAGCCAAACCACACAATGAAGACCTCAGCCCTTTAAAGCCAGCAGCACCACGAATTACCATGCCAGGAGCAGGAGGGCTCAGCTCCAGTAGCTGCCAATTCACGCTTTGAAGTGCTCAAGGTCCACCTCCAACCGGTGCTAACACAATTCCAGGTGATGTACAGCAGCCAGGACCAGCAACAGCCACCGAGCTCCGGCCTGCACGCTGTTCCCTGTGGGTAGCAACTACATGCTCCACCCCTGAGCTTTGAGAGCTGAGGGCTGTGAAATCCCTGCACCCTGGTAATTCAATATTCCTGGCACATGGGGACCCCTCGTGCAGATCCTGTAAAGCATGGAACTCGGCTAACACCCCTCGGGTGTCTCTTCAGCTCCCTGGGTGAAACCAGCCTCCAGTGCAACTGTCACAATCACATACTTAATTAAAACTTTTCCTTCTGTGGCCTAAATAACCAGTAGGAGAACACAGACAAAGCATCTTTAAAACAACTAACAGAAGTTAAGTAAGCTTTTACAAGACAACAGAATCGGGGCAGGTCGCTGGTAAACAATATACAGGCATCCACACCTTACTGAGTAAAGCTGTAAGCTATTTGAAGCTGTAATTGTTCAGTGATCGTGGTTTCTCACAGAAGTACACCTCCAATGACGACATCTAGCATAAGCTGCTTACAAACAACATCTAAGGAAATTAAACTTGGAAAAAAAGAGGCTGATTTCACACATTAGCCTCTCAAATTATTCCTTCATAGTTTAGCTATCTACAGTATTTCATGTACCAAATTAGAGGCTGACAAGAACAAGTGTTGTTCAGGTAGCCTTAAGAGAGCTAACTTGAGATTAAGGAGAGTTTAAGAAGTTTAAAGATGAATAGACACTTCCAGCCTGAGTCATTTGTTTCCAGTGCACATGTCATTAGCAGAAACCAGCAAGAGAATGAGGTTCTGACGACTTGAATATGAATCACCGGGGTTGTCATTCTCCTAGGCAGCTCCCTTCTTTGTTGGCTGAGTCAAAAGAGATAAAGTTGCTGCTTATGATCTTGGAAGATTCTCATAAAAAGAAAGCCCATCCCTGAACGCTAAAATACCACCAACACAACATAGCTGCGGGTAGCTTTAAAGCCCTAAGTGGTTTGCACTTTATCTAATCGGATGCTCAAGATAACTCCAAGTCCTTCACAGGCAGCCGGCCAGACGCTTGTATAGCAACTGTTGAATATTCAGCAACAGTGTGCTCTATAGAAGCACCTGCTGCCCACAGATCCAAGGCCACTTCACAGAAACTAATGAATTCCCTTCCTCGGAAGAGGCATTGTGTGGCTGCATTGAAGGCAGATGAGTAAACCCAGCCTGCCTTTGCAACAGCCACCCCAAACAGAAGCAGGAGCCAGCAGACAGAGATTCCCATGGATTCCTCCTGATCCTTGTGGGGCAGGACAGCAGTGTCAGCATTAGGTGGCTATGGGAATGGAGCTCTGCCTTGCCCTGCAGTGACCTGACTGGCTGGAAGCAATCTCCAAAATACGCATATAAAGCAGCTGAAAGCTAGAAACTTGGCTGACAGACAGGCTACATGACATGCCTACATCAATACATTCATGATGAAGAGCAGCCTCGTTAAAATTCACTCCCATCACAGCCAAATCACCAGCACCCCTGACATTTAGACAGCCTCACAGTATGCCGGAGGAGACAGGGAAGAAAAGAGGATCCAAGTATCCCACCACTGTGCAGTCTGATTAGTAAGGGCTGGACCCATCACACACGACCAGAAACAAGAAATCCCACATGCAGATGAGCCATGGCCCTTCCCTCACCAGGATCATCCCTCTGACCCCTCTGACAAGCTGAATCTGCTCTGGGACAGATACAAGTCTGAGTCCCTGCACATTCCCCAGCCACTTTCTTCCCAGCACAGGAAAAGTCACCTCATCACAAAGAGGTGCCATGTGGAGGTGTGCCAGGCTTGGTCTCAGATGGAAGTTACTGACTCTTGCACTCCACCATAAGAGAAAATCTAGGCTCTCTCATGTTTATTCAAGCAACCTCTGCATTGGAGGGCAAGTATTCTCTTAATTACCGACTGACAAAGAAGGGTGTGAAGCATTTCTCACCAATGTGTTATAGAAACAGCCACTCCTCTACAAACATTTGCATATTTACACCAAGTGGGCTATGAACATTTTTTTAAAGCACAGGTTTTCCCCAACCTATTTCCTTTCCTTTTCAGTTGTCAGGCAGAGGTGGGGAGGTGCTGATCTACCCTTTGATCTGACGGGAACAGGAGAGATGAGGAAGAGACAGAAGAGGAAAATGTAGGAGCACTGAGACCACACATGTGCATCTGTGTCCGTGATGTGAGTGAGGTCTCACCCACGGCCGGCTCCCTCTTGCCCACATCCGGCTCTCACTCACATCTTTCTCTCTCTCTCACCCAGGTTGCTGTGCCTGTGCACAGGGGACAGCAGGCTGCTCACAGGCTGATGGGGGAGAGAGGAAGTCACAGAAACTGCTTCCATCTCCTGCTGCAGAACACGGAACAACCCCATCTAACTGGAGACTCCCCCATATAACTGGGAATATAAAACCTCTCCGAGTTCAAGATCAGCGTACAGAGCACTGTTACTCTACTAAGCTGTTCAAATAAGAAGCTATTTAAGGGCACAAGTTAGTTTGGTCAAAGCTTCCTGTGATTGTTTAGTTACACAAATCTAATATTTGAAGCTTCGTTTAAGGCAAAACTTCACACGTTGTGCGTATTGGAAGGAACTTCTGGGGCAAGATTATTCCTAAGATCCAGATCTTGGATCGAGTACTGGACAGCATCCTGGAAAGGGAATGAAGAGTCCCCTGAGAGGGCAAGCCCGTCCTGCAGTGCACTGCCAGCCTCACTTCCCTCTGCAGGGTAACATTTGTCTCTTATACAATTGTGCAATTCAAGGACAACAGATTTCGACTGCAAGACCAAGCTTCAGCTTCTGGGCTGTTCCTGCTGAACCACACGAGGAGAGGGCACAGGGGTTCTGAAAGGCTGCTCTGTGCCCTGGCTGGGAAGTTCAAAGTGACATCGTGCCTTTTCCAAGGCAGAGGAGAAAGGCCACGCTCAGCCGGGAGCCCGCCAGGGAACGCAGGAGTCAGGAGTGTTTACACTCCGCTGTCACTTTAATTGGCCATAATGGAGATGCCAGACTTCATCATATGCAGGGTCCAGATCCAAGCACTCCTTTTCACAGGTCATTGTTTATGCTCTGAAAGTTTTAACATTAAAAGGCTTTAGCAGACTGCTAATTTGATCCTCCAAAGAAAGTAAAAAAATAAAAAGCTCTTCCTTTTACTTTGAAGTTGCATCCCATCACTCCCTGGGCTGCTCCCCACTACTGGACTATCATATACTCATCAGCCATCACTGCACGGTCATCAAAGCAAGGAGAATTCCTCTGCAGATGAAAAAATGTCCTAATCTGCAGTGTTAGGAACAAGAGTACATTACCTTCAGCATGGACGGAGCCAGCACATCAACAGAGTTCAGATTTAAACCCACCACATTGTTTGGCATCTTGTTCCAGCACTGCTTAAGATGCTTTTACCTCTGAACTGCAAGACAGTTTCCTTTTTCTTTCACGTATCTAGAAAAAGCGGTGTGAAGTGGCACCATGCTGAGACACTACGAGCATGTCACAAACATCACTCAGGAAACTCCCAAGGTGTCCACTCCAGCAAGAGCAGAAATCATATCTAATTACCTGAAAAGTCCCTGGTAACATTTCTAAAGTGAGATGCTTGTGACTGTGCAAGCTCCTCAGAATGGTAACGGGGCCCTTCCCACATAGTGAGCTGCTGGGACAGCCCACAGCAGGTACCCCCTGCCACCTCCTCCTCCTGGACAGGGCACCCTGGTCCGGCAGCTGTATGTGGAAATGAGCTGTGGGCAACTTAGCATCACTTTCGTGCTGTGTGTGGGTGCGCTGCAGACCTCGCTTTATAAAAGCTGGTATACAGCTTAAAAAAACCCTAACTCATATTTGCCTAAAAAGATCTGCAGAGCAGATAATAAATGTGACATAATTAACCCTCTTGAGAAGCCTTTGCCTTGAGATGAGACAATCTCATTCTATTTTTAAAGTCAGAACAGCAGTAACAGGGAGAGAGGACAGAAAACGTCAAACTCTCACTAGGGTTTGTTGCCTGGGACTGCGGCTCAGGCCCTGCTGAACCTTCCAGCAGGGCCAGTGGGGACAGCTCTGGCACACTGTGGGCAGGAGCATCCACCATTCCTTTGGCAGGAACATTTGGTGGCAAAACTGTGCCCTGGGTTGTGTCCTGGGTGCCCTGGCCAGGTGTCACAGCATTCTTCACACAGCAAACACAGAGCTGCAGCTCATGGTCAAAGGCACCCCAAAGAGCCCCCAGTACAGACCAGTCTTAAGACCAAGGGTCACAGGAATGGTCACATTACATTATTTTGAAGCAATGGTACAAGGGAACACCTATGCTGTGATCAAGAGAGATGGAGGCTGCTTTCAATAAAATGTCCTTATGCCTGAGGCAGAGTTCAGCACTCACTTCTCAGTTCAGACCCATAATTAACCAACTCTAAGTTAGAAGATGCTCTTTGCCAGTGGTGTTTGCAGCTCAGGGAACAGCTGAGCTCACACGTTTTCCTTGAGAAGCCTCAAGGTCACCCTGCGGGGTCTCCACAAATAACAAAACCCTTGCATCACACCTGCCCGCGGGCGCTGCAGGCACACGGGTGAAGAGTTCCTGACCTGACTTAGTGCTGCCCCAGCCCCTGGGAGAGGAGGAGGAGGCACCTCCTGGCACCTGCACAGCACCATGAGGCACAAACAGCGTGAAGAACAGGAAGAAGCTGTCCCAGGCAGAACAGTTCTGCCTGCGTCTAAGCTAATTATTCACAGGAACACTGGTCAAACTCCCTTCCCCCAAGGAATTTGGAAATTAAAACTTTTGCATTTGTTTTCTATACTACTGCAAGTCTGGTCTCCAGCAAACATGAGGAAATAAAGCCATTTAAAGAAAAACAAAGGAAAAAAAAAAGATTTTAACCTCACAAATTATAGTTCTGTCTTGCCACCCAGCCGGGTTAGATTACACTGCAGTCTCCAGCAGGGAGGGATGCTTGGGGAATGGGAGCAATTTCAGACCCCAAAAGGCAAAGAAACATCTCGAGTTTCTCCAACACAGTAAGAAGTCCAGCCATGCCTGATGAGGAGCAGTTTATGTTGGCAAGCAGAGTGAAAGCATTAAGGATGTGGCTTTGCTGTAGTTTATACAGAAACACTTCCCAGAGCTCATTGGTCACTCTGAATGCCGACAAGCCTAAAAGGTAATCTACTTCATGTTTAAGAAATACTCAAGTAGCTCTGAAGAGCTCCTCATTAGAAGAAGAAAGAAGCTGCTGGACCTTGGCTGCTCTTCAGCTGGTGGCTGAGCAAACCATTTCTGCTCCAGGAATAACTGGAATTGCAGCCTTTACCTAGCAAAGTTCCAAGTATTGATTTTTAAAAAAATTTTAGTCTCCCCATCTATTTATAAAAGACATTTTATTTCTTTTTAAACAAAGGCTCTCAGTACCTGCTCTTTTTCTCATTTTCTACAGTGAAGTTAAAGCACTTAATTGCAGAAGGGCTGCCAAGCACATTATTGAGCTCCATAGATGACAAACATGAACTAAGAACCCACTGATCATAAACCCTGGCTTGGTCAATAAGTTGGGGTTTTTTTTGATTTACACAGTAAAATACACATAGGCAGGAAATATCCTTGAACCTGCACAGACAAAGCAGACGGGAACCACAGAGAAATCATCTATAAGATCAGGCTGCACACTGAAAACACAATTCAAAGCAGAGCCATATGCAGAGAGCCCTTCCACTAAGCAGCAGTATTCAGTATTAGCTGCAACACAGTGCCCAAAGCACTGTTCTATGCTGTCAGGAAGCACTTACAGTGCCTGTCCTGTGTTTAGTGCAGCAATCAACCTAAATGACTCAAGAAAGAACAAAAGGAGTGACATTATTATGCTTCATTTCAGAATTTTAAGGGATCAGCTACATAAACATGGTGAGCATTTGAAAGTATTAATAGCTGGATAATTCAGTAACAACCTATGATTAATTTAGTAACCACTTAAAATATTTCACTAAGACACTGTATTTAAAAAAAAAAAAAAAAAGTTAAGATCAAGCTGTGCTGGACAGATATAACAGCACTCGTTAATCAATAACTGGAGCAAAGCAATTCCATTCCCCGTGCTATTCTGGCATGGGAAGTGTTTTGTTTTGCAGGTTTTGCACATGGCAAAGATTCCCCAACTACCCTGGTGGTAAGAGCCCTGTCAAGACAACCACAGCACAGAAACATCTGCACATCAGGTGGCTTCTGGGAGACTTGCTGCTGTTTGCAGTAATTCTTCAAATAACAAACTTAAAAGAAGCCCATTAAAAATGGTTTTAAAACTGCTTGGAAGCTGCCACATCTTATGCTGGGTACAGCTTAAGCTCTTCTCAGTTTGGGCAGACGCTGCCACACAGCCAATTGAAATTCCACCCTCCTTCTGTGCCCAGTTGTAAGAATAATATTCCCCACTCCTGCACATGTTTGGTGGTGACACCAAGTTATTCTCCACCTCCCCGAAAAATCTGAAGGGTCACAGGCAGAAAAATAACTTATGTTGGGAAAGGGCAATCTAGTCCCATCAGTGGAGCAACCCCCCTCCCCCGTGTCATCTGAATGGAATAAAGCTATTTTCAACAGAAGCGGTTATGGTAACATAGTAAAAGGGATAAAAAGAATCGCTAATTATACTGGTATACAGGTAATAATATAATATACTGCATATACATACCACAGAGTTCATGTTTAGGGAGTCTATTCTGAACCCATTTCAGAAGTTTTCTCCCATCTGTGCCTCCTCCTTACCCTAAGTCGATAAATCAGCCAAATACCATGAAAATAAATCATTCTCTCTTCCCCCAAAGCCACCAACCTTACAAATCTGCCACAAGCAGTGAAAATATTGCTACTACCAAAGCAGCAACATTAAAATTCCACCTCAAAATCAGCACAGCACAAAGCAAGGAGGGCGCCTGCCTGCCCCGGGATCTCTAACCACACGTCACTTCTGCCTAACAGAAAAGCACAATTGCCCTTCTCCATTTCAGGGACACGACAAACTCCAGGCCAGGAACTGCTCCCATCTACAAGATCTCTGCTGTGAGCTGCTTTCATACGCTGCCACACACATCTCACACAGGCCCACATCGGGGGCAGAACCACCTCACCCATCGCATCAGGGCGATGCTGGTCCCGCTCGAGGGCCACAGGCAGCATCTGTAGCTCCAGCACAGGCTGTCGTGACAGCCACACACTAACCACAAACCATTTTTTTCTGCCTATGTCACCAGCATCTCAGAGCCAGCAAATGCATTCAGAACCACATTTGGGTATTAAAAACATTCAACAACAAGTAATGGCAATCCAAACACATTGCCAGTGCCACAAAAAAAATAATTACAGAGCAAGCCCCCCCGCTTGCATTCATCCATAAAAAGTACTCTTTTTTTCTCCCTTTCCCTTCTAAAGGTTTAAATCCCAGGTATTTGGGCATGTCCAGGTTACAGAGCTGAAGGCTGTAAGAGGCTCATCTATGCAGGAAGACGTCCCCTTTCCCCCAACACCCCCATTTCACCCCATATAGCTGCAGACACATACGGTTTTAGATTTGCCCATATAACAATATTCCCAGGACCCGCTCACTTCCATAGCGAGCCCAGCCTTCCAGCACACACAACTCTGGAGCGAAAATCCCCTCCTTTAGCAAACAAGAAAAAAAACCCAGCAGGGTTTCGCTCTACCTGCAATTTCACGCATTTCACGAAAACGCCGATACCGCACCAAAAATCTCAGAGGCGCTTTCCCCCCTCACTTCTGGATCCCCACGGGAGCGGAGCGGCCTCAAGGATCCCCCTTCCCTCACGGATCCCCCTCTCCTCACGCCGCAGCCCCGGCGCGGGTTCCCCGGAGGGGCAGAGCGGGAACCCGCGCCGGAGCTGCGGCGTGGAAAACCCCCAAAACCCCGCCGCAAACTTCCTCCTCACCCCGGAGACACCGGCCGGCTCCCGCCTTCTCCTCTTCCTCCTCCTCCTGCTGCCGGGCTGCCCGTACCTGGCTCGGCGCCGGGAGGTCGGTGCCGAACCCACGCCCCGTCCCCGCCCCGCAGAGAGGGCGGGCGCAGCGCGGGGGGCGGCGGCCCCGCGGGGCGGCAGCTCTGGAGCATCCCCGCCCCGCCGTTGCCGGGCGACAGGAGCGGGTCGGGGCCGGGGCCGGGATCCGCGGGCACGGAGCGCGGGGTGCGGGCGGTGCGCGGGCAGCGGCAGCGAGGGCCCCGCAGCACGGCTGCTGTGCGGTCGGGTGTTGTGTTCCCGTGGGTGTGAGTGACGCGCGCCCGACCCCGCTCGTAGGTTTAGTCGTAGTCACTTGGTTTTGGTCAAAAATAATGCGGTATCGCTCAAAATGATCTGTAATTAGAATTATCCGCAATTGCTGGTGAGAGGGAAGATGCCTGGGGTTCCTGAAGAATGAAATGCGGCTTAAAACCTGATTAAAACCCGATTAATTCCCTCTATATTATATAATATTATATTATATAACTTTATATGGTATATAAAATAAAATGGTATGCAATTATGTGTTTATTATTTATATATTTATATGTAAGCTATATGTTTTTCATATAATTATGTGTGTGTACATGGCACAGCTTGCCCAGAGAAGCTGGAGATGCTTCATCCCTGGAAGTATTCAAGGCCAGGATGGACAGGGCCTCCCCACCCCAGGCTTGGTTATGGACAATCTTCTTGCAGGTGGTGAGTGTGCAGGAACACATCTGATACGGGACAGAAAAAAATTTACAGACTGATTTTGGGTCTCTGATGCCTCACAAGTGAAGGGGTTGCAGTGGCAGGTGCTGAGGGCTGTCAGGTCCTCAGGCAGGGACAATCTCTGGGGACATCAGGGTTCACAGGGGACAGCCTCACCTGCCCAGAATACCCTCATTCCTACAACAGAGTCACAACTGAACACATGTACAGCCTCCTCAGGATGGTGATGTCAGGCTAGAGCATCCTCAGCCTGCTCAGAGCAAAACAGATCCTGTTAGGAAGTGATGCCTGTTTTGTCCTTGATTTTAATCCCTTTAGTTACAAGATAATGAGAAGCAAAACAAAAAGGCTGAGAACAGTCACACTGACTTCGTTATTTTGTATTCACTTCACTCCTTAGAAGTTGTGTAACTTCCTTTTTCGCAACACCTCCTAAGAGCCGTGTTTACTGTGCTGTCTGTGCTAATAAAGAAAAAATAAAGAAAGAAAATCTGTTTCTGTGACTTTGCAGCAGAAGACTCCAAGGCAAAAAGGGGAATACAAAAAAACCACTTTCCATAGAATTCCTGTCTGGGAGCCAAACCCTGCCCTTACTGACTGTCACAGTTGTCACTGCTGTGTCACACATGGAAGGAAACACCATCCTGCAGGATTCAGCCAGCAAACAAACACCTCCCTTCCAACTGCAATGCCACTGAAAACCTCAGAAAAGGGAAAAGTCCCCAGCTGTTACCCTGCCATTTGATCTGTCCATATTACAAAGCCTCTCTTTAATGTTAGCCCCAGGTTTTTCAGAAGGGACAAAGCTCTTTGGGGTGTACTTCTGCCAGCGTTCATACACGGAGTTACAAAGATGCTGTAAGTGTAAATCACTGAAAGCTCATTTAAGTACTTTACACTTCTAAAATATTTTGGACTTTACTATGTCCAAAGACAGGCCGTTTTCCAGAGAGCCCCAAAAGTTACTTGAAGGAAGGGATAAAGAAATTCTCAGAAAACAGAGCAAAGCAGGCAGATACAAACCCATCTACCAGCGTAACATCTCATGTCCAATGTATTCCCTGAGCCTGCCCTCATTTTCATCACAGCCAGGGATTCCTAAGAGTAAAATATTGCTGTTCGAAAAGCAAAAGAAGAGAAAGAAATTAATCAGCCCAAATTCTTATATATATGCAATGCTTAAAGCAATTCACTGAACTTGACCCTTTTCGCAGTTCATTGAAAGAAAATGAAAAGAATTCCATCTCTGCTGAGCACGGAAGTTTTGGAAGGGCGGGGGATGCCTGAGGTTTAGCGTAACAAAGTGTTAACAGCAACAGATGAAAGCCAAGTGCAGCTTCAGCCGGCACAGACTGCCGTCCCCACGTGGGCAAGGAGGTCACCGGGACTCGGCAGGGCACAGCTCGGGGCAGGTCCCCGCACACAGGGGGACACAGCAGACCTTGGGCTCCCTGCGGTGGCACTGGGGCTCCAGACCCTTCCTGTTCGGGAGCTCTCCCGGGAAGCTGAGAAGCTGATAATGAACGGTGCAACAGCAATCACCCCCTCCCTGACATCCTCCTATTCATTAATCTAAATGAAAGGGAAAGCGATTTCTACAGGACAGATTTAGGGACAGACAACTTCACCGCTCTTTAAATAGGACACTTCTAAAATCTGCTTCTCCTTTCAGTATTCAATTTGAGAGAGACAGTTGTATGTCAGGGGCTCACTGCAGAATAAACAATAATCACACATGAAATAATTACCTGCACCGTACATTTCGTAATTGTTTCCTGAAAGTCAGAAGCGTTTGTATTGTTACACAGATCAGGCACTACTACAGACATTGTGAAACCTGACAATTACAGAACCATTACCCGACACAGATCTACTTTCAACAGCTTGTGATGAGAAAAACATAAAATCAGCATTAAACAGATAAAGCAGCAATAGTTAAAATGAATATTATAACAGAGATGTTAAGAACATATGCACAACTGTGTGGTACACCTGCTGAGTGCACTATTCGGTTTGCTACCCAGGGCTTTGACATTTATTTCACTGTAATAATTGAGAAGGCACAAATCTCTCATTGATAGATGCATTTCTCATAAAGGTCTTAGAAAATGTAAGGAGTTTAGACAATCATTCCTCATTAAAGAGCAACTGTATAAAATCTTTATTAAGTAAAAACCCTAAATATAATACAGGTCCATTTCTCACTTCATTAAAGCTAAGCCTGATTAAGTAGAGATTGTTACAAGCGGCCTTTGATCTCCACCGAGACAAAAACCTTATTTTTACACATTTCATGCTAAAGTGATAATTTTCTGTTTAATACGACTTATGATTTGTTTCCTACAAAGGGAAAAGCAGAGCACGCTGTCGTGGCTGAGGGAAGGCAGGTGACCATCACTGGCTGCTCCTGGAGGAATGAAGATTAATTTTGGGAGGGACACAGGCCTTTAAGTGCTTCATGCCTAAGAGCAGCAAGGGTGCAGAGGAAGGGTGTCTGCATGTCTGCCGGGACAGCAGCTTCCGCTGGTGCAGCTGCAGCTCAACTGAGTCAGCGCCACAGAAGGAGAGCTTGCGTGATACATTTTTCCCATCTGAGACTGGAGTCTCCTGTCATAATTTCAGGCGGCTGAGGAATTTGTGCAGGTTAGTGACTGCTCAGATGACCACAGACACTGAAATAGCTCCAGGCTTTGTGCAAGGTTCGCACATTGAGACTCTCCTGAGCGTGGTATTTGTGACCCCATCAACAGCAGACTGGCTGCTTTGCAGAGGAAAGCCCTTCACACTCATCCAGTGCCATAATAGCTGCACCCAGAAAACGGCAGGGCGTTCCTTCACACTCAGTTTCCACCTTAATTCATCTTGTTTTTTCCTAAATCCCACCCTCCATACGCCACTTGTATTAACTGTACCTGCAAAGTACCTGTGCTCAAGTCCTGTCCCGGGTTTGAGGATGGAGACAAGTAGCTGTCAATGGAGACTAAACTTTTATCCTCATTACCACAGGAAAGAAAAGAGATGGGTACATTGGCAAAAGGATGCTTGGCACTGCCAGACCCCACAGATCTCCCAAACAAACATCCTGGAAAAGGTGCTTGCAGAAAATGCCAGAGAAAATTTGAGGAAAATATTAGTTATTTGGGTGATTAGAAGATTGCAGAACACATCACTGAGTGCCTAAATCACAATCACTGCTGTTCCCTTCTCTGTGCAGGTGGTCAGGCATGGCAGGGGGCTGGAACGAGATGATCTTTAAGGTCCCTTCCAACCCAAACCATTCTGATTCCACGATTCTATGATTTCCAGTAGCACCCAGAGTGCCTGCTGAAACCAGGGGCTCCTGGCCAGGAAACACCGAGCAGGGCACATCACTAAAAGGGTTTATGGCAGAGAAACCTGCTGATCTGGTACAAAGCACTGCAGTTTCTCTGGAGCAGTTCTGAACAAAGGCTGGCACCTCTGCTGTTCCAGAGGCAGAATCCTTCCTCTGCATCTCACTAAGGCATCACTCACAGGCGAGTCACCCTAATGACAAGAAACTGGAGCTGAAATGTGAAGAACAGAGACTAATTAATAATGAAGATAATGAGATCACCAGAATATATGTACACCAAACCTGCGTCTTAATTATCTCATGAAAACTGGCAACTCCACTCATACTTCAAAAGCCTTTAATCATGCTCCCTCTGATGAATATTGGTGGCTATTTTACAGAGACTTATGTAAAAATACCTTTTGAGTGGGTTTTTCCCCTACAATAAGAGCTGGGCAAGTTACTACTGCGTGTAACTGCTCTGCTTCAAAATGAGATATCGCAGACTTGTAATTACAGCTGGTCTGATCTTCATCTCATCTACTCTCATCTTATTTTTGAGTGCTTCCTTTGAAGGAAATGAAGTAAGACTGGCCTGAGTTACTGCAGTATTATTACGAATCCCTTTTATTATGACAGAACAAACCAAGAACAATCCCTAATTAAGGCAGTTTCTGCCAAAACACAGGGAGTGTACAGTCCCTGCCCCAAAGACCTTGCAATCAGAACAGGCAAAGACACTTTGAGGTGGGGAAAAGAGGACAGATTGAACTCGCTCCCAACTACAGCTTGTTCCCATGATTTAAGGCGAAGTCACTAGGAGGCTGAGATAGGATGAACACAGGACAAGTGTAGAACAGGAGAGCTGAAGACTGCAGAGGGGGCAGAAACAGGCTGCATTTACAGCTGGCAGAGCCTTTCCAGAACTTTCTGCAGTTTCTTCCCTGCCCTCCCCATCCCTTCATCCCTGAACAGGGTGAGAGGGTCAGCTCCAAACTACAGCTGCAGGGGAACACTGTTCTGGGTGCAGCAGGCACAGCTTAACCCCTGCTCCCACTCCCAAAAACCCAAACCCCAAATGCCTGCAGAGAGGCTTATTTTAGTAACTAAGGAAGCAGCAATTTAGACTCTACACCACGAGGGTCTGCTCTCCCCATGCCCTTGAGAGCAGAGAGCTTGCTTGTGCGCTGTCCCCAAGAAGAGAGCGGGCAGCCAGGCACATCAAACAGCTCCGGTCAAGCGCAGGGCTGGCCGGGGAAGGGCTCTGTGCAAGATGAGAGCACCGAAGGCAGGACAGGGCCGGCTGAGGGCCCATTAGCATCGATTCCTTGGGCCTGTAATGAAGCTGGACCCGACTCTGTGACATGCAATTACAGCATGAAGACATTTCAGGGGACTCACCCACTGCTCTCTCCAGAGATGAGTTACGTGTAACCTCTCTGCCATCAGTAGGGTATACTTTGGTGGCTTAATGAGGCGTTTTGGAGGGATTTTCTGTGTTCCTCTCCAAAACCCCTCATGAGGGACAAGTAGCCAAGAGCTGCGAGTGCAAAGACCAGATAATGGCACAGGATACACATCCCCCTCTGAAAAGCAGTTTATATTTTGTTCATCACTGCAACTGTACCATTAGGTTTTTCATGTTAAGCTCTGAAGACATCCCATAATCATAGCTGTGAATCCATGATTAAAGCACCTTTGTCAAAAGCATTACAAAAATATGCCAGACACAAAATATATTCTATTTAACCTCTGTCAAAATACTCAGTATAAAAAAATAAACCAGAACAGCATCAGTAAATCAAAGTGAAAAATACATAGCCTCTCCTTCAGAAATGGGCTGGGAGGACTCTGCAACTGAGAGCATGGACACTTTGCTGACAAGAGCATAGAAAGGAAAGTGTGAGCATCCCTCAGCCACCTTGGAGCTTAAACCAAGGTGGAGCCAAGCAGCTCCGTATTGCACCAGAAGGATGGACTCACATTTACTCAACTGTCTCCACTGTGGCTGTAAGGATAGGAGGCTTCAGGGCTTTTTTTTCTAGCCAAGCAAGCAACTGGCCAGAGCTCAGGTGAGCCTTGAGCTATGGATAGAGCAGCGGGTTCTGACAACCCTTCTGACACACAAATCTGCTGGATTATGCTTTGCATGGTCTGTAGAAGACAGGCTGCTGCCAGAAGAACTTTTTGGTAGTTTCAGCTCTGAACATGTTTTCACAACATGCTTTTAAGCTTTTAGTCCCTTCTCTGCATAACATAACTTGTTAGCAGAGGAAAGGAAAAGAATCAGCTGGCCAGGATGAGAATAATTCATGCTCACCAGGGGCTAGTATTTCTCTCATGGCACACAGCAAGGATGCAGAACAGAACATCCAAAAGCAAGGACAAACCTGTGCTGAGCTCATGGGTGCAACTTCACTTTGGTCCTATTGCTCGTTTGCATTAACACATCTCTTTAATCACACAATTACACGCTACTTCCCACTAGTCTGGGTGTGTTCAGGACTCTGGCTGGCTGCTGCTCGGCTTATCAGCAACTATTCAATATCTGCTTTAGTCTCTTGATCAAAGTGCAGCTTCATGTCTTATTTATGGCTACTACTAACAGCCAGCTCTGCAGACAGAACTATTTATTTCCCCCCAAGCTTTTCTGTGGTGTTCATCACTCTGACATCTGAGTGCTCTGCAACGATTAATTTATCTTCATAAAGTCTCTTCAAAATGAGAGAAGATGGTATTCCCATTTTACAGATCAGGAGCTGCTGCACAGACAGATTGAGGTCAAACATTTCCACTCATGATAGGTCCTAGTATGAAATGTCTCAGATCTAATTTTTTTAAGATACCTTCAAATACAATGCAAAAAAAAAATTAAAAAACCAAACCAACTTCAGGTTCGTGTGTTCAAATAAAACTCTGACTGCCTTCTTAGAAAGTCAGGTACAAGAACAGGAGAGGATTAGGGACTGTAAATGTTGGTCACCAAGAAGAAGGATGAAAACTTTCTGACCACCAGTCCCAGGAACACCGAAAACCAGTACAGATAACCCATGTGAATGTAAAATGCATTATGAGCCTTTAATGAAGCAGCAAAGTATACCTTAAAAAACTAAACACATAAGGATGTCCTCAGCAGTTTAGGACACAGGACCAGACCCTGAGAGCACAGTTTAAGGTAGGAAGAATTGCAGGTTCTCTCCACTTCTTGGCCCATTGCGCATGGAAAAACCAGAAAGCTCTGTAGTGTAGAAGACCACCCTGGGAAGGAAAGCTTTTGTTTTATCACTGTGTTAAAAGCATCTGTGGATCAAATGTGCCAGTATCACTTTACAGCATGAAAATGCCGCCCAGGGGACTCTCAAGACTCATCTTTTCAAACGCTGATACCTCTGTCAGTTTTAATAAAAGACAGCTACAAAAACAAAGTGGGGCATGTGGTCTCAATGAAGCAGAGACTGTGGCAATCAATAATAGAAACAATCTGCACTTACTCTCTGGGAGAATTTGCTTTTAGCAGCAACATCTCTATAATAAGACATCACTCAAGAGCTCCCTTCAATTTTTCTTGGGACAATGAACCCACTGTGCCCAAAGCACATCTGTGCTTATGGAGATTTGCAAACCAGGACAGTGTTTAGACTGATAACTTGACCATGCACCACATGATGATAGATCACAGCTTGCAGGATGTTTGATCCTTCCTCTTCTGCCCTCAAATGGACAGCTTTCTATCTCAAAAGAAAATTTCTCTGTCAAAATGTTGACTTTTAATGCAACATAGACATAAGTTTCTGCTTCACCTCATGATCTCTTTCACAGAAGGCCTCAGAAGTGCTCTCAGGTCTGCCCAATACAAGGTCCTGTCTCCAGCCCTGTTTTTAGCAGATGAATGAGGTTAGGAAAGACAACAAAACCTGGGGAGAAGAGGGACATGGAAGTTAAAAGAAAGCCTTTTTAATTTGTTATCTCTGAAAGACACCAAACTGTGCCACAGGAAATGCTTTTTAGTTGAGAATCCTGAAACATCTCAGGCCCCAGACTGTGTAGGATTTAGATAATCTAAATTACATTGCAGATCAAAGTTTCATTTGTTTAGAAAATTGCATCTGGGATCATTAACCTTTTCTGTCTTATCAATCCAGCACCATCTTCATGTAGCACATACCTGGTAATGGGACTCCTGAAACAGCTGGTCATCTATCCCAGTGCCACCAGTACAGGAACTGGCTGTCACCAGGGGAAAAACACCCACGGGCAGGGGGTGGCCTTGGCTTAGCCCCTGGCACTGACAGCTGTGGTCTCTCCATCCAGGCTAAGTGGAGAGCTGTTTGTCAGAGGCATGAGAAGGCTGCGAAGTGCAGGAGCTGAACTGTTGGCTGTGTTTGGCCATTTCCACCAGGTCAAGGTGTGGCTCTGCTGTCTCACAGTGACCTGTGCCCTCCCCAGTGCCAGCACTGACCCCTGCATGGCCCTCCCTGCCAGCTGAGCTTCACCTTCCTGTCACCTGTGGTGACAGCAGCGTGACAGACCCCAGTCCCTGCAGCCCCAGGGTCTCCATGGATACAAGAGAGACGTGAACTGCTCTGGTTCCTGTGGCTCTGCCCTCCAGTGACGTTGTGGCATTTGGCTGCTGCATCCCTTATCTTTTACTTTCGGCTCTTTGCTTCACCAAATGAGGAATCAGATGTTTCCAGTTCCCTCTGACAGAGAGACATTGCCACAGTTGTGAGCAGGGAGCTGGACTGTCAGGCTAAACCTGTTTAAGTAAGTAATGTTCATAAAATCATTTCAGTCCAAGCTGCAGCTGTGGCAAATTTGTACATGCCTGGTTCAGGATTATTTTTGGGTTTAGGATCTTGGATCAGGAATTTCAGGAATGGGCTCAATCACCAGTTCTATCCAGAAACAGAATTTTCATTCTTGGATCTGGGTAAAAAATAGCAACCGCTAAAATATTAACATAGAGATGGAAAACCCCCACTACTTCCTATAAGTATTGCCTACAAAGCATTTCAGAGGCATGGCTGGATATTACAAAGGGAAGTCCAATCTCAGTAAGAAACATACAAGTTTTAATTTAAAAGTTACACTGGGACAGTCTTATCATCTGGAACATGAATTCTAGCCTTAACGACTCAGTACAGACATCAAAATCATCCAATATCCAACCTAGGCCATCCCTAGCACATTCCTTTACCTCTGTGATTTGTGGCTTCCCATTCATCACCTATCTCCATTCATATTGAAATCTAGCAAGTACTTCCACGGCTCTGTACTGCAGCAGCAAGAGACAGCAAGTCAATTTTCTGTGGCACCAGAGAATGACAACTCAATGCTTTCCATGATATCTCATTTTGGTGGGTTTTAATCTTGAGAGACAGGAGCTTCTGTAGCCACTGCTGGTTTGAGACTCTTTTTTGCAACTCACATTTGTATAATAAGCAGAAGTTCAGTGGGGAGAGAGAAAGGAAACACGATTTTTGCATGGTGAAAGCGGTGCTTTGGAAAAAGCTTCCACGACTCCGGTGAGACAAAACCAGAGAATGAAAGAGAAAAGGTAAATTTTTTATCAAACCTTGCAACCAGAATTACATCCTCTTCCTCCATGCCACCCTTGCTCAGCCAGATCCAGTCAGATCCCTCAGTATTTTGTTCTGGTCTAAACCAAGACCCAGATCTGAGGCTCCCAGGGGCACTGTACAGAGATAAGCCAGCTGTGTAAAAACCTGGAGTTAAGTCAACAGAGTTCAGCGAGCATTGAGAGAGTGAGCAGCAGAGGGGATTTACCTAGAAATGGAGCATCTGTGAACCACCAGTTGTTCATAGGGACTAATGGACTTGCCTTGCTCCCCAGGTATTTTCACTTCAAAGGTACATAAAAACACTTAGAAAGCTCTGTCTTGATACTACAGCAAACAGCCCTCAATGACTTTGACAAACTAACCCCTAATGCAGATGAGAAAGCAATAGGGATTTTTCTTGTACAGTCATTTCATGTTCTGCCCTTTGCTCTGGCCCAGCCAGCTGGAGACAAGAGCCTCTCAGGGCACAAAACCCCCAAGATCCCAGACCATAAGACATAAAAACATTTCTGTGCACTGATTGCCTCCTCACAATAACCTCATTATCACAGCTGTCAGTCACCAGGACAAACCAGTCACCAGCATGAGAACCACTGATAAGGGATTCTCACCCTCAAATGCACTTGCTGCCTGGAACAACACAAGGGATGGCAGCTTTAGCAACACAACAGGCTCCTCCAAGCCAAAGTGGAAGGAGGTGTCCTGTCCCTCCACTGCAAGGGACTGGAGGGGTCACATGAAGAGATTCCCTTTAGCTCTGTCACACCATGGGGCAGGCTCAGTGCGGAGTTTTTCAGCCCCTGCAATTCCACACTTAGCCAGCACTCACATGGAGATAATAGTTTATATCTGGTAGATTTATATCCCACAATGGTGATGTCCTGTGATCAGTCTGGAAAATGTAAGGGCCTTTTTTCTTACAGATTTCCCAGCACATAAATCTTGTATCCATGTGCTATCCTAAGTGGCTATCCAAAACCACCGCAATTAATCATTCACCTGGTACACGATCTCTCGATTTTATCCAAGTCCTTGATGTACTGATAAGGGGTGGCTACAGTCCTGACCACGCCAATACAAGGCTGGACCACTCATATCCAGTTCCAATCTCAATATTCCTCAGCCACTGCTCAATACAGTAGTGTCACAGAGAGAATTTGATAATGATTTATAAACTTCAGCAACTAAAACTTTTTTAACAACTTCCAGAAAAATGCTGTTAACATTTTAAGTCAGCAAAAAATCTTTCCCAAGGCAGGAATTTTCAAAAACTTACCCTGAACATACATTGCCTGAGCCAGACACTTTAACAGATGGACTTGGACAGCTTTTTTAATATTGGCTATTAATAAGTGGAAATGTTCACAATGACAAATGCAATGTATTTTTAGTCTGTACTGGGACAGTAGCCTGGTCTTCATCAGCACTTTCTGTCAAACTTTCCTCTTTGACACAAACCCCACCTGTGAGCCTGAATACGCAGGCACACAATCGTGAGCTCTTTCCAGCCTCCCGTTCCACAGTAAGGTCTGTAAACACTCACACTGCTCTGACTGCCTGCCACGTGTGTCTGTGCTTCCACCTTGTCTTATTCCCCTCCCAGGGCTCACAAATGTTCTTATAACTGGGATTACTCAGTGACTGTAGCTTAGTTAACCTGGAATTATCCAGTGTAAATCAACTCAGCATCAGGCTTTGCTGCTGAAATGAATGGATTAACTCATGATACAGTTAAGTAGGAGGACCAGGATCTGTACTATAAACGCCATAAATGCAAATGTTTTTCATAAAGTCAATTCTTTTGCTGTTTTTCAGAGTATACACTGGGCAGCAGTGAGGAGGGAAGGGGGGGCTGTGAGCCATCTGTCTTCAGCAGCACATGTGCAGGGTTCCAGTCACCTTCTGCTCTTGCTGTGTCTGTGATTCCCAGCTCAATACCTGGGGCACGGCTACACCAACACCTCCAAAATCTCAGCACCCTGAACCACCCTTGCCATGCTGTGAACTCTGGCTGCAAGCAATGCAAATATTTTGAATCTGATTTCTGTGGCCTTTTCCCTGGGTGACACACAGAGTCTTAATGGCTTCCAAAAGTACACTGTGGTAAACACAAACTGTGATAAGTTTGACAAATGCCAGCTGACGTAAAATGGACCCATTGCGTGTGTTTAACTGGAAGCAGTCGGAAATCGAGTTTGTGGTTTCTTCTGGGATCATTGCAATAATTTCTACATAGCACAAGTTTATTCCAATAGAGGATAATTTTTAGATAGAGAACACCAGAAAGGACATGAGGAAACCTGGAGTTATTGCAGAGAGAGCCTGCACAAGCGGCTCAGTGCTGCTCACCTGCAGTGCTGCTGTTTTGTGAACAAACAGCCGCACTCGTTTCCCCAAATCGCCCAGGAGAAGCTTTTCTCACTCACTGGCTTTTTGGAGGTGCTGCCGGGTGCTGCAGGGCAGACACGGAACAAGAAAGAAAATTCCAAGGCAACACCGCTTGGATACCATCAGTGTAATTCCTTACCACCCGCATGAAAAGAAAGAGTGGCTACTGCCATTTCACCGCAAAGAAATCTGATAGACACAGGCTGTGCTTTAAATTGCTTCTGTTGCACACTTGTATGACAAAAGCTCAAAAAACACAGGCCTTGCTGAACAGCAGGAATACAGTCTAGGTGGTCTCCAGCCCTAAAACTACTTTCAAGTGACTTCTTCAAGCTCAGACAAGAAAAGTGATAAAGTCAGGACTTGGATGCTTCTTTCCCCATTCTCTCAATGCCACCCCCAGGACTCAGTGCAGTACCTTGCTAGGATGGATGCTGCACAGGACTACAGTTATCCTCATCCTGGAAACATTTTCCTCAAATATTCAGCTCCACTCCTTCTCTCCTCCCTGAGCAATGGGCAAGGATGGGGTAAGAGTATCTCACAACTAATTTTCTGTGGCAGAGAGGATGCATTTCCTTCTACATCTGTGCTTTTGTTCACTGGTGCTCAGACAAATGACTGAGCCCTGGGCAGTGACCTGGAGTGACAGCAGTGCTCTGGCTCCCCAGCACACAGGACACAGCTACTTGAGAGGCTGCCTCACTGGATCAATTGTCTCTCCTTCCCAAGTCATGCTGCCATTTTATTATTAAATCACTATTAATATCAACACTGTAAGTCTCCCCAGTTCTCCCCTGAATGAAGTCCATCACAGAGCTCCCTAGCTGAAATCAATATTCCAGTTGCTGCTCCTGGGAAAAGCAATGTGGTTTTTTGACATCCAACAATGCTAAAAGAAGCTGGCCACCAGATAAAGGCAGCCCACACTGACCCAGTGAGTACCAGCTCAAGCCTGGTCCAAAAGCTACTGACATCAGTAGCAAACCTTTATTTCAATACAGGTTTGGCATTAGCCCTCAACCCCCTCATTCAGTTATACTCACTCGTGTTGGGTCCCAGCTACACTTCATGAACATCTCTGCTGCTGTCATCTCCCTGTTAGGTGCTGTTGTGCCCTGTCTGGGGACAGTGTTGATGCCATGAGAGCCTCCAGGCAGGCCAAGGCTTTCCAAGGCCAGAAGATGAGCTGGAAATTTCTGGTGCCCTTCATCCACCAAGCTTAAAGAGGCCCAGGAAATGTGTCCTACCAGACTGCTCTGCTCCTACAACTTCCCCAGTGCTGCTAGCCCCTCCTTGCCAGGAATAATTTCTATCTTCCAGGCTCACAGAGAATAAATGCTGCATTTTGGCACTTTCATGCTCTTATAAGTAGTAATTGACACGAAGTAAATGCTCCACATCCATGGCTGAGTGGCAGCTCTGCCAGAAGAATTTGCATTTGTACCTGTCCTGCAGACACAACTGGAAACAGCATGGATGCTGCAGGTGTGGTTTAAAGCTTCATGCAAGTCTTGGGGGAAAGGTGCCCTTCACCCCAGATATGAACCTGCCCTCCTTCTCTTCCATCCCCTTTGCAGAGCTGGCTTTGACCAGACTTCCATATCCACCTTCCAGATCTTCTCCCATGTTTTAATTGCTTCTGTTTTACATCTGGCTGACCAAAGCTCAACAGAAACAAGTTCAAAGGCTTTCTCAAATCACGGTATAACAGTAGGTGGTCCCCCCTATGGCAATCTCACATCTTACCATCAGGAAAAAGGAAAATGAAGGAAATAACTGCAGTGTCTGCACAGGGCTCCTGCTGTCAGTTATCCCTGGTGGGAAGTGTCTGCTCCCTGTTTCCTTCCTGGTGGCTCAGCCCCAGGCAGGCAGGGGCAGCACTGACAGCCCAGGGATGGATCAGCATCATCAGTCACTCCTATCTGGTGTCCAGCATGACTGAAGATTGGCTTCAGCTGCCTGCACACAGACATTTAATGCCACTCCAAAACCTCAAGACATTCAAGGCATTCACATGGATATGACACAGCCCCTCCAGGAGCCCACACCACAGCACCACAAAAGCACAGGCAGCCAGGACAGAGGCTGAGAAGAGCCACAGCCTCCACGGGGGTCTGGCTCCCCATCTCCTGTGTTGAGATGTGAACACCAATTCACTACCCAGCTGCAGTTTGCTGGGCTTCTCAGGCTGCCTGTGTGGCTGGAGCTAAAGATACTCCAGTCAGAGCCATCAGCCTTTCAATCACCTGAGCACACCTTGAGCTGTGTGACCAATCCTCCCCTCAGCCCCTTCTGCAAAGTGCAACTTTGCCTTTCTCCACCCCGAACCCAGAGGAATGCACAAAACCCAGGGGATCATCCTTTGAGGCTGCAGACACTGCAGAGACTCACCTGGGAACACCCCAAAGGCTACACAGGCTCCTCTCAAGACAGTTATTGGATTACTGCTTCTGGCTCAATGCTTTGTGCTTTAGGCTCTGCCAGACGGGTTTAATCAGCTGGTAATGTGACACTTCCTTCTATAAAGACCTACTTCCCTGGCAGCATGCCTTTTCCTCCAGGAGGTCAGCCTGCATCCCTGATTTCTCCCATGCTGGGACACGGAGATGAAGGGGGAAAAAAAAAAATCATGGCAGTTGTAATTTCCATGTACACCTGACAGGACATCCTGCTCAAAAAGGGTATCTCAAAGAGCTCTTGAGGTTGGCCCATTTCAGCTTCAAATAGCAGGAGAGGCTGAGCTCAAAACTCTTGACTTACTCCAAATTCCCACTGGGTTTAAGTGCTTGAGGTGATTAAGGAATGAGAAGTGAATCTCAAAAGAAATCAGAGGTGACACAACAAACTGTGGATACAAATTTGAGGAGAAATGCACTGCAGAAAAGATGTTATCTACTGGTCCAGGAAGTTTACTGAATAACCTACCTTTTCTGGATTTCTGGAGACAGGAATGGGGCTCAGATCTGGGACATCCTAACTGCCCTGAGAGCTGCTCTCCATTCTTTCTTCCTCTACTTTACATATAGTTTTCTTGTCTCCCTCAGCCAACTCCCATCTTTCAGCATCTTTCCACTCTTTTGCTAAGTCACATTTAGCAAGCAGTGTCAAAAAATGTCACAGGAAAAAAGCCAGCCAAGATGGTCCCTCCATAGCCATATGTGATCTTCACTTTGAAAAGTGTTACAAAACTCCTGAGCAAAATATTTACTCAGGCTAAAAACTGGGACACCACCATCTCACCTGGATGCACTGGTACCTTGCTTGGAGAAGGAGCTGGAAGCACCTCCTGCTCCTCTTTTTATCCAGCAGACAAGAGGATGAAAATTTCTGGACAGTCTCTTAAGCCACAAGTGACCAGGCAAAGCCAGTCTTGTTATTTCCAGCATGCAAACCCTGTTGTCACTGCTTGCTATAAAAAAAGCTTTAGTTGGGCATGAATGAAAGGCAATGACTAAAACATTGTATGAAATTGATTTAATAAGGTTCAATGATTGAAACAGGAAAGATTTTCCTTGACAAATTGTTACAGGGCAGATTCAGCCTTCTGTGACCAGCTCTGCTGTCAGTCTAATTGAAATTCGTGCAGTAAAGGGGCAACAGCCTTTGCTCTCAATTAACTCTGAAGAAAAGTAGAAATCTATTCATTCCTTCTGAATTATCAGCCCTTCCTTCATCTGTTTGGATTGTTTTGGGTTTTTTTTTTTCCCTGTGTATTTATACAGCTATTAAGACTATTTGGGGATACCATAATTTATAACCATAATTTAGGACCGTGTATTAAATTGCTTTAAAGCTAGGATTACAGAACAGGAGAAAAATGGTATTTTATCTTGAGGAATGAGGTAACAATCAGCTATAAACACTCACTGTAAGGGCTGCATCTTGTCCCTAGCTCATCTTGTCACAGACTTCTGGCTGCAGATTGATTTGGACATAGAGAGTGTTTCCTAGATTTTGGTTACAGATACAAAAAATCCAATTCTGCCACTCTTGATTATACTGACCAGTACATCCTTTGGAATTACTCCTTAAGGCTTAACTGAATTTTGTTTGTGAGGAAAAATAACATCTCGTAGTAAATGAGTCTTTGAATCTGGATACAACAAATTTTGGGGCCAACCACACCTTGGATTAGATCTGTTTCAAAGGAGCTAAGGGCTCCCAGGTATGTCTTGACATGCTGCTGACCTCTGCTCAGCCTGAGAGCAGTACATGTGTGTTGTTACCCAGATGGGGATCCCAACATCTTGAGCAAGCAGGAGGCATTAGCTGGGCTCCAGGGAGGAGCAGCCACTGAAGCTGCAGGCAGCTCTATGTGAGAATCTCCTTCTCAGGAAAATATCCTTATTAATAAAACAGTAGGGAATGCAGAAAAGCAGATTTATCTCAGAGTAAAATGCTTCTTTGGGAGTTCCCCAAGGAGCAGTAGCAGCTTGCTACGGAACTAACACGGCTTTTACTGCTGCAGCCATGTGAATAAGAAATATTTCTGTGTTAGGAGCTGTTAATTGAGGCACAAAGCAGGAAAGCTGGGCAGGCAGAACCAGTGCCTTGAGTAACAAAACCCACAGCTACTGGAAAACCTCCTGAAAGGTTCTGAGTATGAAACAATCCATGACCTAATTAGGTGGCACTGTTACTGGAGAATAGAGGAAGGAACAGAAAGAAAGCAGGGGGAAGATGAAGGCGAGAGAGACAGAGAGTCCTTAATAGTCAGGAGATGAGTCCAAGCTGGAGCTGACCATCCCTGACGCTTTATTTAACACACACAAACACTCTGTGAGGGAGGCACAGATGAAAGGAGACTTGCTCCATGCTCATGGAAAGTCTCCTCTCTCCTCGTGGAACACATTTTATACACTGAGATGAATGAGAGAAACAGACAGGAAAGACTACAACATGGAATTTGGAATTAACTAACATCCATGCTGTTTCTGCTACTAAAATACCACATTTTTCTCCAAGGCGAAAAAAGATGGGTTAGGAATCCCTAAGCAGCCTTATAGGAAACAAGTATTACAGTGAACCAGGCCACAGCATGATAAGGATGTGATCTATTCTGCATCTTTCCCACAATGATTCCTCATCAACTATGGCAGCAACTGGCATCTCTGAGCCAGACAGAGTTCGTGTGCACAGGTTACTTGGGTGACACAAATTCTCTGCAGGAACAGGCTCAGCAATGCCAAAGCTACACTAAACCCTTGAGGCCATCACACAAGGCTGCAGGGGAGTCATCAGAAATATCCATATTGATACTGCTGGGGAGTGCAAGGCCTTTTCCAAGGCAGGAGAAAAACCCAAACTGTCTGATCAATAGGTGACTATACCACACACACCCAAACCACCCTCTGGCCAAGGGAGCACAGGACACTCTTCTCACTCACCAGGGCTGTCAGATTCTTTCTGAAACAACGACAGGCCCAACTCTTAATTAGGGTGCACAGTCCCAGTGTTGACTTCAGTGAGCTCTGCTGATTTAAAAGCCAAGTTTCTGGTATCTCCCATGGGATACTGGAAGTGGAGAAGAGCAGGGCCAGCCAAATCCTTGTCACCTCTCAAGAGGTCCCTGGCTCTGTCACAGCTGGCTTTCCACAGACACTGCTGTGAGCAGTTCTGGGCCAAGGAGAGCTGATGAGGTGCAGCAGCCTCATCTGGCTGCCAGTCAAGTATGACAGCCCTCACTTGAACTACACGTTCATTCCAACAGGGAACCAAAGCTACAGGGATTTGGCCTGAGCATCAGATGTGTGAAGTCTTTGAACTAAGCTCCTTTACACTCACAGTCTCCGCACAGAAGGCATTTGTACAACTGCCTGATCAAAAAGCTTTGATAAATTGAGTCATAACTTCCCTTCCCCTCACTGCAGTGTTCACTATTCCCAAAGGATCAGATCTGAATCCTTCACTCACTGTACTCTGTGACTAATCTGCTTCATCCCCACGCCAGGAGCTGCTGCAAAGTGCTGCTGTTTCGGGCTGGGTGGCACAGAGGGTCCCTGTCCCTGGCTGAAGAACAAGCAGACACACTCAGCTCCCTGGCAGCAGCTTGAGTCACCAGCCAGCACTGCTGGGAGCTGTGTTCCTCAGGATAAGAGCTCTAGGCAGCTGAGCTGTGAGAGAACTGCACACGAGGAGCTGTGCCACTGCCCTGGCCCTTCCCTAGAGAACACAGGTACCACTGCAGGGAGCTGGGCCAGCCCAGGCTTCTGCTGTGCCTGTGAGTCCCACAGCTCTGCCCTGACATGTGCTTCTTCACAGCATGTGCCATTGTCTGTGCACACCTCTGGCCCAAAACGCTTCAACCAGGAGCGCAGACATCCCTGCAGTGACTGCTGTTTGCATCCAAGGCGTGGGGAGAGGTTGCCATGAGCACCGAGGCAGCCAGTCATGCCCACCCACCCCAGTGCAGCCCACGCAGGCACATCACATGCCAGGGAGAAAGGCTCTGTGTGGGCTGGCTTTCAGTGCTCAGGGAGATCAGCTCCTTCCCTGAGGCCACACTCAGGCTGTGACAGAGGCTAGAGATGGATGCAGACACCCCTATCCTAAACCAGCCATGCAACAACATATACTCTGATTTAAGATAAATCTCTAGGTTTTCCACAATCATTTCTTACTCCGCTAAAAGCAAACACAAGCACTTCAGAAAGCAGAAAAGCACGGTGGGAACTAAACCTCAAAGAACATTCCAGCCTTGCCTAAGAAAATAGACACCTTAGGAAACAGGGAGCCTCTCAGCTCAGTTTTTCTCTTCGAGCCTGCTTCCTCACAGTCTCTGCCTTCAGTGCCCAAGGAGTGGGAATGGCTCCCTGTGACTGCAGGGCTCCTGTTGCATCAGCCGTGCAGGGGGAGATGTGCAGAGCCCACGGGGCCGTCCCCGCTCTGCTGTAGGTACCACTGCACACACAATGCCACCGGCTCGCCCTCAAAAGAACGAGCTGACAAAGGGGGAAGGGTCAGCCTCGGCTTTCCCAGTCTCTAAGGTTTTCTAAGACTCGGCTCCTTCGGTCCCATACCACTCAGTTAATGGCTAGTTAAAGCAGCCTCACACTAATTGAAAGCAGGCTTCTGTATCTTTTAACTGTGCGGTTTAGCCTGATTTACATCCCTGAACTACAGCACGCTTAACAAAGATGACTTCAGAGCGAAGAAAACACTCCTTAATTTAAAATTGTACTTACTGAGAGTGACTCTGAAAGTCCGCAATGTCTCTAAAGCCCGTCTCGGCAGCAGCAAAGTTTTCTCTCTTGCCTTGCACAAGTGGGATGTGAAGCCAGCCCTGGGACACGCTCTGTGTCTGTGCTGATGCGAGCTCTCAACTGTGTATCGTTGCCAAGACACCCGGGGCAGACTCCAAAGCTTCCAGACCTCGCCCTGGCCAAGGCATTCCTAATCAAATGCTCCTTTCAGCACGGCCACGGGCATCACACAGGGCTGCGAACAGCAGCGTTTTCTTTCATTCAGGTAAAGATAAACTTCCATTAAGGGCTCTCATCAGTTTGAAATATTGCTTATTAATGAAACATTTTCTGTCTGGAATTGTAACCGATGTTAAAAACTATGTTAGTTTTTTTTTTATTTAAACAAATAAAATAAAAAATTTTATTTTTTAACTTTCTGCCTCACCCCCCCTGCTTTGAGCTGCTCAGAGATCACGGAAACAGTGGCAGGATGGAAGTCTGCCCCCAGGTTTGATGCTGAAATCTGCGGTGGAATCAATTATTTCTGAAAAACCGTAAGAATCCGCTATGCCAAAATTTCATCGTTTTGGCAGGTAAATGATTCTTGATGGAAACACGGAATTTATAAAATCAACTCCTGCAGCAACACACAATTAAACTTTTGCATTATGGCAACAGGTCCTGGACAGTCGGCTCTCGTGGTGCCAAGGTTTTTCTCAAAGGTATCACAGTCTAAAATACAAGATGTGTGGAGTTTCAGAGAGCAAGAAATAGATCAGAGGAAAACAGAAGTCTCAAGCGCAGCACAAGCCAAACTTGTCTATCTGAAAACATACGACCTCTCTGCTACCTGTCAAATCAGTATTACAGGTGTCATTTTGGGCTCTCACCCTTTTGAATTTGTTGTCCCTCCATCATGTTAATTGTGTTAATGGCTATTCCGTATCTTAGTGGTGGTTCAGAAGGAAAAGGTTCACAGAACTCATGGAAGCCTGTGCAAAACCAGCAGTGGTGAACAGACATTTAAGAATCCCATTTGCCAGTGTTACAGCTGATCCTAAATGCACTCCAGCTTCCTTGTTCAACATTAGTCTGTGTTTCTATGGGTAAGTCGACTGCAATAAGAATGTTTGCATTATGGAAGTTAAATTAAAGCATTTTAAAATTATCAGTACGGCTGATCTGACTTTTTTTTTTCCCTGTTGCTCACAAACAGTTCTGAAAATTACTTCTTGAATTAAGGTAGGCAAAATTTTTCATTATCTTTCAATTTTTAATGGTATAGAAAACACACTTCCTGCCATTTTCTATCATTTAATCATAAACTAGACCAACTTCTAAAATTCAGATTTCTGCAACAATGAAAATTCATGAACGTTGAATTTTGCTGATAGGGGTTGCTTCAATGTTTGAGGATCAAACATTCCCAATATTTAAGTTTTCAAGGAGGATATACTTTAATCCTCTTCCTTCCTCCTACAGTCACCATTATGGGTGTCTAAGTAACTTAAAATGAACTCCTTGTACAAGACTACATGTAGTATGGCTGGAGTAAACCAGTTAAATGTCCCCTCCCAGCAGGGCCTCAGTTCCTGACTTCAAAAAATAGGGTTGTAAAGGACAGTTGGAAGCAAAAGGAGACAATGAGGTCAAGAAAGTACCACGGGAAGGTAACTCTGGTTTTGCATCTGAGTTTTTACACTTCACTGTACTCCCAGACACATTCTGGAAGAAGAATAAACTGCTCTTCTGCCACTGTAGAAAAACACTCCTGGCATTGCATTTGCATTGAGCTCTGGAGTGCTCTGTCTCTAACCAGCTTCATCACTCAGCCCAAAAGAGATTAAGCGTGAACAGTTCTGCCAAAAAGATGATCATCTGTTAACAGAACTAGTTCTGGACACCCCAGGGAATGAGGCACCTGGGACAGCTCACGCTCTTTACACACAGATGCTGAAGGCACATC
The DNA here is from genome assembly GCA_013398615.1 of Brachypodius melanocephalos. Lineage (NCBI taxonomy): Eukaryota > Metazoa > Chordata > Aves > Passeriformes > Pycnonotidae > Brachypodius > Brachypodius melanocephalos. The sequence goes on along the minus strand of VZSR01001033.1, from coordinate 1,612,095 downwards.
ACTCTCAAGCAGGCAAGGCTCAGTTTCTAGGTCAAATCACTGCACAGTTGGGCCTGATGTCCATAAAATTGAGGAATACAAAGCCAAGGGCTACAAGGCAGAGGGTGGACAGTTCTCCAGCAGAGTTAGGATGTCCTGAGATGTGAACTGAGAGGGAAGGGCTCCACACTGCACAGCAAAGACTGGCAAATATTACACTTAAATAAACCAAGCATGTTTAAAAATGTATTTCTCCCATTCACAATTTCCATGAATTTTTCAGAATGTCTAAGAAGGTCTAAATTCTGAAAAGGTAAATTAACTTCTTATCTGTTCACACTTAAAGCTTTTTAAAAAGCAGTCCTGAAGTCTGGAATAAATTCACCAGGCAGCAATCTCTTGACCATACATAGGAATATTTGCTTAATAAAACTACATTTTTATCAGACTGTTTCCTTCTGTTTCCTTTCTGGTGGGTAATGGAAGCTACACCCACTACTTCTTTTTGACGTGTGTAACCCAGAAAAGCCTCAGCTCGCTGTAAAAACGCCAAGTGATACGTTTCTTTGTTAGAAGATGCCTCGGGGCTCTTGTCGCATTCTTCTAAACACGTCAGGAAAAACGAAATGCATTGTTAACAGCTAGTAGAAAAGCACTACACATTAGTCATTCTTCTCCTGAATGGAAAAGAACAATTTCTCATGAAATATCGTTCCCATTATATTCCTAGATTGCTTTGCTGGGTAGCTGCCCTGTCTTTCACAAGCCTCAGGCTGAAAATAGGGATTCTGAAAGAGAAATTTTGATACTCCTGAAAAGAAATAAAGGAAAATGTGAAAGTTCTCACTAGATGAATTTTGTAAAGACTGGTGCCAATCCGTTTCTTGAAGTGTTCTTAAAGATAAAACAAATAAAAATCAAGTCAAAATGAAAAACTGAAACTTCCACTCTTGAAAGACATCAAAAATGAGAAACTCTGAAATTCACAAACAATTTCCTTTTTCCTGAGCCAAAACGCTGTCAAAACCAGCATTTCATGGACACTTGGACTTCGAGAGGAAACGGCTTTACCACTGAATTTGGCACACGCGGCATCTCAAGCAGAAATGCCAAGGCAGAAGGAGAAGCTGCAGGACAGGCAGGGACCAGCCCCAGGCGGAGGAGCAGGGGGCAGTGTCCGTGTGCCCAGGGCTCTGCTCCTCCAGTGCCCTGTGCCAGCTCCGTGCCCGTGGCACCGCTGTCCTTCCCCAGAGCCCTCTGCCATCAGCTACTCCCGCCTGGCCGCGGCTGCTGGCCCGAATGCTGCTTTTGTGGGCCGGCATTGTCCGGCAGGAAGGCTTCAGCTGCTCCTCAATGCCTGTCAGAGCACGCTGGGCCTGCATTATAGCTGAGGTTTCGCCTGGTGCCGCAGTAAAACCGCGGCTGTTCATCCGCTTCGTATTTCCAGTTCGCGCTCCTTCCGAGCTGGGCACACAAAGACACGGATAAATGGCAATTAAATCAAGCACAATGGGTTGTGTTAACTACTGGTAACTAAGAAGCCACCTTGATCCCTCTCTGCGGCTGAGATATTCACCACACGACACCGAGGCCTCTGCGCACAAAGACTTTCCAATTTCGGATTAAACGTGTTGCATTGGAAATAGCTCTGGTAAGCCCCAGCAGCAGATTACAACTGGCAAAGAGGGACAGATGAATGGCTGGGAGAAGTCAGTGGGGATGAGCATTTGCACTGGAAGAAGGTTTGCAACTAAACTCACTATTTTTTAAAAGGTCTTACCATCTTCCTGTGTTTCTGGCACTGGCGAACTGCCTGGAGGAGAGAGAAATTCTGTGGACTGCATGTTTTAACAAAGCCTGATTCCACTTGCTGGCGTTCCAGCTCTTCAGGATCAAAATCTGAATTTAAAAAATCCCATCTCTCGGGAGACAACCAAAACCTGCACCAGTAAGAATGAGGCTAAGCCCCAGCACAAGTGGAGAAGGCAGACCCAGGGCAGGGTGTGAGCTCTCCCCAGGAGCACAGGTTGGAAGCTGCAGTTTTTCACAGGAAGACTTTATTAACTTCCAGTTTGCATGATTGCTTCCAAAAGCATGGCTTCCTCCTTTCAGGATTTTCCTGCAGAAAATTTTGCAAGTTGCTCTCCAGATGATTCACATTTAGTCTTAGAGACTATTTTTAGCTGCTTTTATTTCAGCACACGTTCTTGGAGAGCCCCTGCTGTTTATGTGGTCGACATTTCCCTCCTCTTGGCTCCTCTGGGGAGAAGCTCCATGAGGCAGCTTTTAGGAGCAGAGCCTGCACATCATTCCTCCTTTTGTGTGTTCCACACAGCAAAGCCAAGAGCACTCCTGAGGTTGACAGCAGCAGTTTCTATCACCATGAAGACAGATAATGGAAAGCAAACAATCCAAGGAAAATCAAACACACTCCAGCTCCTCAGAATGTTTGCAAGGCCATTCTCAGGCTGGTTTGGGCAAAGGTCTGATGATCAGGACACTGAAGGCGTAATCATGCAGCAAATACAGAGGCAGTTGTGTACAACTGAGCAATAAAAACCATGAGAAAACTGCTGCAATATGTCTGGGGTAAACATGACACCGAGACATGAAGTCACCTCTTTGTTAGGGTCACACAGCTTTGAAAAAATGGGAGATATTAAATTATCAGTGGGTGCACAGCAAACATCAAGGTAGGTGTACATACACTGTTCGAGCTGGACACTGATGTCTTAGGGACTAGTTTTATAGCAATGACACAGAAATTATGGGATATAGCTAGCAACAACCCAAATCACACGCACCTAAATAATGTTTCCAGCCCAAGAGTCAGCTCTGCAAGTGGGAAACTGCCTTGTATCAGCTTTCACTGATTTCTTTCACATATGGGAATAGTGCTGAAGTATGAAATAATTTTTACACTGGTAAAGTCCCATGGATGAAGGTCTGTCTTGCTTTAATGAAACCCATAAAAAAGGCTATTTTTATGAAACACAAAAGATTAATATTGTAAAGTTTCTACTGCTCTTCCAAGTGTGGTTAAAATTTTTGAATGAGTCTAAACTTTTGGCCGGATAGAATTTGGATTCATGCATGCACACACAGAATCAGGACACATTGCAACATTGGGAAAGCCAATTAAACCATAAGGGAATGAGCTGGAGGCAGAGGCAAAAAGCAATTTCAAGGTATACATGTTAAGCAATCGTAATTTTTATCTTCGCTGTCTTCCCTGTCTTACAAGTAAATCTCTACCATGGAGACATTTAGCACACTCTAATATACAACCCCATCCTTTAAGAGCATCCTGTATATTGATCACCAAAGTATGGCTCAAGCTCATTAGTTTATAATCTGCTAGGTTAGGAACGGCTCCTGGGGAGCCAACATATGGATGTACTCTGAGCACATTATCAGCTGCAGGACAGCAGCTCAGCCCACTGCATTGAGCAGTGGAGCTGAGCACACTCTTTCCTTGGGACCAATATGGCAATAATTAGGGCTGCTCTGTGGTTCAGTAGACTAAAAGATTTGACAGACCAAATTTATCCCAGGAATCATTCTAAGAAGGTTACACCAGGAGTCGTGGCCCACTGTGCTCCTCTCCTTGAAACTCCTGCTTGAAAATACTAGCTTTCTGCACACTGAAGTCTGGGCTACTAAACAGTAATTAGACAGCAACATGGGAAAGAATTACCTGATTAATTAGTGAGATGATTAATTAGTATGCTGTCATGATGTGATTATCCTGGATCTAGGGAATACACTGCATTTTTTCTTTGCTCCTTACAAGATGACGATGGCAACATAAAGCACTTCTGTCCTAAATCCCCAAATGAACAGCACAAGAGCACTGACAGTGCTCAGGGCTTTAATGAAGGCAGGAATATGCAGGACAGACTGACACAGCTCAGTCCTGTCACAGCAGGTCACAAACAGACAAGGAAACAGATTCACAGAGACACCTGCACCATCCCTCAAATGCACTCAATGCACCACTCCTGACATCAAGAGTGCAGACTTATAGGAGAGAAGCAATTGCTGACCATCTCAGTTTGGCAGTGTAGGCACCACACTTCAAGACCATCAGCTCCAAATTTTAGCATTGGAATTTTTTTTCAGCCTTGTACATTTCATAAATGCCTGTAGGGTCTGGAGGATAAACAGCACATGCACCTGTGGCTCCTGAGACACCAGGGAAAGGCAGGAAGGCTGATGTGATAGGGAAAAGCAAGATTTCCAAAACTGGCTGCTTCTAGCAAAACACAGCCTGACCTAATCAGTTGAACATGCCTTTTTGTACAAGGGTGCAGCAAACTTACAAAGCCACCCTTGTGCAGTTTTGTAAAGCAGATTTTGCACCTATCAATCTCCCTAGACCAGCAGCTTCATAAACTAGTGCATGTAAGCAAGACAGGCTTGTGCCTTCAGAACCATCCAGAGCTTTGATCCTTTCCCTGGCTGAGGCAAGGGAGCCCTGCTTTGCCCTGCCTTTCACTTGGGCAGGCTCTGCAGACAGAGGAACAAGGAAAAGCACTTTGGAAAATTATTAGCCTTTGAAATTCAGTATGAAATTCCACCTGCATGCACAGAAGTACTGCTGTTATAGATGCTCAGACAGAAAAAGCTAGCACAGCAGACAGGGCACCAGCTAATACCCAGGTACCTGTTCCACTCGATGATGGACATCTTCTGTGACCTCAGTGGTATGCAGGCATCTGGTTTATCTGGAAACCAATCTGACTCTGCTACTAACCTGGGCCTTATCCCTGAACAGCTCAATTTATCTTCAGACTTGGATGAATAACAATTTTCTAGCTCCCAGAGAAGCTGCAACAGGAATTCATTAGAGCCTGTAAAGCACTTTGGTAGTATAATAATGGAATAAGTATTGTAAATAGTGTTTATGCTAATTCCTTCATCTACATAACTCTGGCCTCAGCCTCCAGGAATTTAACTGATACATGCTATGTGGAATAAATCTCTCAGAAGTTACAAGTCTCTGTACCAAGCTTGCAGATCATTTCCACATCTCTCCACCCGTGCAGGGCCACCCCACACTTGTCCCTGCAGGACAAGGGAAAGCAGCTGTTGTGAGATGATAGTGAGGGATAGCCCCAGTGCACTGGGAATTGTGCTGGTCCCCACAGCTTCGGCATCAGCCTTAGGGGGAAACAAGAAGCATGGCAACCCCTTTAAAAACCCCTAATCACTAAGGCCATGTCCACCCAGCTCTCTGGGATGGATGGGTGTGGGCAGCTTTCCCTGGCTGGCCCATTGTTCCAGCTCCGGGCTTCCCACTCCTCTAAGTAAATGCCATTAGCACCTCTCACATTCCAACCCTCCTGCTGGGCCAGCTCCTGGCAAATCCTTAATTCCAGATAAACCAAAGCACGAAGGCATTTCAGAACCAGCCCCTTCAGAAGCATCAGGAACAAAGTCCCTGTGCATGTTGGTGACACAAGGCCTCCCAGCCACCACCTCCCTGGGACCCCTCAGCACTCAATCAGGGTGCTGAACTTTACCTCTGAGTCACCCCTTAGCTGGACAGCTCCCAATTAACAACCTTGTGTGGGCCCAACCAATTCTAGACAATATTTTCAAATGTGACTGCTGTGAAAGGGAAAAAAAAATAGGTCAAAGGGATTATGCAGGGTGACTAATGATTGCTGCATGCTGGGCTGAGATGTGAAGTCTGGCTGTGTTTTCAAAGGTGCATAATAATACGTCCTTGTCTGACCTGTGGTGCTGTTGACACTTTTTCTGAGTTGATGCCATCTCACAAATCCCCATTAGGCTGGAAGCTTGAACACCCACCATGAATGGGAGCCAAGTGGAAGGACTATCAAACTCTGCAGAATTCCCATTTAAGTTTCACTTAATTCACAAAAGCCAGGCAGTAGAGGCAATTCTTTAACTGTCAAGCCCTTTTGGAGTTATTTGCTGAGGGATGTGGCTGCTGTCCTCAGACTTGGGGCAGGACATGTTAATTCTATGACAGTTCTCTGGATCTGGACAAGAGACCAAGAGGAGAGGGCTACTCTGTTCAGTAGAGCTGGCAACTACGGTCAGGTGAATGTGCCTTGCCAGCCAGCCTGACATCCAGACAGTCAGAACTTACAGTTTTAGCCTTATTTTACTGGTAGGAAGGACAGCATCGTGTATGGAGGGCATGGTTTAGCTGCTCTTTCCAAAAATCACAGGAGGTTTGTAGCAATAGGAAAATGAATTCAGCTGTTTTCTCTCCTGGTCCTGTGTTTAGCATGAGAGTCCCTCCAAATACACCTTTCATTAACAGGGAAGTCAGAATTCATTTTTCTTGGCTGACAAATGTTCGTTAGCCAAGAATTTGTATCAACTTCTCCATCCTGGTCACAGAAATACGCCCCTTTGTAGTTACAGAAATGGGAAGAAAAAGCAACTCAGCTATAGCTCAGCCAAACCTACAGCTCCCCACAGGAACTCTGGGGCAACAAGTGCTGCAGCAGCCTGAGAGAATGACAGAAAGCAGCCTTTTGTTTCTATTATGGTCCCTTCACAGGCACTAAGACTTAAAAATATCACTAGAGTGAAGTCTCCTCGACAAACACAAGCATACCAGGAAAAACATAACCTCTGGTTCAGCTTCACTCTGAGGAGGAGCTGGGAGACATTTGGTGTCAGACAGCAAAGCCTTGCACATGGGCTGCTGGCAGCCTGGCAAGAGCAGCGTGTGATGATGCCAGACTGGGTGATGCTGGGCTGAGCCTGGAGCAGGGAACAGCAGGTGCAGATCTACTCCAGGAGGCAAGACACCTTCAGTTCATACAACATTTATTTCAGGATGCCTCAGGGAAAGCTCCCAGCTTCAGCTGAACTGTACAGCTGCCCAATAAAGCTCACGAGCGTGGGCAAGGCTGTAACAATATTACTACCATCCAGACCTTTCAGGTTGATTTGCATCTTTTGGGTGGTGTTTGCATTTACACAAGGCATGAGGAAGGGCAGCACCTAGGTACAATCCCCTAGCTGCCTTTAGATTAGACCACTTTTAATTCCCAGGTGTGCAGCCCTGGTTTCTTGCCTGAGATGTTTTGGTTTCTGAAATTCCTTTCCCAGAGAATTTTCTATAAACAAAACAGATGTTTATGTTTTGTACTTATGTTGTACATTCTTTTTCTCAGGAAGAACTTTCTCCTGATGTTCCTCTGGTTTGACCAATGTGATTGAAGAGGTTTGCCTTTGTTTCACCAATCAAACTGATCTGTGTAAAACAGTACAAAAGAGAGACAAATCCTGGAAATAAAGGAGTCAATTTTCAGCCTTCTGATCTCAGAGACCGTGTCATTGTAAAGTAAAACAACGACACAGGTGATTCTACACTGGCCAAAGGACAGAAATTCCTTGCTAGAGCAAGAGCAGAGCTCTGTGAGTGAGCAGGTATGGCCCAGGCAAGGCTTTTCGATGGGGTCCCACTGAGGCATTGCTAAGCCCAGGCTTGAGCTCCTCAATCGTGAGGTACAGTACAGAATACAACAGAGGATCCACTTCTGCCCCATTGTTAGGTCTCTGAAATCAGAGGCTGAGAGGAATAATTTTGTACAAATTCCCTGATTTAAATCAACCCCAAAGTGACAAGAATACTTTTCTTGCTTTTTAAAGAAAAGCCTGCTGGAGCTAACAGTCTGATTGTTCCATAAATCAATTTTGTTCCCAAGTGTAAAATCTCTGCTTGCTCATTCCATGTCTTTCATCCTAATTAAATAGTGAAGTAATCAGCAGTATTGTCAATGGCCTAGCACTGCACAGATACTTCTGAATATACAATATTAGAGGGAAATGAAGCTAATGAAGAAGATTCCCACCCAGCATCTGCACCATGACCTGCAGTGCAGGCTGCAAACATCCACTGAACACCAAGACACCCCATGATTGCAGAGTGAGTCCAGCCAAGGGCCTGCAGTGCCCCATGTTATGTAAAGAACAGGTCATAGAAGGCTGCCCCCCATGCCAAATATGACCTTTCTTTACCATTTCAGCAGGGAGCAAAATACCTCTAGTTACCCTTCACGTTCTATTTCCATAATCTGCTCAAATTAAAACACTGAACTACTCTTAAACACTGATCCCTGCCCTTGACACTCACCTCTCCCTTCTAATTCATCAGAAGTGTTTGGATGCCATGAGAAAAGAGGTCTTGTGAGGCAGTGACTTGCCAGCACTGGGGAAGCTTTGAGACCCCCTGGGTTATCTGAGAAGCAGCTACAGATGTGAAATCCCTCAGGAAGCAGGAAGGTGTGTGGTCCATGTGGTTCTTGTTACCCATGGGCTCTCGTGGAAGCGTCAGGAGCGCCAAGGCAGCCTCAGGCTCCTGGAAAGTGGGATGTGGTGCCTGCCCAAGCAGACCTACACATGCCAGCCCCAGGGAGCCATGCCAACAGAGGGAAGAGGGGATGTCCCAACACAGTCTGAACTCCTGGGAGCTTATTCAGGAGAGTCCTTCCTCTCTTGGCCATCAGTTCCCTCACAGGAAAGAAGACATTGCATAGGAAGGTGAGGCCATGCACAATCAAGTATCTAAGTCAAACTAAGACCATTTCATTCAGTAAATCTTTCATTCAGTAAATCTTTCATTCAGTAAATCCTGCTAGTGCTGGTTTCTTCCCTTTCCCATGTCTTCCTTCTAAAATGAAGTGATCCTGTCCTCCCAGGAGAGAGGCAAAGAAACACATGACAGACACTATAAAAACACAATCAAGAGACACTGTCTCTTCCTGTGAAGGTTTTTGATCTAGTAACACTACACACAAGCTAGAGGAAAAGCATGATGTCCCTCAACATGCATGCACACCAAGTAATGCCCTGACTCTAAGCTAGAAATCATCTGACAATTTTGTTTACGGGGGGAAATTAGTGACCTTCAATAACTGCAGAGAAAGTGCTCCATGGCTTTCCCCAGCCCTGGGACCTTGCCTCATGGAGCACATGGGGCAGCATCATTCAGTCCATTTCACTGCTAAAACTCTTCTTTGTAAAGCAGCAGGGTATCAGTCACGCTTGGCAGGGCACCTTCTGCAATATCTGAGCACAAACTCTTCCTGCTTTGATTTGAGAACCACGACATGACACAGGATGTCTCCAGATGGCAGTGTTTTGTCAGGGTGCAGTAATCTGAGAAGGTTTCCTCAGAGTTTCTTTATAGAAAGGAATTGTACTAGAGAACAGCTGAACTCTGAATTTCCTGCACAAACTCTCTTTTATAATTCCCCATAATGTCTCACCATTGGCTTGGCAGTGAGACAAGCAGAAACATTTAAGTGCAGTTTCAAAACACAGTGGAAAGAAAGAGGAGGTGATTTACTCTGCCACTTGACTGATGGCTTCCCAGGTGACAAACTTGGGGCAGCTCCCACAGCCAGGTAACCCTGCAAAGTGTGATTCATAGTGGGATGGTTGTTGATCCTTGTGCTGAACAGTTCAGAGGAAAACAAATATCTGTGAAAGGCAGTATTTATCTATTAGTCTCATAAAATACTCTGCATTACTGATTTCCATAAAAATCAGATCTCAGAGGTGTAGTGAAGTACTGACTTCTTTCATTATTCAGGTCTCCTCAGTTTTCACAATAATAACTAGTCTGTGAAATATTCTGAGGAGTGCCAAGCCAGTTTAAATTCTGAAACTCTGAAAACCCAAAGAGAACCCTGCTGAAGGTGAAGCTGTAAGAGTTGGAAGGAGGGATATATATGGGTAAAGTTCCTACTGTAACAGTCTCAAAAGCTTACAAGGTGGGAAAAAACCACCCAACCAGCTCAGCAGGAACACGAGGTTGTTTCTCTCATGTTCTTAAGTTGACTTTTATCATCCAAGAATCTGACCAACCGTTCCTCATGGTTCCTCAACACCCCTCTACATTCTGGACAGGTTCCCACCTTCCATGCACAGACTAAGGCATGATTGTGCCTTAGGGCACTGTAACCTTATGGTCCATCTCCTGATGAAAGACACATGCCTCGGTTACCCACAAAAATGTTCCCCAATGGCATGAGCCTTCAAGGACACAATAATTAAGAACTCATTGAAGCAACAAACACCAATAGTTTTTTCAACATGCATACGGCAGTAATAAATGCAGAACAGTTACAGATAGAGGAAACTTCTTGTGCAGAATATACGAAAGTACATAAGGTTCTGTCTGTTGCTCTGTCATCAAAACAAGACAAACATCCTCTCTGCTGGCTGAAGAAGGTGGCAGCACAGTCAAGTAAGTTAAGAAGTTCCCCCCTTTTTAAATGAGGTCAGGCTTTGTTAGAGTGCTACGAATAAATTTCTACCACAGGCAAGACAATTTACCTAAGTATCGCACTATTGTACACAAATGGGCAGCCAAAACTCTATGATGTATTTACACCATATTTACGTATTTGCTGCACGTATCAAAGGGTGCAGAGCCTGCACACTTTCTCTTCTCCAGTCATTATCCTGCTTGGCTCTACATGGTGCTGCACAAACACACACTGAGAAAGCCTTTTCCCCAAACAATATGTGGAGTGACCAGAGACTGACGCCCAAAGGTAACAAACGAGCAGGATTCACACCAGGGCTTGTCTCCTCACCCACTGTCAGGCTCCAAAATCAAAACCTCTTGCAAAGTCAAACAGTTTGTTATCACAGTCTTATTTACACAGGCTGGCACAAGCTCCAAGGAATCACCCCTTTCTGATATGCCTTTTCTACTCTGTGCATTCCCTTCCCAAACCCTTCCTAGCCCTGGTGGTTCAGACTGAGCCACCAGATTCACACTGTCAGCCCAAAACACTCAGCAGCATTTGCGTCAGCTCTCTATCAACACTGCCATGGTTATATTATTATTCCAACTTAAACTTCCTAGCAGCTTATCATAACCCAGTTCCAAAACAAGCCTGGGATCCAGGGTACACATCCACCCAAACAGGCTGCTCAGTCTCATGAACTGTTCCCCAGCTGATGCTGGAGTCAGCTGGGTGTTTACATTAACAGCCTGGGTAAAAAGGTGAGCCAAATAGCAAATCTGGCAAATTAAATCCTAATTAACAAAGCCTCTCAGGGGCCTAATTAATCTTGCCTAGATTTCCATTAACTCAGAAAATACAACAATTGATGGTCTCTTTCCTATTTCTGATCTGTAGCTGTTGGATCAAGGACTGTTTCACTCCACTTTAACCAGTGCCAATGCTGGTTTAGGTTCTGCAAGGAAAGAAATGATCTCTCTGTTCCACTGAGCTTAGGATGAACCCCAGCAGCCTCTGGCTGGCACGTAATCACTCAAGAGAAGCTGCATTTCCCTGTATCCCCATCCTAGACAGGGCCTCTGTCCCTGACTGAAAGAAGGTCAAATAGCCCCTATCTCTTCTTAATTTTTAATCGCAATTTCATGCTGTTATTTCAGCTGCTGGAGGCACTGTGGCACAAATCCCTCAGGAGTAATTCCTAGATACTCTCTTGTAGGCTGGCCTACTTTTTCTTCCTGTTCAGTCATAAATTGCTTCTCTGAGCCCAGATGTGTGACAGTGCTGGCAAAGCCTGCCTGTACCCAAAGACATTCTACACTGCAGCATGTTTAAAAAAAAAAACAAACCAAAAAACAACAGAACAACACGTTTTGATTCTTCTCCAGTTTCTAAAAAGAGACAGGATAATCAAGACCTCATTTTAGCTCTATGAGCCCAGCTGAGTACAATGGTTTAATTTTAAACAGTTCTGTTGCCTCTGATGCAGGACACTGCCATGGTCCCCCTGTGGCACTTCTGTGACACTGCCAGAGTCCCACAGTGGGACCAGGTCACAGCCCTGCCAGGAAAACCTGGGGGGACACCTGAGCAAGCAGGACAAAGACCACAGGGTTTTCTGGGGACTTTGGATGTGGCAAGAGCTGGGACTGACATGAAAGACAAAGGATGTAGGAAAGGTATCCTGGAGCTTTCATAACTGGGAAAAGAATTAGGCAATTTCATGAACTGTCTGGGTCACTTTGGTGGCAACTCTTGAGGCTGCTGAAATCATGTATTTGAACCCTGAAAGAATGTCTCAGCACAGCAACAGCTGTGTGACAGAAATTACTCCTGTAAGATTTCACCTATGGAAGAATGTTTTTATTTTAGTGGGAATATTTCTAGCAGTATGTGCAGCTATTGTTTTGAAAAATGAAAGAAGCTACCTTCAAAAAATGACACAGCTCTCAGGTTTGTCAGAGAAGTTAAAAGGCAGAAAAGAAGCAGTCAGAGCCTTTTTGTGTGCTTGTGCAATGAGGGATTTTGCTGGTTTAATCAGCTAGACCATCCCTCCGTGGCTGACTTTCTTTTTACAGTTTCATAGTAACCTGGAATCTTTGTTTTATCAACCAGCTTTTACGTGTTTACATATAAATTTCTTCTTTTGAAAACAATCCAACCAAACCCACAAACAAAAAAAGAGAAAACAGCCAATTTAAACCAATGTTATTTACTAAAAAACCCCGAACCCACATTTCAATTTCTCAGCCTTACCACCATAAACATTCCAAGAAGAAGAAAGATCATTGTGGACTGTCTCACAATCTTCCATAAATGAAGCAGAAATTTCCCCAAGCAGCAAGGAGAATTGATACGAAGTAGAATAAGAAATTTAAAAAAATATAGAAATTAAGAAAGAAAGAGCCAGGATCAATTTACGAACAGGAGGACAAAGATTTCCTTGTCACACAAGTGTCAAGAAAGCCAGTGAAGGCTGTGTCCCTGCCCTTATACAGATACTTTTATTACAGATATTTGGTATTCCCCAAAGGCCTTTCATCAGTCAGCACTTGTTCACCACCCTGTGACTGAGCAGTTCCATTTCTTTCACAGGAACACAGAGCAAGGTGAGTGCTGTCATAATATTCCTTTGCTTTTGTTGCTAAGAATGCTGTACTCAAGACACACCAAAAATTAAAGTGGACGGATTTTCAGTACATCAAACAAAAGGCAAAAGGCACTAAACTACAAAGCCATACTTACCTGAAGGATTAAATCAATAAGGATGTGGCTTCCTCAATAAAAGAGACCAACTTGTAGCTTTCAGTCATTTCACAGCTTCTACCTAAAGACTGTGCCACAGCCTAAATTGGTTTATCCAAGGATGGGAGGAATATTTTGCCATGGCAACTGACAATTTCAGAAAAAAACACCCCCAAAACTGTGCTCTGTCAGAAAATCAGCAGATAAAAAGGTTGAAGATAATGCCTCAGAAAGAAAATTAAGATTGAGACAGAAAAATGTCTATTAAACAGTGGTTCTGCCAAAGAGAGAGGTGACAGGCTTCAAAATGGTAAAGCTGTGAATGCTATACAGAACTCCACCTGGGCCACAGAAAAGAAATACTCAGAAAGAAGAGATGCAGATAACAATAAGTGTACAGAATTAATTTCCTATGGATGCTCCATCTCTGCTGCCAAGTCACAGCTGTGACGTCTGAACCAGGCAGTCACACTTCCCTGTCTCAAACCACCCAGCCAAATTTAGCCCTAAGAAACTGTAAATTTGAGCTCAGACAAGCCCCTGTGGAGAGCAAACAATCTTTGGCCCCTCACTGATTTATGCTTCTATTACAGGAGACCAGTGGGTCACCTGCAAGAGCAGGTGCTTAAAATTTAAACCAGGTAACTGGCAGAATTTGTATAAAAACACTGTCACAAATTCAGCCCACATGCTGGATTCTCACAGGGCACTACCTGAATCAACAGCTTGCACCAAGACATTCCATTCTGAGGGCTGCAGCTTCTCTGCCAGGTCACCCCCCAGCCCTGCAGGTCTTAGACACTGGGGCTGCATTTGGGGTGTTATGCCAAGAACTGGGTGGGAAAAGATTTCTCCAGCCTGTAGGCTCTAAGATCTCAGAGTATTTTCTTGGCCCAGCCCAGGATCAGAAAGTAAAAAACTCAGATTTCTCTCTAAACAAAACCCAAAACACAGTTTGAGAAAGAGAAGAACTATTTTTGACCAGGCCAAAATGTCTCATTTCCTCTGAGTTATTTCACATGCGTTTTATACCACAGCTGAGCAAAAATGAGTCAGGGAGAAATTAATTTCCCCTTTAAAAATGTTAGTGTGGGATGTTCCACCAAAACAAAATGCAAGCTGGTTTTTAAAATGAAAATAATCCTCAGTCTCTTGACAGAGTTGGCATTTATTTTGCTGAAAGGTGCCTGCCTTGCCCCAAGTGCAGAACTGCTCATTCTCAGTACAGCAGTTCTTCAGGGCAGCATTTTAGAACCAGCTTGAGCAGCCAGAGAGGCAGGTTATTTTTATGCAGGTGTTCTGACCAAGGACAGTTATTTTTGCATGTATGCACAAACTTAAAAAATTAAAATTGAGAATATCGCCAGGTGAAAGCAGGCAATTTCCATGTAAATGAATCCCAAATGGGGGCACGCTGTGCTCTTCATTGCTCTTGGTAATTGCTCACTGGGGGTTTCTCAGCAGTTGCAGCTAATGTTGCTTTTTGATGCTCAGAAAAAAAAATAGGAAAAACGAATTGCTGAGAGTGTTGCCTGTAGAGGTTACAATAAACTTCTCACTGGTGCAGACAGTGCACACTGCCTGTGTCAAACCCTGCCCAGGAACAGGCACTTTTTCCTCTCTAAAACTGCATGGCTGTACTTTACCAAGCTTTTCTCCCACCTTTACCCCTCCAGCGAGGATTCAGACAATGACCTTGGAAACAACCCCAGAGGTCTAAGAAGTGTTTCTACCAATTTCAGCAAGGGCTGGGATCAATCCTGAGGCTGGGCCTCCCAGAAGGCCGTCTCTGGAGATGCTGAACATACTTATTTCTCAGGGGATGCAGCAGCAGCTGAGGGAAAGGAGAATCTGGCAGATTCAGGAGCACAGGATATAACACAGACTTCTGGATGTACTGTACTTCTGGTGCCATGGTGGCAGCAGGACACAGGAGCCCCCCAGCAGCCTGGCAAGGGGAGCAATCTGCAAACATGCACTGTGTGATCCCAGGGGACAGAAACACCCCAGGTGCCAGGCGCAGGAAGAGGAATCTTCACATGCAGACACCGAGCATCTGCAGGGCTGGAAACACAATGGGAGCCAACAGTGACTGAGAGCGTGTGGGTGGTGCAAAAAACTGGAGGCTGATAAGAAACAGGGGAAAAAAGCTTCAGTTTGATCTATTTAATACTGCTTGTCCTTACCACACAGACTGGCTTCTTCTCTTGGCCATTGGTTGAAAAGGTGTTTCCACCTTAACCACTTGTGTGCCTTTTCTGTTAAGACAGGAGTGTCTCTGCTATTGCTGCCACAGAAGGTGGAAAGGAAAGATGCATTTCACATTAACAGAGAGGCAACACCTGTGTTTGATGGTAGGAAAAACACTATCAAGAAAACCCTTCTAACAAATGAGGTCAGTTATTCTGCCCAAGAACACTGGCAACTCGATGGTCAAGGTGGAGTCATTGCTTCTAAACACAAAATATATGAGATGAAAATTAAAAATACTCCGGTTACAGGCTCTCCTGCTACCTTCTTCCACAGCCTAGTGAAAAACCCATTTGTTTCACAGTGTTTTCACAGTGCAGAAGGTCCTCTCTGCTCTGACACAGGTGTCTGCAGACATCCTCAAGCAGCTACTGGGGAAAAAATCCCTTTTTTCAGAAGTTGGTGAGGGATTCCTAATTGCTACTGAAAATATTTTCAAAGCAGCAGATCAGCCAGCAGTCCCAGTTCCATCCCAGAGGCAAACACAATTTATTTGTCATGTTTCAACAATTTTTCTGCTGTTCATACAGTGTAATTAATCACTTGGCAGGCAGGGGAACACACAGAGGACTGAAAAGGCAGCTCATTCTTTGATATGCAGGGATCATCCTGTACTTTGGTAAGAGACAGATCTACTCTTATTTACAGATGGGAACAGGAAAAAGAAAAGGTATGTGGCAACTCAATACAGCAACAATTAATAAGAAACAAACAGCTTTGATTAAAACAAGGACCCTGCCATTATTGTACCTTATAACTTGCTTTTCCACTAGGTTTGCATATATGGCTTTTGGCCAGATGAAAAGGCAACAACCCACATGTAAAAATAGTCTGTCCCTTCACAAGGAGCACTCAGAAGTGCCCTGCCAGCTGATGGGGAGAGGCTGTAAGATTTGTCACTGAGCCCCCTCTCCTGTCATCTATTAGGGTGATCTAGATTCAGGCT
Organism: Brachypodius melanocephalos; assembly: GCA_013398615.1. Lineage (NCBI taxonomy): Eukaryota > Metazoa > Chordata > Aves > Passeriformes > Pycnonotidae > Brachypodius > Brachypodius melanocephalos. The sequence goes on along the minus strand of VZSR01001033.1, from coordinate 1,595,928 downwards.
CCCTTCAAATTTGAGCAGCCAAAATACCCCAGGTGAAGAGCTGACAGAGGAGCTCCTGTTCTGATTCCCGCTCCCCTAAACTTGGGCGCTCAGACAGAAGAGCACCCAGACCCACAGCGCTGCTTCTCAGGGCCTGCAATGCGAATCTTGGCCAGGGAGCTGCAGATGCAGCCAGCCTAATTCCCAGTGAGTCCTGTGGCTAGTGCTCCCAGCTGGCTGGGTGCCCGGGAAGGCTCCGAGCCAGCCAGTTGGAAATACGAGACACAGGCACACAGCTTTGTTTGAGCTGCCTCAATCTGCGCCTGGGTTTTCACACACGGACTTCAGATGTGGACTTTGTGTTGGTTACCATCTCCAAAAGGCTATCCAAGGGCTCTGAAGTGCTACCAGATGCCTGCCACAAAGCAAACTGGACTGGGGAAACTTTTGTCTCCCCTCAAACCGAAGCCAAAACAAGAGTGGAGGCCACAGCAGCAAACAGTGGGAAAGGAATTTGGGATTGACAAATTGGCTTCTGGCAAATTCTGAGTATTTCTATTACCTCTCTAAAGGCTGTGAGAGACAGAAATTATATTAATAAACAGTACTTGACTTGACAGTGCCTCAAATGGAGCACAATTCAGACTTTAACCCAATCAACTGACTCAACTCATCGACAGAGAGAAAAGGTTTATTTGTAGGTCCCAAAGCTGAAGGACTCTAGAACTGCCGTCTCCTAACTGCAATCCCATCCTCCCATGTTTCTTTGGATCAGCTGTCTCTAGTCCTAAGAGAAATCACACACTGCAGCCTGAATCAGTGCTGGTGGAAGTCAGTGGGACATCCTAGAGTAACCAAGTTATGCTCTTTATATTCTGCATATCACACCTTAGCAGCCTTGAGCTCCAAGGCAGAGCTCTCCATTTCCTGTGGTATCACTCATACACCCTCTCAACACAGGCCATTGAGAACCTTCCATGGATTGGCCTTGACATTTTGAATCACACACACAACAGGATTTTTTTTCTGCCTTTTTTTTGGACAAAGTTTTCACACATTAAAAGCTTGTTGGCTTTTGCTCTTTGTTTACACTGAAGAAAAACAAAAAGTAAAATCAGACCATTTAAAAAATGTCAAATGAAATGTCCCAAGCTCCTAGTATAAGGAGGTTTTTTTATATCCCTTTAAATTAATTGCAATTGGTTGTAATTAAAAGCTGGAGGCTTGGCAGTTTCTTCCTCCCCATTTGACTCAACACATGCAAACAGCTGGATCAGTTCAGCACCTCACAGTGGCTCCTGCCACTCCATCCCACATCTTGGAATTACCTTCACCTCTTCAGTTTGCAGCCTTTGGGCTTCAGAAAGCTACAATACAGGGAGGGGGCTCTTGGGAGGGGAAGGAAAAGTGAAAGCAGAGGACAGGGGAAAATAACTTGTGACAAAGATAAATCTCCCGTTCCTTTCAAGTCATCGTGTGAATGCAGAGACAGCATAACAATGAACCAGCTCAGGACCTGCCTTTGTGTAAGCACAGCCCCTTGGGTGGAATAAAAAAGATGCATTCCCATTTAAAATATCTATTTGTACCATCACAGCAGTTGTGTTCTTCTGCTGCCTCGGAGTTTGAGTGCACGTGAGAATTAGAGAGACGTGCAAAGGGCATGCCGGGGTGAAAATCAGGTTAGACAGGCAACTACCATTTGTGCCAGTGGGAGCTGCCCATAAACTTGATTACAGCACCAGGAATTCACACTCATTAAGGTCTGGGAGATGCAAAGACAGCTTTTAAGTTTTCTGTATGTTCTTCCTTGGGAACGGGGAACAAATGCCATGAATGGTGATAGTCTCAAATCCACCTGACCCTCAGTTCTCCTCTGCTTCATCAGCTTGAAAATTCCAACTTCCTGCCATAGCGGAGGATCCTTAAGGCGGGAGCAGAGGCTGTTCAGCCTTTTCCCAGTCTTTAGCTGACATCTAGTGAACAATTTCCAAACTGCACCTGGAGATGGGAGATGGAAGCAGCCCCTCTGGAGGGCAGTGGTGCAGAGGAGCTGTGGGATAAGCATGGGATGTACAGCAGCGCACACCATTGCCCGTCCTCTCCCCACCACGACAGCTCACCTGTGCACGTGTGGAAGGACCTGGTTCTGCTCCCAGGCTGCACAAATCCCACACTGCCTCCCAAATCCTCCACCACTGCTGCAGGACCCCACTGCAGTGGTGCTACCCCTGCAGGGACCATCCAGGGGGCTGGGGGACATCAGGAGTGGCCAGCAAGGCTTCCAGCACAGCACTGTCAGATCAGCTCTTTCCAAACAGGGAGGGTCACCCTCTGCCTCCTCCCTCTCCCAGAGGCACAAATCCAGTACTCAAATAGGAAACCCAGCTTCTGTTACCAGGATTAGCAAGTGCAATTCCCACCCTCAGGCTCTCCTGGAGGATGGATGGCAGAAGAGGTGCAGTTTGCAGTTTGTCTTCAAGAGCTCCCCCCAGCACATCTTTCCATGACAGCAGATGTGAAACCTCTAAGGAATACAGACCCAACTGTCACCTGCATTCAAAGAGTGTCAGAACCAGCCTGCAGTGTCTGCACAGCAACAGGGGAACACTGAGTGTGTGCAGAGCCTGTTCTCATTTTATAGCCTCTATCAGCTACTGCAAACCAGGCAGTTTGGTTTATGGCATCTATTAAGGTAACCAGGCAACAGCATGGTGGGTATCTGTGTCATCAGTTACAAAAACCAGGGCTTTAGAAACAAGCAGGGTGGTGATGGACACTGAGGTGCAGGAAATGTCTCTATTTTTTGTATGGACAGCGGAAACTGTTCTGTGTAAGCGCATGCAGTGGTGTAACATCAGCTCACCAGCACACTTATTACATCCTTCCTCAACATATGAGAACTGTCCTCACACTTTACCTGTGAAGGTAAAATGCTTTTCCTGTTGATTTCAGTATCATGTGCAGTCTATAACACCACTGACACACAACCCTTCCCTGAATGTATGATATTAACTGCACCTTTAATCTTTACATGGGTGGAGGTGATTAAAACCAAAGTAAAGTGAAGGGGGAACAGAGAGATGCTAAAAGAAAAACTTAGCAGTGCTCTGCTAAGTTTAGACTGCACAGACACTAGCAAATTAGGGATACAAATGAGGACTTTTAATGGTTTAAAAATATGCTACATCCACCAGCCAAAATACTTTCAAAGGTTTCCAGTGGTGTATTGTTTCTGCTTCCCAACAGCTATTGAGCCCCTGTTTGTTATCTGTAGAAGGTCCCTGAGGATTTTTCACCTACAAAGTTTGACTGATTTAATTAGGTACAAATCAGTGTTTTCCACTTGTGAGGTGTCAGCGAGCTTGTACAGGGATCTCCCTTCACAGCCAGGTGAATACTGAGGCTTGTATGAGGAACACTACCTAAATGCTAAATACTTTCCCACCAGTTAACCTGCTTTAAATGCACCTAAAACAGTATGGATGGCTTGCTAACAGCCACGAACCTAGGAAGGAAGAGCCAACAGGCCAAGTAAAACAACAACAACATTTACAATGATCCAACTACACATCACTCCAGAGGCTTCCTCAGCCCACTAATATGAGATAGAATTAGTGCTTCTCTTACCTGGTAATAGTAATCAACATATTGTGGCTGGTAGTGCTGGGGCTCAGAGTTTTCAGGAGATAGGACATCTTTTAGTAACTCTTCACAGCCTGGTAAGAGAAACGAGGAAATGGTCAGACCAAGAGTTTATCTTCCATTACATGGACAAGGGAGGAAGAAACACTGATTTGTAGCCAATCTGTACACAAAAAACCTTGGAAGACAGCTTTGGGGATTTATTTAAATAGGTGTAACACAACTCTGCCTTCAGAGTTCTGCCCAGCGCACATTCAACGTGTGGAACTTGATTAAGTGCAATTATCTCAGCATGGATATACTAGCCTGCAATGAAAGGGAAGCTGAGCATTGCTTGGCTTGATAACCTACCCTGTGGGTACAAACCCATCTCTAACCAAACCCAGGCTCTGGTGTCAAACACTGGATTTGCAGGCTTGGCATGAACTACTGACTACTGCCCATCAGTGTCAGTGGAGCTGCTTCTTATTTATTCTGGTCAAAATGACAAAGGGACAATGCCTAAATGTCACAAATCCCCTGTCAAAAAAGCTCTGTCACAGAGCGTTTGGCAAGCAAATATCTGTGCACTGCAACCAGAGATTTTAAGCTTCTGTGTTTGCTTTTGTTAACAACCACATTAAGAGCTGGAAAAATCAATGGCTGTGTTTCCCTTGGTTCTTCTCTCATGAGACAAAACTGAGACAAATACAGAAACACTGAAATCATCAAATGCCTCGTTCCCCATTAATTACCAGTGACTGCACTTGGCAGAGTGAGCTGCAGAAGGCAGTAATGTCAGGCCAGGTTATTTTAGAGCACCCAGCTCACAGCCTTGGGCCCAGATTGTGTGAAAACTTCTCAGCATGTATTGTGCACTAATCCTATTTAGAAGCTGCAATTGCCCAGCAGCTATTCCTCCCTTCCATCCCAGCACTAATGCAATATATTTGGCTGTGCCATTACGCACGGATACCACTCACAAAGCAGGTGAGCCAGAGGAAACAGGGTGATGGATGGAAGGAAAGTGAACAGGTTTATACCATTAGCTGACCTTCTCTCCTGGTTTTACACAAATGAATAACATCTGTAGGGATGAAAACTGTGGTTATGGAGAGGAGCCCCTTGCAAAGGAAAGGAGTACTTTAGAAACCAGAAAAAATGATGAGATGGAGGAAGCCTAATAGAGGGGATCTCTGTGTTGTCCCTGTCTGCCATACACAGGCACATGTTGAGGCAGCACCTGCTGAATGAAGACATCATTAACATCTCAGGAATGTCACATGGACAAAGACAGCAAGGCTTTTTTTCCTTTTTCAGCTTCTGCAGCAAATTGAGAGTCTCAGGTTGTACTGAGCAGATAAATAATGATAAATGAAGCTGTTAAATGCCCACTTTGCTGGAGAAGTTAATGCACAAGAATGTGCGGTAGGGTCACTTCCTAAAGAGGAGTTTATCTGGGACTAACTATCAAAAACACAATCTACTGGCTGATAGAGGAAAAATGTTAAACTTTTTTGCCTGGGGAGAGCATCTTTCTACATAATCTGCCCTGCCTGCAACTGTCACATTTCCCACCCAGCCATAATCCTTTTCTTTTTCTTGGTTTTAGCTTGAAGTGCTCTGTGCTTGCCTAAGGTTGTTCACTAGTCCTCTCACAGAGGAAGATTCAATTTATTGTTTCTACCTTTTGACATTAATAACTAAGGCATATTGGTCATCAAACTACCTTGTGCCAGCTCATCACACATATGAACTGCTTTGCTAAAAGGTGTCTGCCTGAGATGGAGCAACTACTCATTAAAGTGAGTTACCTCCAGCAAGAAAGGAAAATAAATACCAAGTGCTACAGAGTAATGGATGCAGATTAGTGTAATGAATGGATTATGTTTACAGTGTTCTAAAATTTCTCAACAAGAATAGTTTACACCACAATTTCAAGCTTTACTTTCCTAATGCAGTTGTGCTAACAACAGTGCTTCCTCTCCCAATTTTCTTTTTTTTTTTTTTAGTGGGGAAAAGTCACAAAAGCTGTGGGTCTTCAAAAAAGTATTTAACAAGGGCGTGAGAAATGTTTCTACCTTGTCTCCTTTCAAAAGGCCAGCCAGACTGGTCTGTTAGAGCTAGAGGCACAAACAGCTCCCAGATCTCCAGGGTCTGAAATGTAGAGTCTTCTGTGTCTCCTCTTTGCTGTTCATTTCTTATCTAAGATTACTCCTGATCACGTTCTTTCATTTCCCTTGTCCACTAGGGAGAACCACTTCATGATAACTCTTGGCCTGTCATTTATTCAGTAAAAACACGAGAAAAAGCACTGGCTCTTTTGCACCCAAATGACTCAGTGCAGCCTTCACCACTTCTTCACCAGAGCCACCTGACCCAGCTTTTTACAGCCTGATCCAGAACCTGGCCAAGCACCAGACCCATTCCAGAACATCAGCAGGCATTTAATCCAATTTGTTTACCAAACTGCATAGCTTAAAATGGCAAACCAAGCCAAATCTTGTTTTTATTGCAGTCACAGGCCAAGTGTCCATCGGTGCTGGCAGATTCAGGGGGTCAGTTCATCTGAGCTAGTCTCCTTCTGCAAAGGTGACTTTTTAGTGGGGAGATGTCTGGGTGTGCAGCAGGCAGCATCCCCTGTGCACTGCTCTGCACGCAGGCTGGCATGACAGCCTGGCTCTCCTCATCCTCCCGTGAAGATCTGCATGTCATTATACCCCATGAAAAAGGGAGGAAGAGAAGGAAATGCTGAGATCATTTTCCTCTGAGATTACTAAACCACATCATCACTACCTTGCAGACATCTGAACCTGTTCCAACATCCAGCAAATCAATAAAAAAACGGCCACTGGCTTCAAGAATCTCAAGATTGTGCCTTTTTTTATTCCTATTAAGAACCGCGTTTTAAGAAGAAGTTCTCTGTTGTCTTCCCTGTGAGGACACAAATTGGAATCTCTTCACTCTGGAGGACTGATGCTTGTTTTTACCTTGGACCACCCCTTATCACCAGGAAGGGGATGAATAATCAGGTAATGCATCAGCTTTCTTATTCAGTGTTTTCCTGCAACAATGCCAATACAATCTCACCTTTTGCTCCCCTCATCTAAATTAATTTGATTATTTTTTGTACTCCAGGAGAGTTACACAATGGTGTAACATAAAGAGGGAACACACAAAGAGTGTCTCAAATGCTGTGCATGTGTGTTCTTATTACCAGAACACATCCTGGCTTGCAGTCTGGGAAGTGCCAGTGAGCTAAATTAGTGTGTCACAACCCAGACAGAAAACAACAAATCAAGGTTTACTCTGGCAAATCTCAATATGGAAATAGGAAGGTACTGGACAAAGATTTGTTCTTTTCTAGCAGAACCACTCCTGAGCAGAACCCTGTGTGCTGAGGTCTGCAGAACTGCCGTGGTGAATATTTCAAGCTGTGCAGCAGTGTGTACCCAAGGCTAGAATCTGTCCAAAAATAACCCATTGCAATGAAGCAAAGGAATAATCTCTGGCTACTTTAAGGACCTCTTGCACTAGAGATGTCCTGTTACTGCTATAAATTCATTTTCCTGGAAAAGGTAGAACTGAAAGCCGCTTACATGGCTGATTAGAGATATTTCATTTGGATGTCTACCTGTATCATAAGATATTAATGTGCTCGATGTTCTCTCTCCTTTGCTGCAGTTGGGAAAATTTCATCTACATTTCTGGGCAGCACTTGGCAAGAAGACTTAGCTGCACTGCAATAAGAGTGAGGCAGCAGACACGGGAAAGAGTAACCCAGGAATAGCTCCAGGTCCTCGTGCACCCATTGCTGCAGCTCCACTGAAGGGTGTCCTTTATGGAGGAACACTCTGTGAAAGGCTGTGCTCGATGTAAATCACTGTGACACAGGTTGGCAGCAAGCTTGTGTCTGGAGAAAGGACTAAACAATCAGATCACAAAGTGAGAGTGGCCAGAAGCTGCTGAATTTTCTTCCCTGGCTAAAGACACCTGAGGAGCCAGCACAGAAGCAGCTTCTCTGTCTGCTCAAGAGACTCTGAAACATGGATGTGTACAAGTTCCAGTTTAACAAAGCACTGAGTCACTCTCCAGCCTGGTCTGTCAAAATTATCTGAGTTTAAAAATATTTATCCTAATACTACAAATGCAAAAGCAAACACAATTAATTTGGCCAGAACAGGGTCATCTTTAGTCCTAAGCAAAGATCATGAAAGCCATTTACAAGTCACTGAAGGGGAAGACATGAACCTTTAACTTTTTCAGTTCACTCAGGTTGCTAGACATGATATCCCTTATGAGATTATTTTACAAATTTACAATCAGTTTGATTTTAAAAATGGTTTTCACACCCTAACAAACATTCTATTAGCCAACAGACGTTCTGGCCACAAATAAACTCATTTTTAGCAAAGCTGTTTCCTGCAAATGCTCCAAGAAGGAGATTTAACCCATAACACATCAGACAATTTTCACAGACAATTAAGCAATTTTAATACTATAGGAAATCAAATCTGGTTACCTAATTGAATGTAATTGGTTTCTGGCATTTTTCCTAATAGCAATAGCTTTTTACTTTATCTGCCCTTGAATCTTTATGGTGTATTAGACTCATTTACTGTTTCAGGGTGTATTTAGTGAAATTTAGTTAAGTCTTAGAAAACTCTCAAGTACTTTCAGCAGTAACCAACTTCAGTTCAATGAGCAGCTATAGGGTAATTAATTCAGGAGAGCTCAGCTCTTCCCTTCACTGACAGTCCTTGTCCCTGGAGCCATCCCAAGCACCACTCCTGTCAGTAAGTTATTCTTACCAGAACAGACAGATCCATCCAGTTACATCGACAGATCATCCCCAGTTACAGCCTCACTGAAGTTTGAGATTTACAGCTATGAACCTAAATGGCTTCATGTGGACTTTGGGGTTTTCTGATGCGCTTTACAGAAATTCCCACACTGGTGCAGCTGTCCTGGTCCTAGATATTACAGGCAAATAAACTTCCTTTCACATGACTGCAACATACCCATCTCTTAGTCCATGCTGGATCTTCAGGGCAAAGCTGGTTAACACTTTTCCCAGCTATGGGGCTAAAAATTACATTTTATAATTAGTTGAAGGAGATGGCCAATACTTGACACTGGTTTTGTGAGAAATATGTTTGCTTGGAGTATCTGAATGAAACCATAAAAGCTATTAAGAAAAAAAATAATCTCCAGTGTAACAGAAGGCCAGAAATACTCTGCTTTAGAAAACATTTTTTTTGAAAAAACACCACCAAATTTCATACTGTATAACTTTCATATTATTTCACAGTCCAAATAATCTGTCACAGTCTGAGCTAGCAGAACAGCCAACATCCCTTTTGGAACATTTCTTTGAAACCTTGGGCAAATGTGTATTCTTGGAATTTTCATTAAAAAGTGCTAGAAACTCACAGAGAAACATACCTACTTTTAAACTTTTAGCTGCTCATATATTGCCTGCTTCTAGAAGCTTTCTAACCAGCTGCAGTGATTAGATGCCTTAGGATCTAGGGAAGCATAGGGATGGATTTTTGAAGGCACATAATGGTCTGTGTTACTATTTTGAAGATTCAAATGTTGCTATTGCTGCAGGTGGGAAGTGTATAAATTCACAGCTGTGCCTCTTCCACACTGTTAATGAATATGAAGGAGCTCCTACAACTCTCCATTTTCAAATTTGACAACAGAGCACAACTAAAATGTCCTTAAAAATTCTACAAGATGAGGGAAAGACTCCCTTGCTCCAGGAGAACAACGGGCTGTATGATTTCATCTGAAAAAACAGTGATTCTGCTAAAGCACACAGATTCATAAATGCATAAATGCTCTGTGCTGACATGGCTCAGTCTCTCCCGTTACAAAAGCCATGACCCTCCAAACACTACACAGCAGTCAGCACTGTTTTCATGGTTAAAATAAGCTATAAAGTCAAAATACATCTGCCTCTGTATTTTAATTCTGTATTAATCTGTGTTCATACAGTACCCACTCATCTCTGTGAGCTGTAACACCGAGGGCAGCAGGGGGAGCTCCCCCTTTATTTGTCAGGGTTTGGGGACTTTTAAGCAGAATATCAAAGCAAAGAGACTATTGAAAAGACAATAGAAATCTTAAAATATGAGGAACAGGTCAGACTCAGTTAGAGTCTGGTCCTGCAAACGTATCTGACTGTGGAACTCAGCAGCCTGCAGAGCACGGGGAATTAACAGCTCCACTCAAGCCTTTAAGTATTACAAGTGGCAGAAAATATTTACTGGATCAGTACAATATAAATTCAGAACAGCATAAACAGCCATTGGCTCTGCTGAGCAAATAGTAATGGTTCCCATGCTGACCCTGCTGAAATCAATGGGAATTCAGCCTTTGAGTGATATTCTGGCTGCTCTTGGTGTCTCTGAGCAGTGCCACAGAGCACTTAGGTAAGAGGCTACAGGTGTCATTTCATGGTAATTGCTCTACAGGCAGACAGTGATTAAAGCCCTGCAGGCAGCAGATAGAGAGAGCAGCTTCAGCACAAGTAAAACCTTCATACTCTCTGGCATTCCAATGAAATTGCTGCAAAGCTTTAAATTCAATGGCAAGCCTATCCCTGGCTCTGGCAGAGCCTAATTGCATGGGGAAAGCAGCCTAGACAGCAGGAACTCAGCACAGATGCTGAGGCAAAGTCCTTTAATCCACGAAAGACCAGCAAGAGAAGCAAAGCTTTCCATAAATAGCAAGCACCACACCTGTCCAGTATTCCACCCCAGAGACACAGTGGGAATATGCCTCTAGCATATTTACCTCCTCTTGAACAAATCCTCTCCACCACTTCCCAAAGCCCTACAGACTGCTCATCCTTACCCACAGCTCCTGCTACTCAGCAGCTGAAGGGAATGAACTGTTTTCCACCTGACATCCCAGCAGCTGCTGCAGAGGTACATGACCCACATGTCATGAGGTTTATCCAGCCCTGAAGCACTGAGGAGGAGACAGGGCTTGATGTCCATTTGTAGAGGAACACATCCCTTCTCATTTGTACCATGCAAGAGTAAACAATGCCCTGGTTTATGGAGGAGAGAGGCCAAGCTGCAGATTTTAGATCCAGAGGTAGGAGTTTCTCTATCAACCACTTACAGAGCATTAAACACTTAGATGTTCGGGATTTTTTCAAGTTCCGTTAGCTTTTCAATGAAATCCAAGCCTGGATATGAAATGCTCAAACCCACATCATCAGAGGTCAACTCTGATTTGAATCTGTTGCTCTTAGATGCCTCAAACCTCATGATTTAAATAAATTCAAGGCACTGAACCACCAAAAAACCTTCACACTATATCACCTCTGTGCAGGAAACAATTTCATCACCATATTATGAAGGCAAGCATCTATAACACAAATTAATTTGACGTCTCATAAACAAGAAATATAGTAAGGCATTAGGATTGTAAAGCTTGAATTTAAACATTTGGCTTCCAGTGCTAAGAATAGCACAACTTCATTCTCTATTACTGAAAACCCCACTGGATTTATAGTAGCATCTCATTTTTCTCTATTAATCTGACTGCCCCAAGCAATTGTAATAGGCTGAGATGTCAAAGAATCATATTTATAATCTGTTGCTGCCAAGACAAATGGCTTTTGTTTGATAATAAGCCTGCTACTCCCTTTGGGATGTGGCTGCACCAAAACAACACGGTGGAGGCTTTCCACTCTGAAAGGAAGACATGCTCTTTCTGAACTTTAACATAACCAATTCAATTTTTAAGGAAAATATGGCAGGTAGCCAAAGATTAATAAAATTTCCATGCTGTGAGGTGAGCAATAGAAGCAGCTTTACTAAAGAGATGCTGTGAGAACATGCAGCACAGTGTCTTATCAGAAATAGATACAGCTGCTGTTGCCTCGATGATAAACACTTGGCACTGAGTCTGTGTAAGTGTTGAAATGCTAATGATGTGCTAAGGGAGCTCTAGGTGATGCTGCAGAATTGGGTGATTTCTCTGCATCTGTTCACAGATACATCCTAACATGCATCACACAAACGATTTGGACCCTACGTGCTCCACACCTGGGCTTTAAGCTATTCATAAACTTAGAGTGCAAGGTACTCCAGACAGTTTGATCCAGTCACATCTTTGCAGGATTAAACCTTAGGACATGAACACAAGAATCAGTTCCCACAAGGTGAGCAAGGATGAAAACCGCCAAGGCCTGGTGACTCTGATAACTCAATATTCTCACGCTGTCCCCACAGTAAAGGAGCTGCAGCTGCCCACTCCATCACTAAGGGTACCTGGGCAAGGGCACAGCTACCACAGAAGAGATGTTCTGGGTTATTTCTATCCCTTCCTGATCATATTTTGTGCAATCTTTGGACTGTGAATTACAGAAGTCACCTGATGATTTACAAAGCTTGTGTCTTCCTTAAACTAGAACTCAAGTTTGCTACAGCATTTTCTGCTCTGTGAAAACCTCCAGCAGAGACTTTGGGGTCTGTGCACAAATGTGGTAACTTTCCTCCTAGGCTTTCTCTTGCCTTTTCTTCAAACACATCAGTGTCACCTTGGATGGTGTCTCCAAGAACATTGATGAGAGCAGCTTCTCGCTGTAATTTTACCTAATTATACACTGTCTTTGGCTGCCATAAACTTTAATTAAAAGTACTGTTTTTGCATCCTTATGGCTTCATCATAATCTCATCATAGCAGACTCTCCAGAGGCTTCTCCTGGAACCACACCATGATCACTGTGACATTCACCCTGTTCCTGAAGTGAAACCTCTGGGCTATGACATCACTCCAACACTTTACAAAGGACACACCACGTGTCCAGAAAAGGACTGAATGGATTATTTTGCTAGGGGAAGTTAGAGAAGCAATCAGCAGCAAATCAGCTGAAGTCCCTCCTCACTGTTTTCTGTTGCCTTTAGGCTAAGCTGTAAAGCATAACAATGTCTGTGTCTTCTGTCAAGGACTGTTTCCTTGGAAGGAGGTGGTTGGATCCACCTGATCTCAGTCTTCAGGGTTTGCATGGCCAACCTGTGACTGACTCATTTCCTTCCAATACATGAACCCAAGTACCCTGAGAACATGAATGAATTATACCTAGCAGATACCTAAGAGGAATATAATAGTCTTAAATTTCCTAGTAGAGCTCCCTAACTCCCTGAGGTAAATCAGCAGCAGAACAAGATCAGAATCTGGAACTATCAAACCTGGGCCCTGCCTGTTAACCACAAAGCTACTCTTTATTCTGCTGTACTTGTCTTTAGACCACAACACATTTATTCTGATAAAAATTAGCAGTAAACCAATGCCCAAGGAACTTTAGCATTGCTCACCATTAATACATGAGATGCACAAAAAGGCAAAATATCCTGGCTCTGTTCCCAGCAGTGTTTCTCTACTGTCACTACAAATAACCACAGTTAAAAGAGAGGATGTCTTTGATCATTACATTTTCTGCAACCAGTGGAACTGAACAGGATTATTTTTAAGAAATATGCACATACCTTTGATAGCAAAAACTCCGTGACAGAAGTCCTTAAAATTGATTCTTCCCAAATCATTCGGGTCCAAATACTTTGCCAGTCTTTCCACCTAAAATAAAAGATGATAAAATATGTGTTGAGCTTGGTGTATCATCTGTTGCTCTGATACAGTCTGTACCTTCTACAGAAGACTAGAAGTTGAAGAATACCCACACTGTTCACTTGAACCAACCAATAAATGGTTCTTCAAGGAGAAATCATGTCTTGTATGACATTGGTGCTGAGTAAGGCATGTGTTCTAACCAAAATTTCTTCAGCTGGGACACATCAATCCTGTCCTATGAGGATCTCAAGAGCTTAATAAAGGGTGAATCTGACTTACTCTCTCACCAGAGCAGGGTGCTAACAGAATCTCCTTCTCTGGGAGCTCTTGCCATGCATTCAGCTCAGAGGAATTTAAAACCTTAGTGGTTCTCCACCCCTCTTATCATAAGTTCTCAGGGAAGGAGAAAGGACAGGCAAAGATGTGCACAGCCCATAGCAGTCTCATTCCCTGGATAATCTAGATTGTAGGAGAGAAAACCCATTGGGCACTTGGAATGAAACCAAACTTCCTTGACATGGCAGAGAATATAATTTTTGTATAGGAAAGTTAACAGTACAAAAACATATTCATGTGATGAGACAGAGAATGGTTGTGTCCAGTACACTGTGCAAACAAGCAATGTACTTACTCCTTATAATCTCAGCTTCACATTTTAGCCTTTCTGATCATTATTCACCAATAGAATGAGATCACATGTGTTTAAATGTGAATTTAAACACAGCTGCCAAATTAGCACCTGCCCCAAAAATAGTCCGGCAAATTTTTCAGGAGGGTTTTGGGACAGAGGAAGAAAAGCAGCCTAGACTGGAGAGGCTCTTGTACTGTCTAGAAAAAAAAGGAATGGAGGGACAAGTAGCTGAAGAAGAATAAGGTGAGAGGCAGAACAGTCCATGGAGTTGAGTGCACACCTGGACACACAGCTGGCTGTTCTTTCTGACAACCACGCTGCTGGAACTTGTCTACATCCCCTTGTGTGCCTGTGCCTTTCCCTGTAGCACCTTGCAGGGACCCTCACTGAGGAAGAGGCAGCTTCTTGCTGCTCATAAGAGCTCTAAGCCAGCTCCACACAACCCTGCCCTTGGCCTAGGCCTTCCAGACGCCCAGGAGTATGAACAAGCTGAGTGCAGGGACAGCAGGCGTGCAGAACGCCACAGAATCCTGCTGCAGCACAATCTGTGTGAGCTCAGATATGTCAGTCTGAGCAGCAACAAAAGCCCAGCTGGAAAGATGCGGCAAATGAATCCAGATGACCCAGTTTCTCAATTTTCTGGTGTGTTTTTTTCCCACGTGCTAGCAAAACCCCAGCAGTTTCCCACAGCCCTGCAGATAATACACTAATGTGTGCGCATGACACTTCTTCCTACAGGCACTTCTCAGTGCCTATAAATTCCCTCTGTACCACTAACTGCCATGATAAGCCAAAGGGCTCATTTAGAACAAGCAGATCTGGATGAAAAAAATGACAAAATTTTTACTCATATGCAAAATTCTATGTTGAGTGAGAAAGGCACTATTTGATCCTTACATTGAATCCTTTTCCCTCTCCTTTTCTTTGGGAAAATTAAAAAAAAATCAGCTCCTGTAGGTAGGGCAAATAAGGAGCTATATGATGAGTTCAGAGCCCATGACAAGTTACACATTTTCTTAAAATTTTCATATTCCAGAAAGCTTCCACAGCTCCAGTCCTGCCAGCTGGGCAGCGGAGCCTGGATGTCAACTGTGGTGTGACTCACGATATCAAATTCCCACCCTGGCATCACAAGGAATTACTGTAACCCCACTAATTTAGAGCAGCAGAACACGCATCTGTATTTAAAAAAGCAAAAAGCAAAAAAAAAAAAAAAAAAGCTACTTCACCTGCAACCACAGTGTGTGGTTAATGCACACCACACTAGCTGAAAATCCTGACTGAAACCAATTAAGTAGAGACATGCTTGATAGGGAAAATCCAGGTCGGTGTTATCCCTGTCATCTCCATGAACAACAATTGTGTTGTAGGTTTTAATGCACAGATTCCTGCAGCCAGCTGGGAAGCCTCTAGTCTATTTAATATTGTGCTGTTAACACAGCGGTGTTCATCCCAGGGAATCTGGCACTTTAAGTTTATTTCTCAAAGTTGATGCAATGATTTCAGTCTACCAGTTGCTCAGACATATAAAATTACACTTTTGAAATCAAATTAAATGAGATGTTATGTGTCTGGGAGTGTGTTATGGAGGAACAGGGGACATTTAGGTCTAAGTAATGTCTTAACAGTAAATGAAATTATCACCTGAGCAAAGTGCTTCAGTGTCCAGTTTCCCCTAAATCTAATTTGCAGGTTTTCAATTGGATATTACAATGCAAATAACTGACATCAGTGCAGGAGATGACGAAGAATTTACAGAACAGGCTGATGGAATTAATGCCAGCAGTGCTCACATCTTCAGCCAGGAATAAACACAGCTCCCAGCACAGGTCAGACGATAAAAGGATTTCAATCAACGGGGCCTACGTTTGTGTGGATACTTGCATAGGGTTTGTGTATTAATATACACACATATTTGGTACATAAATCCCTGCATATTTGCACACAAGTTTTCAAGAGCCTGCATGTACTTGATCATTTTTACCAGGAGCTTCCTGGAATAAGGCAAGAAGCTCTTCCTAGTTAATTCGAGACTGAAAGCATTGCTTTAAGTTAAATTTCAATCTGTGGCCAAATAAACTACAGCTACCCCTACATCTTCTCAGGTGTCCACACTGTATAAACCACCCTTCTGCTTCACTTTGTGAAGAAATAAAGTCCTCTCCTCCTCCTTTATAGAAAGGGTTGTTGAAACTCCCTGGAGGGTCTTTGCTCAGACTATCAGACCCCTTTGAGCTTCCTCAGGACTCAGCCCTGTGGTGACTTAATGGAGAGAGAGGCAGCCTCAGTCCAGTTGTCTGAATAGGAATTTCAATAACACGAAAACAACAAAGGATAAGGTGTCCACTGAACGGGAGCAAACTGGACCAAGGCAGTAACAAGGGGCCAAAGGCAAAAGATGTGGTCTTGGGTCAGACAGGGGTACTTATGCACTCTGGTATGGGTGGGGAGTTAAGGGGGGGGTCTGAGGGAAGGGTCCAATAGGAGAGAATGATTCGGAATATTAAAATTCTTGCACCAAAAATCAACCTATGGTAACACAGAGAACCAAGAACCAACCTATGGTAACACAGAGAACTTTCTAGTAACAATTTGCATAGAGAGCATGTGAATAAGCCTTTTGCTTATGGCACTGAAAATGAGGTTTCCCAAGACATTTTTCCAGGGTTCTCTTCTTCCCCGGAAAAACCACCTCTACAGGTTGGCTCCCCACAATGAATCAAAAGTTGTTTTATTTCTTCATTGCCTCAGGAAACTTACAGATTTGTCAGCCTACCAGGCAGGCTGGGTGACATTGAAACTTTTTTTGGGGTTAACAACCCCCTGGGACTGGAGGAGTCCATGGTCTCTGCCAGGGAATGAGGGAACAGCAGCTCTGTCCTGACCATGGAATGGGCGGCACAGCCCAGTTCTGCACGTGCAGGACACGCAGGATGTGCCAGTCCTGGGCACGCTCTGACTCCTGGGCCCCACATCTCTGGGCTGTGCTGGGCTCTGCTGATCCCCTGGCAAGGGACACAACACCACAAAACCAACTGCTGCCAAAATTCGGAGTGAAATGAGTGTGTGATTGTTGTGATACCTACAGGCAGCACAGGGAGCAGCGTGTGCTCCAGAATTTAACACCAGAAGCCATCACAATGAGTAGGGGCAGTGTTTGGGGCTGGGGACAGACACTCCTCTCTGCACAGAGCAGTCCCCCACCATGTGGGACAGACAGCACAAACAAGGACTGCAAACTGGTTCTTCACTGTAGGAAGCAAACAAGGGCAGAAAAAATGAGCTGCAGGCTCAATAATCCAGCTGGTTCTTTTGGCAGCTGCAAGGGTGTCTCTAATGAGCCCTTCAGTAGGCATCCAATAGACAGAGAGAAGACATAAATCTCAGAGAGAAGAAATAACTCATTTTTCTTTGGGAAACAACTGGAGAAAACCAAACCTCTGTCCCTACTGTTTAACTCACCTTTCAATGCAAACATGTTTCTCCATTGTAATAACTGTTCACTTCAGCCAAGGTGTTTGCCTCCTGTCCCTTGGGTTTCCCAGCCATCCTGACTGCCCTGCAAAGGGGTGTTTGCCCCATGCTGCTTTCTGACACATAAGAGGAGGCTGGGAACACTTGAAAAAGCAGAATGGAAAGGATGTTTGTAGCAGAGAGAGTGGAGGAAGGGGAGAAAAGAGGACAAATCACTAACAGACCTCAGAAGAGATTTATTGAAACTGATCTTTTCTTGTGAGTTCAATACAGGGGCACCTGTACTGAATAGCCAAGGAACCCTCTCCAGACCTCTGGCCAGCTCTTGTACTGAACCTGCCAAGACAGCATCAGTACTTTTTCTGGCAAAGATTTTCTGACTGGAACTGAATCCTGCTTCCATTTGCAGGCAAGAAGAAACTCAGACCTCTATTGACCTCACTCAATTTTCTTCAAAAAAGAAGAGATTTTGTTAACACAAAAAACATTTGTAATATCTAGAAGTAATTCAGTTCAGAGGGATCCCACACCAGCTCTATCCACTGAAATCTTGCAGCAGAATCCACTGAAATCTTGCAGCAGAATCCAAATCACAGCTGGAAGATGCCATTTGAAATAAACAACTTGTCTCAGCAGTTTGCCTTCATACTGCAGGGGTCTGTGAGCACGTCTCACCCTAAAGTGCAAGCAGGGAACACCTGGGAGCTGTGACAAAGGCAACACAAGCACTTGCAGGAAAAGGTCAGGCTGTGCTGTGGCAGCGACATTTGGGCAGGATCTCCTGAGGCAGAAGCATTTGTGAGAAACCTCAAAAAAAACCCAGCAAAAGGAGATTAAACATGTAAATGCTGCAGGGTGGAATTAGAGAGCTTCCCGCATGATTTATACAAGGAGCAGCAGAACTGCACTTGCCCTGGTTTCAACAGACTGGCCTATCCCACATTTGGGAAGGGTATAAGTGTGAAATGCTGCTCTGGCTGCAGGGCTGGGCAGTGAGACCACCACGTGTGTGAGACCCACCCCTGTCCTCTCCACCGGCCCCTGGGTTCAGGTGTTTTAGCACTGGTGTGGTCTCAGATGTTGGAGCTCGTCAGTCAGAAGGGCTGTCTTTTGATGAGCTGGGATTTATAAATGGAGGGGAAAGAAATGAGATTTCTCTGTGATATTGTGGCATTTCAGGGAAGGAACACAAGAAGAGGGAAATTATTTTACATTGCATTGGAGAAACTAGCACTCACACAGCTGTGGTACCCACTGTCATAGGAGATGCTGAAAACACAGACAGGTTGCAGAGAACTGAAATACAATTATAATGTCTTATGCAACCAAAAAAAGAGAGTTTTCTTCTGTTTAATTTGGCAAAAGGGAGATTAAGTGATGGTTTGTTACGAGGTATAAAGGCTTCTGCAAGCAGGGAACTGCAGGTTCAAAAAGACTGTAGCAAAGACATAAAGAATCATAATCTGCAAAATAAAACTGAACACTCCAATTAAAAGCAAAACACAATTGTTTTATCAGCATGATTTTTTACCCACCAGAACTATAAATCAGGAAGGGTCTGGAACTATAAAAAATCAACTGGAGTCCCTCATCTGAGGCCTTTTGAGAAGGTGAGACACATTTGGAAGATTGACCTAGCCTAGAATAAGTGGGTTAAAATCTGAGCTGTCACCATTTCAGGACGCCACATGAGAAGACCTGATGCTCTCCCTGAGCCTGACCCCAGTCACACAGGCAAAAAGTGGAAGGGCAGCATTTTGGAGCCATGAGTCCAACAAACTGCCTGCCCACTCAGTCCTGGCAGACTGTGCTTGTAAATAATTCATACCACTGCAAAGAGCATCATGAATTTCCATCAGCTGCTGTCTGATACCAAAGCATGCAGGGACATACATCATTGCTGGAAACAATGGCTTTGAATTTGCTTTGAATTTTGATTTCAAGCATCACTCATTGCCCCTTTATCTGTGGGCTTCAAGCCTGAAAGTTGGCTTCTCTGTGAGCTCTCTGTAAACAGAAAGGATTGTTTTGGTTTCTGCTTTAACTGTGAACACCCAATTTACCAGCTAGAAGGCAGATCTTGGGATTGTGTCCTAAATGACATAAGCAAATCTGTTGAGTAATGTTGAGCTCAACTTTGAGCAAATTCCTAAATCTGTCAAATCCATAATTTCCTAATGGCTGCAATGCAAAAAGTCTAATCAAATTCAAGGGAGTCCATTCACTTGTCTTCCCTGTGTTTACCATCAATATATGGAATTGCATCTTCTTCCAAACATGACCTGAGTCCATGGGCCCTTGGTCCAAGGGGAGAAAAACATCCACCAGTTACCCAGATGGAGAAAACATCCACCATGTGGAGGATGTGAAATGTATCAGTGAATCACAAAGGCAGAGAAAGAAAGAGGTGGCTCCAGAGGCACTGCAGGTGGCTGAGCGCATCCAGAGGAAAAAGGAGGCTTCCAGTGTTGATGTGTTATTAATGCTCTGTGCAAGCATCACCTGGGCTCAGGTGGGTGACAGATGGTGAGCAGGGTGAGCTGCTGGAGCGGGGATGGTGGAGCACTGCGGAGCCGCAGCACACACGGCACGGCAGCTGCTGCCCTTCCCAACGGCAGGGACACACGGCTCCCGTCTGCTGAGCTGGGCTGGGCTGCACTGCACACAGGGACAACGAGCAGAGGAGGCCAGAACTGCCTCAGCTTCTGCAGGGAGGAGGGCAGGAGCTGTAGGATCCACATCACGGCCCCCAGGGCAGGAGGGTTTATCTTGACTGGGAGACCCCTGCTGCCAGGGAAGGACATGGTATCCAGTGGCTCGGCACACAGAGCAGCATGATGTTACCAGCAAATGATTTCATCTGCCTTGGCTTCCTCTGCTTTAAAATGGTGATGGCAATACTGACACCACACTGAGAGTGCACCATAAAGGCAGTGATGCTGCAGACAGCAATAAAAGCTGCATGGAGCTGGTTCATGCTGCAGCTTGCTGGGTTTCTTACCCTGTCTCACTTGCCCCCGGGCTGGTCTCTGTCACCTCTGAACAGATCTGCTCGACTGGACATGGAACACCAGGCATGCTGATATCTGACACAATACACAGGTATTTCTAAACTGTGCTGTGCTGCAATGAAATCTGCCCCACTGGGCAGACCCTTGTCATCATCTTGTTTTCAGCATTTTGTTATGTTAACAGCGTTTTATTAATGGTAAAAGACCGAGCCACAGAGTACTGCTGAAAGAACACATTAGGGATGGATTTGTTCAAAACATTCCAATATGCAAATGAGGTATTAAGAGAACATAATACTCCTTGAACCTCAATGAATGTTTGTGTATAATAGAAATACAGACAGTGTTAAGAAAATTGATCCTATGATTTCTGTTCCACATTGAGAAATCACTTGCAGTGTTTAATACATGATGACACAAAACTAATTTGGGATAACGACAAATACAATTCTTGCCATATTATGTACCCCAATTTTCTAGATATCATACTTACAGTTAGAATGTGTAACCATAGCTGAGAACCATAACTGAGATCCAAAAGTCGTTACTCTTAAGGAACTCTTTCTCTCACAACATATACCTTACTGGTTAACCCCTCTACTTACACAACAAAACACTTTACAACCACGAAGGATCACCAATAAACTTTGAAACAAAGTGCATGTGAAGAGCTCCAAATCTGACCTCACTTGAGAAAGGATCATTGCCTGGAATTAAGAAGTTTTCAATACTTCCTCAGAGTACACATCCCAAAGACACAATTCACAGCTACAGAAACTACCTTCCCCCACTATTTCTTCAAGCCAGAAACCACCAAAATCCTGGTGAGCTTTTCCTCTGCCAGTCTACACTTTTGGATGTATCAATTGTTTACACACACAACACCCCTAGAAGAGTAATTCACATTTATTTTGTCCCTCTTAGTGACACGTAGCAGCTGACAATGAGCAAGTGCCAGAATCATAAGACCAATCTCTCTCTACAGTCTCCCCCACTATCTGTGGATATGTAAGAACTAAGAACCTTTCATTTAGTTACTTAAACAGCTGATTTAAACGGTATTCCATTTCCCTCCTTCCCTCTGATGCTGTGTTGCAAAACAAGATATTTGGCAGGGCTCACCAATCTTACAACAGTCTATGGGGAATCCCACACAGTCTGGAATACCATGGGAACAGAGAGCAAGGCTAAAAATATGCTGAGCCATCTGTTCACTCACAGTGGTT
This sequence comes from Brachypodius melanocephalos, assembly GCA_013398615.1. NCBI lineage: Eukaryota > Metazoa > Chordata > Aves > Passeriformes > Pycnonotidae > Brachypodius > Brachypodius melanocephalos. The sequence goes on along the minus strand of VZSR01001033.1, from coordinate 1,574,389 downwards.
TTTTGCGTTGTTCTGGAAACAAAGGGTTAATGTGTTGAACTGTTTTCGTAAAACCACTGATTCACTCACTTGCTAAAATAAGAGGGCTGCATTAACACCTTCTCCTCCACAGCTATCAGAATGGAAGCCAAGGCTGCCTGGGAAAACAAGGCTGTTGGCAAAAGCTGTGACAAGCTGAAGCTGAGGCACAGCCCATTACCGTCCCCATTAGCATAAGTCAAATAAAGCAGAAAATAGTCAGATCACAAGAGACACATGAGGCAATTGGTCATGTGGGTGCAGCATGTTTTCCTTTAAACAAGAAGCAGGAAAATGTTTGCATAACATCAGGCTTATCTACAAGTGCTGCAGCATAGATTGATTTTCAGTGAAAATATTCTTCCTCTCTGCAGCTTGTGGTGTGTGTGGTCGTTCTCATCAGTACATAAAGGGAACTTACACTGAATAATGTTTTTCATGGCTTTCAGTTGTGAGACATCAGCCAAAGAGGATCTACTCTCAGAATAATTATCATGTTTTGTAGTAAAACTAGGGAGAGGGGTGGGGTCCACAGAGCCAGAAAACACTTTGGTGGTGCCTTCCTTGCTGACACATCTGCATTTTAATTGAGGTGTTATGGACTGCAAAGAACAAACGAAATACCGAAGGCCAGCAGGAAGGAGGGTGGCGAGAGCAGAGCAAGTCGGCTAGGTTGGTTACAGGGAGCAGCTCTGACATCGGGGGGTCTCCAGGGATACACCAGTGAAAACACAGCTCTCAGAACCAAGCAGGAGCTTCAGAAAATTCACCAAACCGGAGCCCAAAGCCAGTGTTGAAATCCCGGCAGCGGTTCCAGACTGCACGGCTGACACAAAGCCAGAACAAGGCACTTTTGTGCCAGCCGTACCACGGCACTTGTTCATCTCCGATTCACAGGTCAAAACCACGGCTAAGTGCAACAGCACTCACAAGATACTGTATCACCCAGTTTTGTAGGCAAATCCTCACAGGCTGCATTTCTAGCCTCAAAGTTCCAAAGGAAGTGTTACACTTCAGACAGCCACTTCTCTTGACTGTGTGCTTTATTGTTAGATTCTCTCCTTGACCCACAGAGCTAAGCCAGCACCAATATGGAACCAGCACACAGGGCTGTACTTCACATACAACATCTACTTTCAGAAAGAATTTAGATTTTAGTCTGAGAGCCAGCCAGAGGCCTGCCCAGAGGAGCATAATTTGGGAATCCTCAGGTCTCTCAGCCTGGTCCCCCTGAAATCAGTTTTGAACCCAGCTGTTAAAAGGGAACGTGGTTGGCTTTTGGCATGCTCACAGATATGGAGCGTGAAATGTAGGCCTCAAGATCTGATCTCAAATGAAAAAGCCTGAGCAGCGGTCCTGAAATTAAACTGAATTAAAGAAATTTCACGGCAAATTAATGCTTTGACATAAATCCTGGGAGGAATGAGTATGGGATGAACCCAGCTCAGGGAGACTCACATTAGTTAAGACGACAAACACCAGGCAGAAAGGTATGATTAAAGGAATAATATTCCACTTAGCTGAAGGGAAAGATCTTAACCTTTAGAAAAGTGTGCCTGGGAGATAACGTCCTTCCCCGAGGACCAGAGAAGGAAATGAGCAGTAAGTGCCACTCATTATGGTGGGATAATTACCAAGTCTGGAACGAGGGTGACAGGTTTGAACAGCAGCTGACTCCTATGACGTTAAGGGAAGCAAGGATAAGCAGGCTGTGACAGCAGGGGATGAGCATGAATCGGGACTGTCAGTGCTGAGATGGGGTAGCAAGGAACCCCCAAACCAACACCAAAACTACCAGAGGCTGAGGAAGGGAGGGAGTCCTTCCTGCTCAGCTCACACAAGCAGCCAGATTCCTGACCAGAGCTCTCACACCGTGAAAATCTTCTCTAATTCCCCCTGTGCCTTGCTGCAGCTGCCAGCTCCAGGCAATGCAACAGCCCAGCAGCCCCCTCAGACCTCAGTTCCCACGTCATGAGCAGTCCCCTATACAGAAATGTGTCATTCAAACCGCAGTGGAGGAAACTTGGTATAAAATCACACCTAGAAATCCACATTGCTCTTTGATCTACACTGGGGAAAGACGCTAGAAGGAATGATAATCAGCCAGCATTTTTCTGTAGAAAGGGACAGAAATACAAAGGCTGAATGCACAGAAAATGAATGCTCTTTACAGCTTTAGAAGCTGTACAAGGGATGCTTCATGTTACAGGACTGCCTGCACTGTGCATCCTCATTAGCCATCACAGCCAGGTCAACATCAGTACATCCAAATGGTTACAAGGCTGAATGGAAGAAAGCTCCAAAATGCAATACAGAAATCCCAAAAAGAGATGAAGGCGCACAGCTACAATGGGATTGTACTTCTGTGTTTTAGCAGTGCGCCCAATGAAAGTGCTACCAATTAGTCTTGGTATTGTAAGAAGCTCAGTGAGGGATTGGACCCAGCGTTCTCGGCTCACTGTACATACTATTGGAAAGACATTATCTGACACAAAGGTAATTTTCTCGACTGACATGTGATTTCACCTTCTCTTCTTACCCAGAAACAGATGGACTGCCAAGTGTGCTGTGCTTGGGGACTAAGTAAGAAAAGGCAGATTTTGAAAAAGAGATTTGAGTAATGATGTGGTGACTTCCATCAGCTGGAAAATCACATCTCTCAGGCTCAGGTAAGCAGGTCACTGCTCTCAGTCCAGGTGTCACTGAAGATAATAGTCACTTGAGAGGCATTTCTGTCCACCTGTGTGGGACTGGACTGTTCATGCCTGTATGCACAGCACAGAGGTCCACAGGGCTGTTCCCATTCTGTGAAATTCTTTCCTTCTAAAGCCTTTTAAGAAGTTACTGTTTTGATCTTGCTCATTTCTACAGCTGCCTTTTCCATCTGCCTTTTAGTAGGGATGTAGCTGGCTTTTTCTGTCAATGTGTTTATTTATCATCTCCCAGTGGTATATGCTGATTTAGTTTTTTGATATCTGTTGATGCTTTGTATATCTGTATGTGAATTCATTTTTTTTCCACATTAAAATCAAACCAAACAGCCTAGCCAAAAAAATTGTCATTTTGATTTTTCCAGTGAATATAAGTTGCCTGTAGTTATTATGACAACATGTCACCACAGGGTCACAGTGAAAATGAATTGCCTGGAAAGCAAAATCAACCAACCCTTTTAGTGTAAAAACAAACAGGCACTGTTTAAGGGAATCAGGAGAGCTTCTCCTAGATGGACCATAGAAATAAGGTAAGAAATGGTCACTGGAGCTCAAATTATTATCTCTGGTGTAGAACATCCCCTAAAAATGTCAATCAGATTATGGGAAGTTCTGCTTTGGAGCATCTATACAAGAGGTGAGCAGATTGCTTTATCCTTCCCATTGTACCTCACCCCCATTCCAGGTACAACATACAGAGTTAAACACTATTTCTAAACTCTGAGTCCCTTTAAAAGTCAGTTTGACCCCAGTCTTGTCCTTTCAGTCCACAGGCTCTTCTTCACTTCAGTTACCAAATTAAACACCCTTGACAATTTATTGATTGCCTGTGAAGTCACAAAATAGGTAAAAACTGATTACTGTGTGTTTGCCAGACCTTCCACAGTGCAACTTCTCTCAAATACTCAGAGCTTCTGCTGCTGCCTTCTCCCAGCCTGCCAAAACTGTGCTTGCATCTATTTTCCTCCAACATAAAGGTGCCTTGTAGGAGTTACAACCAAGAGGTGAGAGAATGCAGAAATCACAAGAGATTTATACTGCAAGGCCCTCACCCAGCTGCATTTCACTGCAGTGCTGGATTGGAGAAGCCAGTTCACTGCTAATAGCTAAACATGTACCAGCCCCCCAAAAACCACAGGTTTTTGTGCTTTTCCAGTTTCTGCTGTGTGTTACCTGCTCAGAACATACCCGGAACAGTAACAAGGAAGTAATTTACCCTTCAGTGATAAGGCTCAGCAAAGCTCTGTAGCAAAGGCACATGTATGAAACATGAGTGGAATGCTGAGAGCCTTAAATAACAAAAGGAGCCTTCTGAGAGCACCTTGCACTGGACCAGTTCAATAAAGGAATTCTCACTGGACATGGTGAGGTTTCCTCACCATGGACTAAAGCAGTTTCATGGTTTGGAACTATCTTCAGCTCAACAGACATTTTTCCATCTCTCTGCCACTGCTGACTATGGTCTCAGCATGGAGGACTCCCCACAGAGAGGGCTGATGAACTGAGTCTGTGTTCATGGACCCGGTGCCTTTCTGTCCATGTCCTCTTAAAATCTCTCTATGAAGAGTCTGCCTATGGGAGGAGGTGAACCTCAGGGCTGCAGCTTGATCAGTACACAGGGGGAAATGCTGAAGGAAAAATGTGCTGGTGTCAAACCAAATGCAGTGCTGGTGCCTCAGCAGCAGCAGAGAGATGCTCCCTCCCCAGTGTAAACCTCATCCTGTTCACCCTGAAGAGCCAGCAGCTCCCATATCTCTTAATCATCCTGGTTTGGACAGGATCCATGCACTTCCTGTAAGATTAGGAGTAACAACCTTGTGGGCAAGGTGTACAGCTATTATAGAGATGGGCACCCTGCCAACACCAACTCGGGGATGGATCAGAGACAAGCACAATGTCCTGGATGGATGGCACCATGTCCCCCTCAGCTGGACAGCTCTCTGCTGGTCCCTGTGTGACTGCATGGCCTGCCAAGGATGGAGAAGGTGGAAGTGGTCCTGGAGTCGCTTCGTGGTGCTCTGGAAGCCATCCGGATGAATGTGACCTGGAACAGGGCAATTGCCATTCAAGTACACACACCCAAGCTGAGTCACAGTGAAATGTTACACCTGATGACAGCTTGTCCTTGATGTTCCTTCCAGGTGTCTGTTCACATTTCTCACAAATAAAGGTCGATACATTTTTATTAAATGACCAAGCCCTGTCCAGACAGAGAAGCAGTGAGGCGGGTATTGAGGTAGTGAGGCAGCCAAAGAACCATCACAGCATCAAAAGCTCACAGGACAGGGTTAACAAGGGGAGGGAAGTAGACAGGAGGGGGAAACAATTCCCTTAGCACCATTCTAAACCTGACCTTGAGCAAAGCCAGAAGCAAGGAACTTGATGCAGGAACCACTTGTACTGTATTATACAATGAAAGTCATGCTAGAAGAACTTAATGGCCATAAAATCTATAAATCACCAAAACCACATGGAGACTTTTAACTCTAAAAAGTGCTTTTGCAATAAATTTCTAAACCTTGGCAAACAACACTTAGCCCCTTATTTGAGAAACGCTGCAAGGCATCATTGTGATGTGGACTTAAATCAGACTAGTCTCAGATCAGGACTTTGACCTTCTCCAAGATGGATTTCACTTTCCAGCAGCCACCATCATTGAGAAATGGTCCAGCAGTCAGGACTCCCTATAGCACAGAACATCCTCCACCTTCACTGGTCCAGAACAAATCTCTTCATAGCCAGGTCTGTCAAAGCCTCATCAGGCAGGACCAGTGCAAATCTGAACTGTTGAGCATTACAAACAGGGAGTGTTTCGAAGCTTCATACCTGCTGGTCTCAGCAGCTGTGGGTTTTTGGCCAGTGCACTGTTGGGTTTGGGCTGTCTATCATCAGAAAGTTCATAAATGCTGGTACAGACTCTTGTTCCAAACCTGCATACAAAGGGTAACTTTCCACACGTCTCATGTGGGGAATTCATCACAGGAATTCATCAATTCCATTGCTTTGCAGACTTCTGCAGAATGGATGGGGTGAAGAGCCACAGAACAGAATACATTACTTCTTGCCCAGAAACAAAATGTTTTTTCTCTTCACTGTAATAGGAAAACCTCTTGAAAGGGACCACCAGGAAAGCCTTGTAAATACCTCTCAAAACACTGCAACCAAACCAGAGCCTGCCCAATACAGCTCTGTGCAGATATCCTTGGTCTTTTATTAAATGGACCTTAGAGGGAGGCTCCATGTCTCTTTGAACAGCACAGCACAGCTCTTTCATGTAGTTTGCATCCAGCAGTGAGATCAGGGAAAGCACCAAGGCTCAAAAAGGAATATTTTGTCAGTGAAAAAAAAAAAGGGCACCATGTATTTGGCCACAGTCAGGCCATGAGCTGGCAAAGGAGGCAATTTCCCTGCTCCAGGGTGCTTTGTATCTTGATGATAAACTCTTGTGGCTAAATTGCTTCTGGCTCCCACAATGTGTATCTCTGCTCCCTGTGTATTTACACTGCTGCACTGGTGAGAATTAGGGAAAGGTACAATAACTGAATTACTGCTGCACTTGCAGATAACAATGGCAAGGCCTTATAAAGGCTGCACATGCTTTGTCTGGGATGCAAATGAATAAATAATAATAATTAAACAAAAGAATCTAAGAGCACAGTGCCCATTGAATGGTGCACCACAGAATGGCAGCATCAGCTCCAGCCAGAGGTCAGTCTGCCAAGGAAACAAGGCAACACTCACACAAAGGGATGAAATATTAGGAGGTGATGTTTCTGTCCTTGCTGCTGTCAGTTTTATGGAATGTGGGTGAACAAAGGACTTGGGAAGATGAATGGCAAGAGCTGAGCTCAGGGGAAGCTGCAGAGTTTTACTCTGACAGCCTTCCACCAACAGACCTCAGCCTAAAGCTGTGCAAGAGCTCACTGAGGAGCTTGGCCTGGGTTGAAACAAAGCAGGTGCTGCCCACCTCACCAGTGTTTTGGTGTTAGGTGGCCAAACCTTCAGTGGGCTGAGATCCTACCAAGCCTTGACCACCCTACCGAGGGGTTCTACAGCAGATAGGGCATGTTTCAGGGACAACCCTGAATCCTGAGACATTATGAGAGGCCAACAGCCAGGACAGAGTCACAGTAACACAAGTGAAGACCTGAGCAGGCCAACTGTGTCGTGGGGTCAAAGCTCAGAGATGTGCACAGGATCCTTTCCACTGACCTGAACACCTCCTGCTCAGGGTGTAGAAGTGGCAGCAAGGAGAAGATAACTACCAACAAGTCCTTCTCACCCTTGGTCAAACTTCTCACAAGCAGCAGCACCCAGCAGGAAAAGTGAGACTTAACCATGGGATTTGACAGAGATCAGCAGCTTTATGGAGCTGTGCCAGAAGCTGCAAACTGCCAGTGTCAGACTCCTGGAAGACTGTTTCTCTGTTCATGATTTTCTGTTTTTTCTCTTGGCAGTGGAAAAAACTTCCCCTATAGCATGAGGATGCTCTTTTTCTAGGACATTTCCTTCCTGCACTCCATCTCTAAGTAAGTTTTTCATTCTTGTATACTTTCAAAATTACCTCTAGCCTTTCTCATCTGGTTCTGAAGCATTTTCCTATGCCTGTATTCCAGGATTAATTACTTGGCTGATTCAAACAGGAAAACCTCCACTTGATACATCTGTGTTCACCCTAACACAACATCCACTTGCTCCAAAAGACACTTGCTATGCAGGCTATTAGTATCCTGCTGGACATTTAATAAAGATGTAAATTCAGTGCTAATACAGGGTGCTGAATTAAAAGCTTTGCAGACTAAAGCCTTAAGAGGACCTGTGAATCAGGTGCAGGCAACAGCTCAAGGTTTCTCAACCTGGCCATTCAAACTTAAGACAGAACCTCTGAGCTGTGGTCTGATGGCTCATTTTCTGGTTGGATACACTGCATATTGACAGCAAAGGCAATCTGTGGCAACCATAGCTAAATCTGGGTTGCAGGCTACTGCCTCAGACAGATGAGACAATCTGTCACCCCTTGAATAAATTATCTGCTTAAAGAAGAATGTAATACAATGCTATTCTCAAAAAAAAAAAAAATCACACTTTTTCTGTTCTACTTCCATGGCAGTTTAAGCTGCATCCACTGACTGCTCACCTATGGAAGTTTGCAAACACAACTGAGGCATTTACTGTCCCAGGGTCTTTCTTCTTTATCTTTCAAACAGAACAACTTCTCACAAGAGACAACAAACATCACTCAAGCCCATAATGCCACGAAGCTGCCTCAAGAGAGAAGATGAGACTCTGAAACTTTAAAAGCAAATGGATGGGAAATAAAAGTGAGAAGAGGAGAGGGATTTCCTGTTCTAAGAGCCACAACAACACAAAGTGCAGTCCAATCTCATCTGTACTCACTCTGAATCAAGCAAGTGTCCATGCAGAAGAATGCTCCAAGATTCTTCAGTCTGTGACAATGGAAAAATATCTCCAAAGAATAAGCATTTTCTATACAGTTCCTGACATGTTTTTCTCTAGTCCCTGCTGAACTTACAACAAACCTCCATCTTTTACAGAAACAGAATTTTTATCTTTTTTTCCTGGACTCTGCTCTTGTCCTCACTGAAAGAAAAATTCTCCAAGTGCTTTTAAAGCATCTAATGGCAAGTATGGAAAAAAAATCTGTGCCTTGTCTGAAAGGCCATGGTTTAGCCTGGGCAGGAGCAGCTGGCCCTGGTCCAAAGTGAGCCTAACTGGTATAAAGATAATTTTGCCTGAATAGAGAGCTGAAGATTGAACTCCTTAGGAAAGCCATCTCAGAGTGTTTGAGTATGTTAAAAGAGGTCAGATATTAAGTAAATACTCAATTAAGGCAGGAGGGCAAATAATTAGTAAGGCTAATTCTCTGCTGAAATGGTCTGGATGGCATGTAAAACTCATCCCAGCACCATCCCCCATACAAAAAAAGGCTCAGTTCTTGAAAGAGAAGCTCGGCTTTGAGGAGACCTGGGTTAAATTACCAGCTCAGCCACAGATTGTTTTGGACATGGACAGGTCATCAGTTTCTTTTCATGTCCACTCCCAAACCCCCAGAACAGTGACAGTAAGCACACACTGAGACACTCAGACACACAGCAATGACCCCAAACCTGTGTGCATACACAGCTTTGCAGACATTAAAGCAAGTACTTGTGGCAATTACAGCACTCCAACATCTCTAAGAGGTGAAGCAAATGCTTCTCTATCCATAGATTTCTTCTTGAAATAAGTCCTACGTGAAGAATGTCCAAGAAATGTCCAAGTCCTGTGTGAAGGAATCTCATTACTGAAAAATAAAATGTTATTCCACTTCAGGCACTAGAACAATGCTACAGTGGGGAGATGGCATACAGCATGGACATACGAAAAGAAGCAAATGTCTTATGGAGTGTTACATAAAAACCATTAGAAATACCAAGCCTGGCTGATTTGAACCTACTTGGCCTCTGCTGTCATCTACTGCAAGACAGCTTCACAACTGACATGCAGAGGTGGAGGGATTCTAAAAATAACCAGTGCAGGAGAGGGACAGAAGCATGAGGAGGAAAATGTTTCTTTGGCCTGGCTGACAGATTGGGCAGCAGCTCCCAGTGTCCAAGGAACACGTGGTTCCAGTCCTGCTCTGTGAGCAGCACTGCAATCCCTAATATCCCAGTGGCAGACCACTTCTGGAATCTAAACATAGCCCAAATACATACATAAGACATGCAAGAAGGGATGTTTTTAAGTCTGAAGACAAGCAAGAATTTGTCAAATTCTCAAATCAGCCAAAATAGAGCTCTGACATAAGACAAAATTTAGTTGTCAGTGAACTGATGTAGGACATCACCCTAATGCTAAGTCAAACACACAGAGCTCTAATTCAGTAACAGGGATCTAATCCCCAGCCTGGTTAGCTTGAGCTCTCTTATATGAGCAGTAAAATTGGAACAATTTTTAAAAAGCCAAAAAATCCTCTGGCTCCTCAGAACAGACCACCAAGCCAATCCAAAATCATATTTTTGTATTTAAGGCTTTCTCCCTCCTCTGATGGACTATCCCAGGGTTCAGATTTGAGTCCCAGCATCCTGTCAGAAGTTTATGGCAAGCTGGAAGAAATACTGTTCTTCCCCACCTCCCAATCCCATTCTCAGCTGACTACAGCATGTTCCAATTCTTGCATAACTGGTGCTGGGAAAAGTAGTGAAAGTGCTGTAATTGTTTATGCAGGTTAATGTCCCAGCACAAACAGCTCATTTCATTCAGTCACAGAACTAAGCTTATATAGTACCTGGGAACAATTTGCAAGCAGACACAACACCCAGATTTCATCTAACACTTCGAACAACTTTTCTTTTATCACTGATACTGACTTCAGGTTACTGCTGAGAGATGGGCAGATGTGGTGAGAGCAGGAGATTAGGCATCAGATCCCACTAAAGCTGGCACAAATGTGCTGCATCCCAAACTCTGCCCTTGCAAAGTGAAAGTGTGTCCTGATAGAGCTAAAACCAGACAGAGAAGTCTGCCTAGATGTGCAGATATTCCCCAGCCATCCACTAGAGAAAAATCTGAAACACAACGGCAACACGCCCAACACTGTGCAATTGTGCCAGCTGCAAGATTGGCTGGTGATGGTAAGAGCAAGCAACAAGAACAAATCTTACTTCCTTCCCCATGATCAAAGCCTTCCTCACATTCCTTGTGCTGCTTTCCCCTAGTGAAAGTAATAGAGGACAGACAGCCTGTAGTTCTCATATAATTATCAGTTGTCAACTCATCTGAAAGACATCCAGAAAGGCTCCTGCTGCATCAGATGTACAATTAACTTGTTCTTCTCTAGCAAGGGCACTGCATGAGTGAGAGGGCTTGGAGGCTCTTCTTTCTCCCAGCAAACACATGACAAAACTGTGCTCTTGGTTCAAGCCTGGGAATGGCTCCAACTGTTTTTACCTCAGTATTAATCTCAGCCCTTCACCGCACTGTCATTGATTTGTAGGGAAAATCAGTTGTTATCCTACAGCCTCAGACTGTGGTTAATGCTGCAGCTCTGTGTCCTGCTCTGTGGATGGCATTTACACACACTTCATCAGCCTTGCAGGGCAAACTGCTTCTCCCATATCCAATGTGTGCATGGCCCACTCAGACTCACAGGTCTGCTGCACTCCATTCACAACAAGAAACAAGTTCAAGCACACAGAGAAGCTTGGAATCCTGCAGTCAGACACGCCGGCATTACAAAATTTGGTTTAACCTCACCTCACCACTGCATACAATGAACATCATTTGCCTTATCTGATACAACAAACAATCTCTGCTGCTGCAGAGAGCTGATGGGATCTGTGCTGTCATTTCATGGGCTCCTGAAAAGTCCCCTTGGGCTTAGATGTCACTTAGTGCTCTCCAGAGCATCACACTGCATGGCAGATTAATGCTCCATATTTATCCAAAACATTAAACCAACATCCACAGGCAGTGTCTGGACTGCCCAGTGCAAGCCCTAAGTATGGGCTCAGCACTGGTGTGGATTTTGTCCTTTACAGCTTTCGGAATTAAGAGAGGGAAGCAGAGGCACAGGATATTGCAAACTCATGGCCTGTTTAAAGCAAGTAATGAGGGGTGCAGTGTAAGAAACCAAGGAGAATGGAATATTCAGAGGGTCACATGGCAGCAATAAAACATCACATTCTGCATTACTATTGAACAGAACACTTTATCAGATACTCTCAGTAAATTGCAGTAGTGGTTCCACCTGCCCACCCCAGAAATAAGCTTGTGTCACAAACACCAGTTGCTGAGCAGAGAGGTACCTGCAGCCAGCACCAAAACCATCACACATCAACTGCTCCTGGTCTGCAAAAGGGCAAGATTTACACACTAGACAATGTCAAGATAAAGCACGAATTAAATAAAAGTGAAAGTCACTGAAAATTCTGCTTAGTATTTTTCACTTCATAAAGATAATGGAATATACTCAGAACCTGCCAAAAGAAGACAGGAAATATGCCAAAGAAATCACCATCCAGCACACAGCACACAGCCAGCAAGCTCAAATTCCAACAGCAGAAAAAAGTCAGCAGCAAATCCTGTGCAAATAACTGACCAATAAAGATTTGGAATGAGAGAAAACACTTTAAGGATGAGCTGCTGAAGTCAAGCACAAACAGGGATCAGTGACACTAAAATCATGGAACTAATCTAAAGTATTGACTCTCAGAAGTGGAAAAATACTACAAATAGAGCTTTGACAGTGCTGTTTATTTCTAAAGCACTGGATTGCTGATGCAGTCTGAATACTGAGCGAGCAAGGGAAGAGCACACCTGCCTGCCATTGTCCCTTATCCAGATGTTTCTGCTCCTGCTCATCCACCAGCAGAGCTGATTCTCAGAGCAATGCTGAGAAGCATACTATGATATTCAACCCTAGAAGCCTGTGGGCAGCCAGGGAGCTGCAATGTGCATGGAAAAGGCCAGTCAGAAGTGATGCTAGAATGGGAGTTCATCAGCCTTTCACCCCTGGCATGGAGCCCAAACCCCTTGGGTAGTAGCAAGGGGTGGAGATCACAAACAATGGCAGGAATCACTCTGACCATACCTGGGAAGAAATTCCCTGGAGCTGCTATTCTTGTGGGCAGCCAGAAAAGCAAGAGTGTGAGTGAAGTAAAGCTCCCAGTTAGGGAGGAGGTAGGCTAGGATGTGACCAAAACAACAGGGATCACTGCAGATCTCCAAAGGATGACTGACACAGACACAGCTTTCCCCCGTGCAAGGCTATGGGGCTGGGGCCAGATGCTTAAAGACTCTTGTACAGCACAGCTAGGCTGGCATCCACTCCTTTGACTGAATCCTGTGCACAAAAAGAGGGAAAATCCTGGTCAGGCAGAGAGACTGGGCAGTTTTTCCACAACAGCTGTTCATACCACATCTCTAAGAAGCAAGACAAAGAGACCTGTAAATATTTAAAACATCATTTATTAATCACTTCCTTGTTTCTTCTGTATAAATGCTTTGGGAATAGGGCTCCTGAGTTTAAAGTATAAACTGGTACACCTGCTTTTTCTGTAAGAGGACCATTACAGGTCTGATTCCATCAATCAACATTTTATTAATGCTCAGCTCAGTTACACCAATGCTGAAGTAATGGAGAACTGAGTCAGACCCTTGAAATGTCCTTCAATCTGAAGGAATAAAATTCCTAAAGAGAATTCACTCATCTATTAACAGGAAAGGAGATTTTTTTCTAGGTAGTTTTCCACGAGTTCACTAAAGCCTCTGTTTTCTTTAGCTCGTGTTCTAGTAAGAGTGACAGAAGATAGACAGGTTCTCCCTCTTGTTATCTCTTTCATGCCAGTAAAAAACAGAGTATGAGGCTTCTGGGGTTTCCAGCAGCAAAGACCAAAGATAGTCAGTCTAAGATGAAACATCTTTGTTTTTGTTTGAAAAGATCAATCTTACCACAAGAACAAAGACATGAAAAACACTTAAACAAGTTTTCTGCTTGAAAACTTTTAATTCAAAGGTCTGGGTTTGGCTAAGCCCAGTTCAGGCAAAATTGTGAATCTTGCATACAATCAGAACTGTACCTTCCTTCACTGCCACAGATACAGCAACCCTGTCTGTAAAAATGCAGATTTGAGCTAGGTATAAGGTTTTGCTCTTCCTGAGCAAGAAATTAAGTCAAGAACAAGAAGATCTGTCTTTAAGCAGTCAGTAGAGGTTCCAGATCACAGCTGTCACCAGTAAGAAAAAGTAAACACTGCAGAACGACATGTACAATAAGTGCAGTGGTCATAGTGTTCAGCCACTGCTCATTAGTGTTTTGCATTTAGCAATGCAGAGAAATCTGCTGATACCCTTTGAGACTATTTCCATCCTTCTCCCTTCTGCATTCACTACAGCTCATCCATTAACATTTCTGCTGAGTGCCCTTTAGTTGACCTGAAAGTGCCAGGACTGATTGTTTGCTGAGTCTATCCCATAATTTTAAAATCCAAGCACGATTGAAACATACTGAACAGGCACCAGGAAAGGTGCCTTATTCTCTTCCACTCTGTCCCAATGATTCTGACACTTACTAATTTTCCTTGCATCTGTTTTCAGCTCTGTCCTAACCACCATGGTCCTTGGTAAAGGATGCTCTTCTAAACGCATGGCTGATCCTCTTCCCCTCCTCTTCAATGTACTCGTGGCAAATAGATTAAGCTCTGCTCTGGCCATCCTCTGTGGACACAGGGAACTCTCCTAAAGTCAGAGGAGCTCCAGAGAGACTGTGGCAGATGACCACAGCATCTTTCTCTAACTTAACAGATTGGTTTCCAGGCAGTTGGTCAAGCTCTGGTCATGAACACTCATGGCAGAGGCTAAAATGGAAAAGCAACTCATGTCCACTTCACCAAGGCACATTCAGTCTTTTCACACTAGGAGAAAATGAGATGCCATGTTTCAGGCTTCTGACAACACCCCATCTCTGATTTAGGATGAAGATGGGATGGGGAAAATTCATATAAGGAAAAAGCCATTTAAAGACAAGAGTCCTGAGAGTTATGAATAATTTGGCTGATTTCCTGACAGACACAGATATGACACTTTCACATGATGTCTGCTGTGCTGACTAATGCACCAAACTGTCACAATGTGTTGACAGACTTTCCCTAGAGAAGATGAACCTGTTTATTTTATTGTTAATCTTCCTACTGTAAATCAGCTTCATGGACTTGCCTATATCCTTTTGTTCCCAATGCAGAGATTACCCAAGATGCAGACTTACTACCTAGGAAGAGCACACAATTTGTGCACCTGGAGACTTTTCTCTATATAATTTCCTGTTTCTCAGTTACTCTGACTAAACTGATTGCTCTTCATTGCAAAGAGCAGGGCTCTCTGGAAGCCAGGAAGTGTATTTAAAGCTCACCTTAGGTGTGATGTATTCCAGAATGTTTTCTGCACCTGGGTTATTTTAAAAGGTCAGATACAATTGCAAAGTATAGATGGAGGATACTTATATGAAAAACCTCCTCTTGAGCATTTTACTTTGTGATATGTGTTATGTGAGCTTCCTCACTGCTGTCTGTGCCTCAGGTAGAGCTCAGACAGCATTAATAAAAAAATAGAGCAGTTTCATTTTCCAAATAAAAAGATTGTTCTTATAATTCACTCGATTTTATTTAAATATTTGAATAATTTATGCCAAAGAGAAGGAGTCAATGGCTTGAGTCACAGTGGCTAGCACTGGGCTGTTGGCAACTAGAGGCCCCATTTTCCTCAGAAATCACTGCAAAGGAACAGACAGTGTTTGCTTCCAGACCAAGTAGGTTGTCAGAATATTTTGTGTTATCATCTAGTCTGACAGCATTATCTCAAAGTGTTGACTCACACCTGTCTTGAAGATGCGCTTTGGAACATCTTGATCAGCAAGTTTGTTTCCTTCCCAGCCCTGCTCTCCTATTCAGACTTCCACCTTGCAGGAATGCTGAGCAGTTCAGCCCCAATTCAGCACAACCACAAAGCTGAACTTCCAGTTCAGAATTCTGCAAGTTCAAACCCTCTGTCTGTCAAAAAACCATCCTGGTGCTCCATTTTCTGTTTGCCAGCCTTATGCCCTTAGAGCTGTCTCTCAAAGATGTGGCCCTTCCTCATCAGGAATATTATGCTATAGCTTGGGAGGACTGATTCAGTAATATCCTGGCATTCCACTTGACTATCTTAAACATTTTACACCTACTCCCAGTAGCTTCTTCCACTGCTTAGCTCTTACAGATAACAGAATCAAGCAATAAATTAACTGCCCTATTGAAAAAAACCTGTAGCAGCAGTGAATAGAAATGGCAGATTTTTACTCTGCTTGTAGAAGTTAAGAATGAAATGTACTTTTGCTGCAGAATTCTATAATATGGTTAAAACCCTAGAAAACTGCCAATTTTTACATCCCTCATGCTTCCAGATTAATTTCAAGTCAATCCTGTTAAAATGGACACCCCAAATCTTACAGGACTTTTTGAGGGGGAAAAATACAGTTTAAGTTCAACAAATCACAGTTATATGCATTCAATTTGAGCCTTTTACTCAACCCCACTCCTGTTCAAGAGAAACCATCAATGCTTTTTATCTTCACACCCCAAAACCCTACTAACATCCCTGGCAGCACCCATCTCAGTGCTTGGCACAGATGAGACCTGGTTTTTCCTCCCCTTCATTATCTTTACCAATGGTATGAATTCTGTCACATGTTTCAGACCATCCACCAGTGCCTGCCTACACTCAGGCAGAGGAGAAGCTGTGAAGGTTATACCAGACTTCCTTGCAACAATGCTGTTTTAAGATCCTCCCCTGCCTTTCAGGAACCTAACACCTTTTATTTTGTTTGGTTTGGTTTTCTTTGAACTGATCGATTTTCAGCAGAAGTAAGGAAGCTTATCAAGCTCGTCAGCATCACAAGCTCTGGAACTGCATGCTGTAATACCAGTGGAACACCAGAAGGTCCTGGTTGCACATGGATCATAAGCTCAGCTTTGATAACAAATGTGTGGCTCCTTTTTCCCCACTTCAGGAAGTGTTGACCATCCCCAGGGCTGCCCACATACAAAGTTCCTGTGGCAGGTTAGTACACACTACACCCAAACCAGACACATTCCAGATCAGCCCTGTCACCTCTCCCACTTCGTCATCAGCTGTGATTCAGTCTTGGCACATGCAAAGCAGTGAAAGGCTGTGTCCAGGAGAACTTTGCTGAGGTGCTGTATAGACCCTTTTTGATTAAAGATTTTCACAGAACTGCCAAATTCTTTTTTCTTATCCAGCTACCTTGAACTCGGATTCTCAAACTAATTCCACAGAGAGCTCTGACAAGAAATCTCTACTGCAAGCAAAAATATCGAACTCAAAACACTTCATAGTCATGTTGTAGGCTGTTCTTAACTTGGGTAACTTTGCACCAGCGACTTTATTTGCCTTCCCCACCACTCTCGTGAATAGTATTTAAAAAACTAAGAAAACAGGAATTATTACAGGATGCTGAGTTGCTCAAGAGGGCCCAGGAAAGTCATGCATGTCTTGTCTGTTCCTGCATGACCACGGGCTCTACAGTGCAAATCAGTGTCATGACTCTCACTGAAACAAGTTTTTACTATCTCAAACCTTGTGTTGGTTCAGAAGAATCCAGGGGAGCCACCTTCTTCAGCACCAACTTAGTTGATAGGTGCTCCATCAAATACTTCCTGTAACTGCACAGATTTGAGCCTTTTACCCCAAACTGAGAGCCTGGTGCTGCCTGCCTGCCTACAGGGCTGGGGTGAGCAACTGCTCCCAGACTGCTCTGCAAGCTACTGGGAGATTTCAAATCCCCGTCTAACACCTGTTCGACTCCATCTGATGTCCACAAACCGTGGTAAGAGAACAAGCTCTGAGCATCAATACAGCATGGTAAAACCTGTCCTCTAAAGCCACCAGTTGCACATTTGGTGTATCACACTGTTGCATTTCTATTAGCAACAGCAAAGAGGAAAAGAAGCAGGGATGAGAGCAGCACTGCTCTCTACACTTCCAAGGCACTCCTTTTGTAACACGTGCTGACTGAGAGCCAGGGCTGCTACAATTGAAGCCTTCATTTCATATCTCCTACCATGTGGTAGACCCTGAATATTCATTACCTATTAAAAGCTTTGAAGGTGTAAATTCATCCCACAATCAAGTGAACTGATTTATTCACACAGCTGAGTCACATGCATTTACAGTCTGTGACCTAAATCTATTAATTCAGCATACAAAAAACCCCAGCCTATTTTTTTATTTTGGTAATATTGGTTGAGCAAAGATGAATATTTTAAAATTGTGTGGGGTTTTCCTTTCAAGCAGTGCTGACATACAGCCTGCACTGAGCCTGCTTTCCTTGCTGGTCCCAAGAAGTGGTGCAGACATTGCTCATGTTATCTGGTATGGAGTGACCCATTTAACAGAGAGTGCACAAAATCTTCATGGGAATCACATCAGCTCTTTAGCAAAACTCTCTGAAGTGCCAAGCAGCAGATAACATGGAAACCTCTCCTAAAGAGAACTATAACTCCCTCATTAATAACAGAAAGCACAACAGCCAGTTCTGACAGAGGGGAAGATTGCTCTGTGGAGAGCAATGTGTTATTTTGTCTAGCACCTCCTGAGTCTTTTCCTAGGGCCAAAGTAAAATTTTACTAAATCTCTGCTGTACTTGGGGAAATAAAATCACATTTTCAAGAATGACTGGAGTATTTTACAGCCACTGACTTTTAGCAAAACTAGAGAATCATTAAATACAGTGTAGGGGGTAACATTTAAAATGCCATCGAAATTTAATCTTTTGACAGCCTCTCCTCCCCATTTGATAGCTGTGATATTCCTTGAGTCCATCGCTGATATCATAAATAGTCCCATGAGCTCCTGAAGAAAGATTGAGTTTTTAAAAGGTTGAAGTTCAGTCCTGTGCTGAAATTGCAACCACAATCTAATTACAGTGTGCACTGAGCACACACTTTGGGTCTTAAAATCCATTTCCATTCCAGGCTGGCAGTTTACTCCTAGAAATCAATTCTTGCATGTGGGTATTCAGATACACACAGGTGCACCCTCAGACACTGACACCCTGTTTCACAGGGTGCACTTCGCCAGTATTTCCTTTGCATTCATTCACTGCTGTCCATATGTTTGCAATCCTTTTGAAGGGAACATCCTTCTTCCCCCTTCCCACCGGGATCCTTCTGCCCTACTGATTTAAGGAAAAACACCGGCTGGAGCTGATGGTGGCACACAGTGCTACTGACAGCAGGTTCACCAAAGTTAAGCAGGAGTGATGACTAACAGACTGTAAAATGGGTAAGTTTTTATCAGCAGCAAGAGTGGGCGAGAAAACATAGGGGAAAAATAGGAGAAATTAAAGTTGAAATACTATTTGGTTAATTAAAGAAATACCTTCTGTGACTGGCACATGTGTTATTCAGTGAATGGCAAAACCTTCTAAGCCACTGTGAGCTGCAAAGCAGTTACAGTGTGAAAAGGGAAGGGAGGTACCAGCTCAGTGAGGTTCCATCTCACAGGCACTTCAAAAGCCTCTGAGAACACGTCTCTTTATCCAAAATCACCCCTCCCAAAGGCCAGTTCTGCAGCTTTGCTCTGCAGGGGGTGCTCAGCCTGGTGTCCTTGTGGGCTCAGGAAACATCTCTGGAAGCCAACAAGAGTAAATGCCAGTGTCTCTTCAGCCATCCAGTGCCATCCAGGAGTCTGGAAGATGAATCTGATGCTCACGGTCCCTTCCAGAACAAAGTAAAGCAGGGAAGGGAGTGGCAGGTGTGGTGTGGTGTAAAATCAGACCTAATGTTTAACAACTATTACCCATGGTAAACCTTCCCCCTGTAAAAAGGGAATTTGAAATCTGCCTCTTTACACTTCTACCCTAAAATAGAGACATCAGCAGTTTCTTGCTATGGGAGGAGTCTACCCTCCTACTCTTTTCACCCTGTACCACAAAGGGAAGCAGTTTTACAGAATAGTGCAACATCTACAAAATGCAAGCAGTGTCAGGCACTGAATTAGGAGCAGTGCCACCAAACAGAATGTATTGCTGAAGACCTGCAGCAGCCAACTGCAATAAATGCAAAGGAAATTTACAGCCACATTATCCCACCAACTCAATCAAGCAAGATTTTCACCTGAAATGTTGTGTAAATCGTTTCTGGTTTTGACCACTTAGACCAATCCTTCCAAAGCCCCCTTCCCTTCCAAACAGGTGCTGTTTTCCTGTGACATAATCAGAGCTTAACAATCACCCTCACTTAAACAGGAGCACCCACCAAAAAGCACAAGCCATGGTGAGTCCAGAACTGAAGCTGTCCCTGAAGATGGAAGGAATAAATCCAGAGAATAGTACAGTGAGGCCAGAACATCATGCATTACTTCCAACAGTCTCCAGTAAAAGCAGTGCCCAGCCAGAGCTGTGACGCTGCAGAGTGACAGTGGGGATTGCAGTCTGTTCACAATGTCTCCCTTGAGGCACCATCAATCCTCCTGCATTAAATATCCCTGCTGCCTGGTGCCCTCCTCCTCCTCCTCAAACCATTCTGTGGCTGCAGGCAGCAGACTGGAAGCAGCAATTTGGTCCTGCTTGTGCCAATACACTGAATATTCAGTGCCCACCCCAAAGAAAAAGCTGATCCAGAGCATCACCAACCTCCACCACCCACTCAGGGAGAACCAGACAGGAGTACCACGAGGATGCTTCCACACACCAGGGCTGTCAGGCTTCTGGAAATGTATTTAAAATGCCACAGGGGAAAAAATTCTTTCTGGGAAAAGAAGTGCAATTTGCAGTAGTCAGGCCAAGTGTACAAGAAAAATACAGTAAAAGAAATCACATGGGCCTATGCACACAGAAAAAGCAATCTGTGCCATGACCTTTGGCAAAATGTAAGTAATTTGTGAATACTTGACCTTTTCCAGAGGTTATCTGGGTGACTATCTAAATCAAGAAACAAATCATCTGCATCTGCCAGCATTTGCACCACAACAGTAACTTGACCTATGCCAAATTCTCTGTACATAGCAAATTGTCTTTTCACCCATTGAAAGACATCATGAGCTTGGTTAGAGCCAGAGCTCCCAATCTGGCTGACAGATGTCCAGAAATCCTCTAGAGAACCAGCAGAGTCATCAGTCAAGGTGACTACAGGACACAAGAGAGGTGGTAGGCTATTGATAAAGATCACTATCTGCCACCCCCAAAGTCACACTGGCAGTTACAGATGCATTGACCTTCAAATTTAGACCTTCCCAAATGACAGCTGTCAACAGCAGACTGCTCAAACCAATTTCATTCTCTCTCTAAACAAGCCACATGGCCTGTCTGATTGGAAGCAAATATCACAGCACTTCCCAGTGAAATGCAGCTGACCGTGTAGAGGAATTTGTGTTTGGCAAAGGGCACTCAGTTCCCAGGTGAGGAGGCAAGATGCAGTTTTTCCTCAGTGGAAACTTCCATGCCTTGTAATTGCTCAGCAGGAAAAGCAAAACTGACATTATTAAAGCTCCTTTGAAGATGTGTCCCAAAGCACTCTTCAATTCTTTATTTTCAAGCAATCCCAAAGAGAACTGAAGAATGAAACACACAATTCACTCTTCACACTGGAGGCTAAAATTCACAAGTTTCCCCCATATCTGGCTGCAATAAATGAATCATAGCCAAACAAACATTCACGGACCACAATCCTAAATTCTCTTGTACCACACTTTAAAGCTGTTCCTGCTTCCTGCACAAACTCACTGATTTTCTTTTTCTGCAGATTACCTTGTCCAGTCTCTTACATGGCATGGGATTATCCATGGTTTTACTTTACCTGTTGCTTTATTTTCCCACAGCTCTGGATAACTGCAACCTGAACACAACTCCAAGTAGGCAGAGAACTGAACAACATATTTTCCCTTCCTCCAACATCCACAGAGCCTCGGCACTCGCTCAATACATAACTTGGTAAAAAATTGATTTTTCAGCTTTTTTACCAAGTAAAGGAAAACAAACCCATTTATTCTTTTTCATGTTTGTCAGAAGAAAATGGAAAAATGCTTTGTGTTGAGCAAAATTCTATGTTTTGGAGCATTTTTACTTCTTGCTTGCCAAATATTCCAATTTAAATTTTGTCAATAAAAAGCTAGCTTCAAATTAAATCCATTAAGATATCATACTTATAGAAAACCCCAAAAGGTGAAGTTAATTACATTCCTACCTCTTTAAGACAAAAATAATGTGTGAGATGCATAAAGCCATCATTAAAGAGTCTGCATAAAGTGTGCAACAAAATTCTCCTACAGGTTTCCCCTGTTCCCAGTAGGTTACAACACTGAGAAAAGTGGCCTTAGCAACACATCCCAACATACACGTCCCATATATCATCTTTTAAACTGCCCATATAGTCACTTCCTACTAAACTAGCAAAGTCACCAATATTTTAGGACAGTTTCTCAAAGAATCTATTAATACCATGCAAATATGTGGACAAAGCTGTTTGCATGTTTGGGTATTTTATCATAGCAACAGAAGTGCCACTGGAAAATAATATCTCATGTTCCAGAAGCCATCTGGATCCCATCGGGAGGGTCAGCTCATCTGGAGGTGATGGAACACCACCAGAATGTGCCCCAAAGGGGAAAAAAACCAAGTTTGACTATGCAGATGTATGTGTGATGTTATAGAATACTTAAGAAAACATATATATAAGTAGAGAAATATAGATAATTCTGAAATACTTCTCATTTCAGCAGGCCAATATCCTCTGCATGCATTTCCTTCTAATTTCAGGAATCCTAACAGAGAAAAGTCTCACCTGTTTCTAAGCTTTTCACTTGAACTCCTAAAACCATAATGCTTCACTCAAACTAAACTGTCAAAGCAGCTTTAAAATCGAAGGAGTACACTGCAATTTTTCCAGTGCCTGCATTTTGTGCCCTGTGCATCGACCCTGTCTCCCTTGCAGTACTCTGAGCCCACAGTTCAGTCTTGTCTCTCATTCCGGGGCTGAACATCCTTCAGAAGTGAAATGGATTCAAGGCTTAGGAAGCAGCCCTGCTATTTATGGTTTTAACTGCACACAAAATGTGAAACCAGCACACGTAACTCTACAGAAACACTTGCATTCTCTCCAAGTGAGGCCCTTCAATTGCATGGTGAGTAAAAGGGTGCTTGATTCGCACTCACACTGTTGTAAAACCTTATGTTGGAGTAGTAGTGATTGTGTCTGACGATGTCTTTTATCATTCATGTGCTTAATCACACCCTGCACCGAGTTAACCACGCTCAGGGATGGGTGTTTACTCAGCAGCCTGTGCCAGGACCTGGGTCTGAGATCACCCGTGTTCCCAAATACTGCATATTTTAACAAGTCCTGAGCAGACAGTCTGATCAAAAAATCAGATCAAGGATTTTAAAATGTTTGTGAATATCACCATAAAATCAGATAAAATGAATAGGAGACTATACTGTCAACTGCAAAGCGAATAAAACCACAAACATTATAAGGCATTTGATTTGTTTCCATTTCATTGATACAAAAGCACTGCTGCTGAATACAAGTCAATTGTGCTAAATTGCAGGTAACAATGTAATTTAGAAGCCAAAAAAATTTCTGTATTGGGGATCACCCCCACCAATACTAAAAGGCAGTGGCTTGTTCTGCCTCCAAGACCTAACCTTCCTTCCACCAATTTTGTTTAATTTGCTTTTCAAAGCTTAATCATATTAGAAGAATAAAATCAATACATGTGAAAAATCCAAAATCCTCAGTAGGATTTGCACGAGCAAATTTCTTGAGAACATGCAGGCATATCACAGACAAAGAAAACCAATTTTACAACTTAACAGCATGGACTGAATCAGGCATGGAGGGAGAAAAATTTACATAGAAAATATCTGGCCTTGCCTGGCAGAATGATTTAACACACCACTTACATACGCTACTTTCCATACTGTACTGTCTTCTATGCTTCATTCATGCCTTTTTTTTACTTTTGCATTTAATGATAAATCAACACAACATCACCTGTGCTAAAGGCAAACACCGAAGTAGCGATAAAACACAGCCATTTAAATATCAAAAAATGCTACCAAAATTGATTGCCTTTCCTTCAGGCATTAAGAATTTACTGTTTCAGATCACTGACTTGTATTGCAGAACACAGCAACAATCCATTCTTAGCTGTGTATGCATCAATTCTTAGCTGTACCCCTCAAAGCTCTTACCTTTGAAATGCAAACATTACGTAACAAATTAAACTCCTGAGCGCACAGCAAACCCACAGCTCCTCTCTCCACCACAGTGCTTTGCCAAACGTTTCATTGACACTAAGTACCAAGCTTGCTTTATGTCAGCTGTTTAGAAATACGTGCTTAGTTTCAGCATATATCAAAAGGCTATTTTAAACATAGTCACTGCTAGTTCACATTGAATTAAGGAGGCTGCAGTGGCTGTACCTTGACTAATCTGAGTATCCCACTGTTCCACTTCAGAACTCTATTTTTTCCAGTCATTGTAAATTATATTAAACATCTGGGTCATTAGCAAATAGAGATTTAAGGAATCCGAATGTGTGGCAGCCTTACTGCTGCCTAGAAAACACTGTCATGTGGGACTGCTCTTTTTATCCTTGTTAATGTCTAGGCAAATACTTTATTTTTTCTTTCAATAATTATTTCCAGGTATGCCCTTATGAGAATGGCAGTACCACTTGGTAACACCCTTTTGTTTCCATGTTTCAGTGCCAAAGTTTCTTTTTCTCATGGCTACAGACTCATGTTACCAAGAAATATGAGTGACGCTGTCATTGTGCACACTGACAGGAATTTTGGTTCCTTTAATTTCTGGGTGCAACTCTGAGCTGCAACACTACAGCCAGGAGCCTGAAATTCACCCAGACTCCTCAGAAAGCCTCTGGATTGTCAGGCAGTGAAATCACAGTTCTGAAATTACAGCAGAAGCTACTTCTGAAATGGTTACACCAGAATGGCTGTTTGGAGTACAACAACCTCAGCTCCTGGGAGACATCTGACAGCAAGTCAAAATGAAGCACGAGGAGTGCCATTAAACTCAGTCACAGCCACAATCTACTGCTGGGGTATCACTTGAGGTTGATGCCTTTAACTTCAGCCCTGAACGGGGCTGATAATTGAAATTAGCATGAAATATCTCCCTATAACAGTTTCTTTTGGCCAGAAATTTTCATCTGTTCATGAGAAATGTGTGAACTCATTTTTAGTTATTTCTATTCTACATCACTAATAAACCATTGGCTTTAAGTGAATTACTGTCCACTCAAGTGAATAATTGATATTGGCCTATACATTTTATTAGCTGCTGAAGCTCCCTTTCAATTGTGCCACTGCTTCAATGATGCAATGATGAGCAGATCTCAACACGACAAAGATGACTGTGTGAGCACCTGCATGGTTTGCACACCTCCAAAAGGTGTTTACCCGCCTCAGAAAGAAGTTGTCAGCAGGCTCAGATTACTTCACTTGTTGCTGGAAACTGAGTGTGGAGTTTAAGTAGAATCTGGCACAATGAAACATCAACTGGCACTACCCTGAAATACACATTCACACAATCCACTGCCAGAACTGGGGCTTGCTGAACATGTCACTCACAATGCTCCCAGACACTTGGCTGCTACCGCAACTCTTTTCCCAGTAAAAGGGAACCAGATGGTGAGCGACTCTTGGCATTTCTCAGTGTTATGTGAAGTGTTTCTTTAGCTAGTGAGCACATGCCATCCAGTCAAGTCGCTTTGGAAACAGCCCTTCTTGTCTTTCTTCAGATTTCTACACAAACGGCAAACATCCCATTCATGAGGAAAGTCAGACCCAAGCACAGCATCAAAAGTCTCAGCTAGGAGTTTCTGTTGTCCTGGAGACAAAGAAGCATCTCTGAGGGATTTATTTCATCCTTTGGTCCTGTTACAGCCTCTGAGTGTTCAGTTGCTCATCAATGTCCACGGAGAAAGATTGATGGAGACAACTCAGTTAAATGCCCACAGTCAGATGGGATGAACAGAGGCCAGAATGCCCAGCTGCCTAAAAGTACGAGTTCCACAGCTGTTTGTGTATGCAAGCAGTGCTTGACAGCCAGTCAAGTCTGCTCTAAATTCAGGAATTTAGAGACCTGATTCTGTTCCTGGCTCTGCCAAATCAATTTAACCAAATCCTTTTTTCCTCTGGTGGAACCACGTGCTTTGCAGGGCAAAGCAAAAGCTTGCAAGCAAACTTGCTAGAATCTATTAGAAGCAGAGGTTTCAAAAGCCCATTAAAAATAAAATAGAAAAAAAAGTTAACCTGAAACATTAAAGTTTATTATTTTGACTGTGCGGGTAAGGACTGCTTTGCTTGAAGGGAAAGCTGCTGCCTTGCTGTAACATTTTTGCCTTGGGGCAGTTTTCAGAGAGTTGTTACCTTTCAGGAATAATAAAATTCAGCATGTTGAATACACACCACACACACACAAGAAAGGAAAACAGAAGGAGAAAGAAAAAAACCCAGAAAAGGCTAAATGCCCTACAAACCCTACTGAAGCTAGCATTAACAATTTGTAGACTCCAGACTTCGGATGGTTGTGGGTCTGAGGAGGTAAGAGAAGAGGTGGAAAGCTGTGTGTACCCTTCAGGCACAGCTGAAGGGACAGATACTCTCTCGTTCCATAGACATGACCCCAGGGTACTGTTGGTATCAGAATTACTCAGTACACAGTGCTACAAAATAGGACCCTACCTGTGGCCAGATGAACTCCATTAACAGAATAATATTCTGTTTATATTTGATTGCACATGAGGGCAAATCAATCTTTCACTGATGCCCATGGAAAGATTTCTTTTCAATGTAAAGGGAGCTGAGATGGATGAGGCCCAAGAAGTTTAGCATAATCAAAAATATAATTAATTGTCATTGACAGTAAATATGTTATAATGTGTTAAAGGGAACTGCTCCCTAACAGTTTCCCCTCAGTTTAATTTCATGAGATGCATTTCCACACAGAAATGGTAGGTTCTTGCAGATGCAAGGTTGAAAGCACTGTGTTACTTGGGAGAGTAGATTCTCACAATCTCCAAATATCAACTGTGATTCATCACACAAAAAGTTCACTTTTAACAAGTCTTTAAACTAGAGTAGTTCACCTACAGTGATTGTTCTGGAGAAAATCTGCACTTGGAAAAGTGACTCTGTATTTCACTAGCAAAACTCTTTGTGTGATTTACAAATCCCATTTACTCAGATGCTCCTTTGAAGTCAAGGGACATTGAACACCAACTACACCAGGCATGGGGAAGTAAACCAGAACAAGTTATATTACAACAGATAAAGAGGTAAGATATATAGATAAGACTTCTCTGTCCCAGTTTCACAAATATCTTATCAAACACTGCCAGTTACAACTGAACGAAGCATTTCTCACCACTGGCACTCTCTCCTGTGCCTGCCCAGCAAGGCAGCGCATCCTGAAATTATCACTGACAACTGGTACTTTTCTAGCACTGTCTTTACGGGGATTTCCAGTTTTCTCTTCCTCTCCATTGAAATATTTTTTCAATTAATATACTCCAATTCACTCTAAGCCTATGAGACCATCACCCGAACCCTCCTTTCCCTCTTACAGAACACCCACTCCACTCTTGCAACCTGAAAGATTTCTAAAACCAAAGAGGATTGTTGTGACCATCAGTGTCAGCCTGCTGTAAAACAGCCAGTGGAATTTTATCAGTTTTCCTCAGTGCTGCACAAGAAAGCCACTGATCTGCCTCCAAATAAACACAGTAGTGCAAAAAGCAATTTGGATGCAGTTTATCTGGCAGTAAAGATTTAAAAATACTTCTCTTAGTTTATATAAAATTATACAAGAGACAAATAAACCCGAAATCAATAAAACTTGTTATAATTACTAATTTCTCTTTCTTATTTTGCTTGTTAAAACCACAAACTGCAGCTTCTCATTAAGAAAATGTTTAAGACCTGTGACTGTAAGTAATAAGCCTTCTGTCTCCTGATTTCTTGATTTAATTCACAAGCTGTGTTTCATTTGGAGTGGCAAGCTAAAAATAAGCTATTTGCTCCAACAATTACTTGAATTCACTCTGGCTTTGCTGCCTCTTTGGCATCCCTCTACAAATCACCGTTTTATTAGCTCCTCACATTAATTTGTTTTATTGTACTTTAAAAGGCTGTTTGACACTGGTTTTCTGAACCTCATCCCAAGTGAAGTAGTCCCAACTTCATTCCTGGTCCCCGGCACCTAAAGTTGCTGGGGCGCACTGTGAAGCATTGAACAGTAAAGTGCAACATCCCAAGAGTTCTCCTAGGAAAGCGTTTCTTTCTGGTTCATTTCGCTGGAGCTGCAGCCCTTGATCGAATCGCTGAAGGGAACTGTGTCCAACCAGCGCATGGCGTTGCCCTCACCGCCTCTGGCCCGAATCCCACTCCCATCTACACTGATGTCACGATTTACACCGGTCCCACTGACGCAACGGCTCTGCCGAGACCGGTGGCGCGACTCCAGATTTGCGCTGTGTCACTGAAGGGCTGGAGGCAGGCAGGGATGGAGGGAGGGACGGATGGAGGCCCGCTCCCAACCCATCCGTGGGCGGTTTTGGGTGCCTGGACAGGTCCTTCCCTGACTATCCAGAAACTGCCGGCACCGCACTGGCTCCGCTCCCAGTGCCCCACCGAGCCCGGCACGCCGGCGAGAGCTCAGCTCAGCCAGGACGGACAAAACCCAGAATAAAAACACCCCCGAAAGGCACCGCGACCGACCCCCGTACCCGAGGGGTCTGGGCTGCTCCGAGGGCCGGGGAATGCTCCGGGACTCCCTGGGAAAGGAGAGCCGGGCTGTCTTTGGGGAGGGCTCCACGGGAAAGGGGAAAGGCGGCCGATGGCCTGAGGGAAGGGGGCTCAAGGCCGCCAAGGGGAGGGCTCTGGGACCCCCCGAGGAGCGGAGAAAGCCCGAGCCACCCCGAAAGGAGCGGGACCGGGCTGCCCTGAGGCAATACCCGGGAGCTCCCGAAGGGACGGGGACCGCGGTGAGGACAGGTGGGTGACGGGTTGGCCCGGGCGGGGTCCGGCCAGACACAGCAGGTGAAAGTTGCGCGGGGGCCGGGAGGCGCCGCACTCACCTCATCCCCTTGGCCGAACTGCAGCCCCAGGGCGACGAAGTGCTCCACCCGGATGAACCCGTCCGCATCCTCATCGCACACGTCGAAAACCTCCTTGAGCTTCCGCAGAAACCGCAGCAGGCTGGCCGGCTCCATCGCGGGCATTAGCTGGAGGCCGGCGGCACGGCCGCGGCCGCAGCAGCCATGATCGCCCGCGCCTTCAGCGGGTGCGTGACATCAGCTCCGGGGAGCGGGGCGGGAGCGACGGCGAGAAGGAGGAGGAAAGGATGGAGGGAGGGATGGAGGAGAGCGGAGGGAGGACGCGAGCCCCGGCGGAGGGAGGGAGGGAGTGCCGGGCGGGAGAACAATAGGGCAGAGCTGGAGGATGAGCTGAGGGAGGCGCGGCCGCCACCAGGGGGCGCCGCGGGCAGCAGGGAGGCCCCGGCGGGGCCGGGCGGGATGGGGACAGAGGGACCTGGGGACACCGGGGACACAGAGGGACTGGGGACACAGAGACCGGGGGGACAGAGGGACCTGGGGACACAGAGGGACTGGGGACACAGAGACCGGGGGAACAGTGGGACTGGGGACAGAGGGGCTGGGAGGACATAGAGACCGAGGACACAGAGACCGGGGGGACAGTAGGACTGGGGACGCAGGGACCAGGGTGACAGAGGGACCGAGGGGGCAGCGGGACTGGGGACAGAGGAGCTGGGAGGACATAGAGACCAGGGACACAGAGACCAGGGGGACAGCGGGACTGAGGACAGCAGGACCGGGGACAGAGGAACTGGGGACACAGAGACCGGGGACACCGGGACTGGGGACAGCGGGACTGGGTAAACACCGGGACCGGAGGGACACCGGGACTGGGGCCAGCGGGACGGGATGTGGGAACAGCGGCGATGGCAGGGAAACTGCCCGAGGAGCGAGGGAACGGGGAGGGAGCGGGGCAGGATGGACAGGAGAACAGCAGCAGCCCGGGAGGCAGCCGGCCTGGCATCCCCTGGGCTCTGCGGCAGCGGACGGAGCCGTTTGCAGCCCCTTTAGTGCTCCCTAGCTCTGTCCGACGCCCCAGATAAAACACCAACCACACTGCAGTATCTTTTCTTAGAAAAAGTCTGGTCTGAACAGTTCCAGGCTAAAGGGGAAAAGCCGAGTATAGAGAGTTAAGGGGTAATTAAGGCAAAGCAGGACAAGCGGAACTCCCCGCGCTCTGTTGCACTCAAGCGAGCAGGCAGAGCCATGGAAGGATCCCCCTCATGGCTGGGATGGCTGGGCGCTGACACTGCCCACCCCCGCTTTAATCAGGCTGAGCGGGTAACGAAAGGATGTCCCTGCCTTTGCAGGATTCCTCGTTAAAACCGCCTGTAACTGCTGTGCTCCATGGCTGGGCTTTAATTTGATCTCTCTGCTCTGCCCCTTTTCTTTCTCTCCAGTGTTTGGACTGCCTTTGAAGCCCACAGCTGTGAGCTGCCAGAGGGGAGACCTGGCCATGGTCTGAGAGATGGGGATGGTTCTGGTTTCTGCACTGTGCCTCAGACCAGGCATGATGGGTCCAGCTGCTGGGGACGAAGCAGCTCTGGCTGAGTCAGGCTCAGGTACTCACTGCCTCTGCCAGCACTCCTTTCCTGCTGTAGATGCTGAGTGCAGGTGACCATCAATCACGGAGTGACGTCCTGTAGGTGATTGATAAAGCTGTCCAACTAAAATGACCATGTAAGTACAGCAGGTTCTGAATCGAGACAGTATCCATTCATTTGCTTCTTGCAGTAAGAGAGGTCCATATGGCCCTTAATAACCCTGAAAATTCCATGATTAGAGCAAGCTGCTCAAATTTATCTTTTTTGTAGAAACCAGTGTGTTCTCAGGAAGTTTTATTTCTTTGAACATGAGTCTCTCATCCCTTTTATGTGCAAATTCAGGGTATGGAAAGAGGCTGGCTTGACAGCCCTCTAGCCATAAGTCAGTTGTCAATCAACAACACAGTGACAGCAATACAATTCCCCACAT
This sequence comes from Brachypodius melanocephalos, assembly GCA_013398615.1. Classification (NCBI taxonomy): domain Eukaryota; kingdom Metazoa; phylum Chordata; class Aves; order Passeriformes; family Pycnonotidae; genus Brachypodius; species Brachypodius melanocephalos. The sequence goes on along the minus strand of VZSR01001033.1, from coordinate 1,544,012 downwards.
ATCCACCTTCAGAGAGATAAGGAGCTGATTTCAGAGCCTCTTCCGCTTTGATCTTCCTTTATTTTTACAAAAAAAAATGGAAGAGTTCTCCTTTCCCTCACTGATGTATTAAACAGCCTTTCCAGTCTGGGGGGTGAAAAAAAAATCAAAGTGCAGAGATTAGATATGAACCTTGGGAAGCAATGAACTTCCTAAGAGATATGAGGAGATGTGAAAGGGAAAAGGGAACCAGAATATTTGATCAACGAACTTCTCTGAAGCTGCCTAGTAGAGCAGGATTCTTAAGATGTGGGGATGTTTAGCTTTTATCTTGAGACCCTTGAACTCTTCAGGTTATATGGAGATTGAGCTCAGCACACCCCTTGGGGACACCTATTCAAAAATCTGTGAGCTGGTACCCCTTGGAGCTGTGGGAAGGAACCTGTGTGGAATCAGCTCCTGTTAGTCTAACTGCTCTGAAGTGAGTTCCACCTCTTCAAAGGCTCAAAGCACAGCTGTGTCACTGTCCCACCTTGTTTGCTGAGATTGTCTCAGTGACTCCTAGCTCTGACTCCCCTCTCTGTGTGCAGGTGGACACCTGTGCACACCCAGAAGTGAAATCACAATAAATACTGCAGTAGGAAAAAAGAAAAAAAAGGAATATTCCCACATATCATGAGCAGAGGAGGAGTTCCCATGCTTCAGAGGGGTTGTGCTCAGTTTCATGAAATCCAATTAATTTCTCCTGACTCTCCTCTCTTCTGCTGGAAGATGAAGGAACTTGGTCTAGATAATGCAAGTAAGGGGCAACATGGATTTAAATTCAAACCGTCAGCATTAAAATCTGTGTCAATTTTGCACTAATTTGGAAGGGGTGGATGCAGGGGAAGATCTGGGTTTAGACACTACTGTTTGGGGAATTAGTGCTGTGAAGTTCAAGAACTGTCAGAGACAGCCTGAGTGCCAGCAAGCACTGGAATGAAGCTGATAAAGCTGGAGAGGGTGTAGAAGCTGTCATTATAGACAGCTGAATATGTCAAGCAAATATCTGACAACTGGGAGATGATTTGATAGCACTGAACACGGGAGAATTGGGATGAGAGACGCTGTCAGTAAAGGTCTGGGATCTTAAAGCTGGGGGTGTCCCATGGGGGCTAAAATCAGGACAATGAACCAAACTTGTGCCACCCATTTGCTGGGCAGCTGCTCTGCCAAGGTGAAGTTTGCAGGGCTGAATCCTGGAGGTTGTTTTTTATTTCCAGTGGTGTAGCTGGCATTGCTCCTTGCTCATTCCTGCTTGTCCACTTCCAGGTAAGACATGCACCAGTGGGCTATTTTCCCTTACTGGTATATGTAACTACTTGTTTAATCAGAGATAATTGGCAACATCTTCATTTGACTCATGAACTATGTGAAATAAATATTTTACATACTGCCACTCTAGTTTCTTTCTAGACCTTGAAATATGACTAGTGGTGGTGCTACTGTATTTGCCTGCTAAGAATAAATAGTTCAAGAGGAAATATTCCATTGCATACCACAGGCCATGGCTGTCATTTGCAGGATTTCTTTACAATCAGGTGCTTTTCCATCAATGTCAGTTCCAGTCACATAGCAAATTGTAATCTGGTGTCAGAAACAGCATCTGAGGAGGGCAATCCCCAGGGCTGATGGCCCTGTCTACAATTCTGGTTGTGTTCCAGCAATATCCAGAGACCCAGCCCCTAAGAGCAGCTTCATAGTACAATTTCTCTTTATAGTGTTCACAATATAGCTCTCCTTGAATATTTGGCTTCTCATAGTCTTACTGTATTTTGAATCAAATCCTGTTTCCTATTGCCTGCTCTGATTAACAACAGATGTGCTTGATCAGCTGGGCATTCTCTTTAAATGTTACAAACAACAGGTAACAGGCAGAGATAATCAATAAATTAACACTTTTGCCCCTGAGAACTTAAAAATATTACTTAAGAGGTAATGGAGTTTTCTAAGTTTGGAGCAGAAGCAAGATACTTGATTTGTTTTTAAACTGCCTTTTCTCAAATCTGTTTTCTATTATAAAAAGTTAAACAACAAGAACACAACTTCAAAATTTTGGGGAAATGTTTCTACAGGCAAGGATCTTTCTTTGAAATTTTCCAGGTGCTATAGGACTTCCCCTTGTAAAAGTTTTACTGGTTTAATTTTACACAGTATGAATGCTCTTGCTTGATTTCAACAGCATTCTTACCAGGTTATGAATTGGGCATGAGCAAAACTCTGTTGGATGAGCCCAGCTAGAGAGCAACTGCACTAAATTCAAACACATTAATGCCTTATTTGTTTTGTCTTATAACACACATACTACACAAAGATCAAACTACCCGTTCTCCCGAAGTTACTGCTAAAATACACAATCCTCTCTCACGGTTCGCACAAAGCTGATTCCACTGTGAATTCATAGGATCGAACGAATATTCCCTGGTGTTTCCAGAGACAGCATCAGGGGTGCAGATGCCAAGGCCAGCGTTTTCCCCTGGCATTCCGAGGTCTCCTTACTCCACCGAGTGGACGGTCACTCCACTGCACGTCTGTCACCAACACAAGGCATCCTGCCGAGGCTGGCAAGAAGAATAATACATAAAACCGAGGTGAATGGACAAGATTTCTGCCTCGCCCATATCCCCACAGTCCTCCAGATGCCCTGGGGCCAAGCCACTCTTCTTGGTGCATTCCAGAAACCTCCCTGCTGCCTCAGGGAAAGGACAGAAGCTGCCACTTTTCTCTGACCAGCTCCAAGTAGGCTCACATTTCACTCAGATTATAACATACAATGGCATCTGGCAACCTCCTGAAAGCAATAAAATGTTCAAAGCTCCAGGACAACTCTGTGAAAAGCAGACCCAGTGTAGTAGCAAGCAGTCAAGCTATTTTCAACTTCTACCCCAAATAGGGCTGTAAAGTGACAGACACTCTCTGGCTGTAACAAGGAAATCACATTAACAGAGCCAAGCCCCAGATTCCAAAAGACTTTTTTTCCTCCTTTCCATCCCTCAATTTGTTAAAAAATATATGAATCATCTAGCAGCTGTAACAGACTGAGGAGGCACCAGCCAGTGTATTTCTTTTTTACCTAACTCACCCACAACACAGCACATAAACTTTTACAAGTCATCTTTTACTGTTTTAAATGAAGTTTCTACAATTTTATTTTGTCCTATCCAAGATGGACTATACAACATCTGAATAAATACATTCCATCTGCAGTTTTAGTCTTTAGTAGAGCTGAATACAGGAATGTAATTCCCAGATATTGCTGTATTCAGCAAGGAGAAATGGGAGAGAATAATAAAATTAGAACATGGTATACCATACTGAACCTAATGTCAGTCATCACTTGTTGTGTCTCCAAATAGATTGTGGGAGATGAGTCCAAGCTGGCTGATAATGGGAGATAAAGGACAGAACAAAAGTATTTATACAGGAGAATGTGGGGGCAGCATCATTACTGCTGTGACCATCCACAGGCCAAGTGGGGCTAATGCTGGCAAGCACAGTCTGGTTCAAAGATACACTGCAACCAGGTTGTAGAGAAATAACCCTGAAAAGGACACTCCAGGACCAGAGAAACAATAGAAAAGCAGCTTAACCAGGCTGGTTCTAGCAGCCTTTATAGCTGCTTTCAAAAATGACTGTGGTAGGCATTATCAAGTCTAGGGACTACAGCTTGCAGATGGAATTATTCCAGCTGTGCCTTAGAGGATTCACAGCACTTAAAACTGATACAGCCCTATTCAGAACAATATCTACCTGTAAATGTTTGTGTTGAAACTGGAGGATAAAAACCAGGGAAGAACAGAAGGCTTGAGCTCTCTGATTTGAATCAGCTTCAGTAAACGTGATGTTTGCCTCTCTGCTGTACAGTCACTCTGGCCTTGGTTTTTCAGGTCCCCTGTAAACCTGGAGTTGTTTGTCTGTGTGACATCCAAGTGAAATTTGGACAAGTCTTATGTCCAAGCCTTGCCTTGCCACAAGTGTACTTTGCATCCAGATTTGTGTAATAATGAGATGGAAATCCTGAACAGCAGAGCCAGTGACACATTAGCTGGAATCTGTATGGTTTTGGTCTTCTGAGACACAGTGCTGTATCCTTATAGTGCCTTATTTTCCAGCCTCGAGTAGGTTAGGAGGAGGGAATAAAAAAAGGCATGTCCTGAAGATTACCACTTTAGGAGCATTTCAGACCAATGCTGGAAGTTCTGAAGTCCCTTATGACTTGGCAGTAGTCCCAACTGATTTAGACCATTGGTAGTTAATTCAATAACCAATTCTGCTTATGCTTGCCACTGAATTACTTAAACACAGTGAAGAGTAATGGTCAATACATGAAATATGTAAGGATGCTTTGCTTTGCAATGTTTTAGGTGACTGGTTGAAAACTGCTGCATTAGGCCATTTATGCTAACATACCTCTTCTGCCAACATGGTTCTCTCCTACCTCAATCACCCACTACAAAGAAAAAAATGTCCTCCCCAAGCAGTGACCAAATGGTTCATTTGTTCCTCCACAAGACCTTTAACTACTCCTTAACTATCAATTCTATCATACAGTAACGGCTAAAACCAGGTTCAGAGAAACTTAGTGAAGGTGAACTCCAGTCTATTAAAGTTCTTACTGTTTCTGCATCAGTTTGTGGGCCAGATAAATTACTACTCCATTTCTGAATCCCTTCTGGAAAAACAGTATGTCTCAGAGTTCAGAAGTGACACATAAAATTGTGCTGCCATACATAAGAATATTTACAGGATAATAGACACAACATGACAATGAAAAAGTGCTTCAAGATTTCCATCTTGCCTCAGTACACAGATATCCTTCTTTTGTTGTGGCTTTGAAAGAAACTTCTAGGTTTCTTTCTCTGGCTTGGAAAAGGTAGAGGGTTACAGAAAGCCAAAACTGTTCATGCTGAAGTAGCAGTGCTCAATTATTGATTTTTAACAGAAATTTGTTTCTGTGAAAGTTAACAGTAACTGATGGTGAGCAAAATAAGTCAGTGGCTGTCAGGCTACCTATGCAATCAGAGCCTGCAGCTGCAGAGGATGAAATACAAACGCTGGGCTGTTTTCTTCTGACTGATCCAGCATCTGTAAAGCATCTTTTTAATATTTAGAATGAATCACTCCAATGGATTTGCCAAGTGACTGCCCTTATCTGGAAAAGGCACAGTGCATGAAATCAAAGGGGACAAATTACATCACTGCCAATCAGGTACACAAATGGGACTTGAACTCCTTTCAAAGAAACTGATTTCTTACAGCATCTGCTGGACAGGTGACCTACCTTGATGATCTAGAGCTGTGACACACCAGTGACAAAGCCTTTACTGGAATAAAAGGAATCTTCCTTGTTGCTAACAGATTGCTGCTTTGTTTTTGCATTTAAAAGCCTGTCTCCATGGCTAAGTGTTTTTATTCTAGCACATTTAGATTTGGCATAGCCCCTACAACCAACAAATCCTTACCACCAGCCTTATTGACACCATCTTTTTTCCTGATAAGCTGTCTCTGCCAACAGAAAAACCTGCTGAAGCTGAAACAAAGCAGGAAAAGGAACAGATGCCTCAAGCCTGTGATTGAGTACCAGCCCATGGCAATTGAATCAGTGTTCCATTTGATAAGGAGGAGTGAGAACAGCGCTAAATGCTGCTTTCTGGAGAGACCACCTTCTCAATTACTTTCCTCTATCAAGCCCCATCCTATTAATTTAGAATTAATGACGAATATTGTATATAACAGGACTGAGGACCAGCCAACTCAAACTGCTGTCATGGTCTAACCCCAGCCAGCAACAAAACATCACAGAGCTGCCCACTTACTTTCCCCTTGAGACAGATTGGGGAGAGACTGAAGGGTAAAAGTGAGAAAACTCATGTGCTGAAATAAAAACAGTTTAATAGGCAACAAGCAAATCAAAACAAGGAATTCATTCACCACTTCCCATGGGCACGCAGGTGTGCAGCTGTCTCCAAGGAAGCAGGGCTCCATCACATGCAGCTGTTACTTGTGAAGACAAATAACATCACCCCCAATGTCATCCCTTCCTTCTTCTCCCCCAGCTGAGCAAGACCCCACCTGGCCTGGGACACCCCTTGGGTCAGTTAGGGTCAGCTGTCCTGTCTGTGTCCCCTCCAACTCCTTCTGCTCCCAAAAGACCCCTCACTAGTGGGGGGGCAGAAAAGGCCTTGTCAGAACTGCTCAGCCACAACCAGGACAACCCTGTGTTATCAGCATCTCCAGCACAAATCCAAAACATAGCCCATACTATCTACTAGGAAGAAAATTAACTCTATCCCAGCCCAAACCATCACATTATCCAGGCAAAAAATACTGATTTGCTAGGCAAATTACTTAAAAATAATCCAAGAATGCAGATATGCAAATTTACACACTGGTTGCAACCTCCTCTTGTTCATCTAAAAGGCAGAACAGAAAAGATGTCATTTTCAAGCAGTAAAATCAGTGTGATGCTGAAGAGAGATGAATTAGACCTATTTATTGAAAAAGGTGTTTAAAAAACCGAATGTGGATTCCCATTGCTAAAGTTCTCAAGAATACAAGAAGGGAACATGAAAAAGGAAAGCAGTTATTAGGTGCCAATAGTGCAGCTGCTGGGTGATTGCACGTATGCTCACGCAGCATTGTGCCTCAGTTCTTGCTAAGACAATGCTATCAGGTATTTCATGAGTGTTTCAGTGGCTGGAGTAATTGAGAGGTTGCTATTTGTTTAGGATTCTGACAGCTGGAAGGAGCTGTTGTGCCTCCTATCAGACACCAATAAAAAACAACTACTTCATGCTCCACAGCAAAAGTCAAATGATGTCTGACCACATCTCTCCTTGACTATGTATTATCAAAAAAACCAAAGTTTCAAAGTAATAGTTCTCTGCAAGTAAGAACTATTTAAAATATCTCTAAAAGACATGGATCAAGATTTTGTATATCCTTCTTTTAAACACTCCTATCATGTTTTTCAGAATTATGCTGTTACTGCTCAAATAATGCTCCTTTCCTTCTGGGTAAACCCAGAAGGTTTTAAGACCTTAAAAAAAAAAGTCTTAAAAAAAGTTGGGACTCTTTGGTACAAGAGGGTATTAACAGGCCTTCTGCTTCAGGATACAGAAAAGCAGGAATTCCTGCTGGATGTGCTTTAGGTGTTGAAGATAAAGGCAAAGTTTGAGTAGCAGACATTAAGAATGGAAATAAGAAACAAATGGTCAGATGAAAAGGGTCAAATCCTCCTCTGTGGGATGTTTTTCTCTCTCTATAGCACAGGAAGTCTGAAGAATCCTGGATTCTAAATCAGGCACCTCAGCAGGATGGGATGGACTGTGATTCCTCTAGGGCAGGTCCTCTGTCCTGGCATTTCCATGTCTTCAGTTTGTAATCCAGTCAGGTGACTCAAGCAGAAGCCTGAGGACAAAGGAAGGAACATTCCACAGCCTCAGGAAGCAGGCTAGCTCCCCCACAGGAACACAAAGCAAATCAAGTCCAATCAGTTTTACTCTAGGTGTGCAAACTGACAAGGGAGCATTCAGGGAAGGGCAAGAGCACAAAATCCTTCCAAGGCAAAGGTTCAGGGCTTGTTCTTTATGACAGGGGACTTCCCTCTGCAAGAGTCATTTATGAACAGTGATAAGGCAGCAAATCACAGCTTAAAAATTCAAAAGCAGTAACTCATTCAAAGAAAAAAAATGCCTTTCCACCAGCACTTGTGCACAGCATCAGCAAGATGAGAGAGGCTGTGTGTCCAAACAGCCACTGTGCCTCCTTTGGCTTAGGATCCCAGATCCACACTCCTCCAGAGCCCTGGTGCTGGGCAGGAAGCCAGACCAGCTGACCTCCCCTAGTGCTGCTGCTGGGTCACCATCCTGAGCATTTTGAGTGCCATCTCTCCTTGGTCAGCTGGTACCTAGCACAGGGAAAAGCACAGGATAAGCAGCTGCAGTAAGGAAGCAGACAGCAGCTACACACACATCTTCAGTCTTCTTGCTGATTCCACCCCAAAGACTTTATTATTTACCATGTGCCCAGCCTTGAGAATCCAGAAGAAAGCAAAGTTCTCATAGGCCTTGTGGAAAGCAGCTGTCTCCGTGGATTCTGGAGACACATACAGTGGCTTCCACCTTTTCTGGCTGAACTGGTCCAAATCAGGCCACTTCAGCTTCCGGATCCATGCCTCCTGGCCTGTTGGAGATAAGAGACAGCACTGATTACCTATACTTGGAAATCACTGATCCTTGGTTCCACAGCAGCCTGGGAGTCCAGTTCAGCTGGACACCCCTGTACCGGATACCAGAACAGCAGAGTTAGCACAAAGTCTATGTGCTCAGATGCTAAAAACAATTTTATTATGCCTAGGAAAATTCAGGACAAACTGGAACAAAGCAATGGAGGGGAGAAGGGAATGTGAAGGTGTGTATGGAATAGATTTAGGATTGTACAAGTTGAACATGTGCTTCTTGGAGGCTCTGCAGCCCTAGAAATTCCACTATATTTCACTTCACACCTCAAACACCTTGAATGTCCTGCCATGGAGAAGGATTAGCCATACCAAGTCCCCCTCCTGGCAATCAGAAGAGGCACTATTTCTCTGTTTGTTAGACACTCATTGAGGGGAGACTGGAAAGGCTTTCTGTTTCCAGGTGCTGCTAGAGAGGGTGGAGGTCAAGACAACAAGATGATCAATTCCAGCACTCCAAGGGGAACAAAGGTTTAGCCTACCTGTGAACTGCTGGAAGAATTTACGTATTAACTACAGCTCAATTTTCAGCCAAAATGTGATAAACTGGAGCATCACTAACTGCTAATCTGTTTTGACAGTCTAAATACTGTGTTTCCTGGATTTATTGATTGCTATGTTTTTCATGAAGGGCATCTGAATATCTAATTGGACAGAGGCATACAAGGAATAAAGCCTTTCACAACAAAGGAAGGTGTTTGTGGAGTCTGTAACTGCAGATTCTTCAACTCACTGAGAAAATACCAGTGGGAGGGAGCACAGCAGCCTTGTGAGGCATTTCAGCAGCACTTGGCCTGGCTCCCAAACTGCCCCTGGAACAAACCAGCAACTTGCAAGCAACAAACAAAGCCCAAGGTGTGCAGGAGCCTACACTGACAGCAGGTGTGGTCACTCTTCCACTGCACCCTCCCTCATCAATTACCAGCATTCTTTGCCTGTGAATAAGCATACACACATACACATCTATGTGCCTATGCAGGAGAATTAAGTGAATTATTGGCTTCACTGAAACAAGCAATTACTAATGTTGAAGTAATTTCTCAACAGTATAATGGAGGTAAAGGATTTGCCTCTCTCAAAGGGATATAAGCAAAACATCCTAAGTGCTGCTCATTTATGACTGTAGTATTTAAGCACTGCTAGTTAGAAAAGAGGTTTGCACAGGAGATTGGGGAACTCTGGGTACTAATATACTGAAAGCTCCACATTCTACTCATCACATGTTCTGTTTCCATCCCCAGTCAAGAAGTTCCTCACCCATGGTGTCAACAATGAGGTCCAGCTGCCCATTATAGACTGTAACATTGACATTGGCTGCCAAAAGCTGATCAACAATATCGATGACAGGTTTCATGAAGTCCTCAGCCATGTTGTCAAAGACCTGTTTGGACTGACCTAGTTGGAACCAGAAAGGCAAATTTTAAGTGATGAAGGATGTCATCCCCAAGCTGAGACAGAAGCATGGGCTAAAGGCTCTAAAATGGAGTTCACAGCTGCACAAAAACCAATCCTAGCCCAAGCGACACCAATGATTTCTCAGCTTGAGGAACAGGAGGACCAGACAGCAGCTGTGCTCCCACTGGAGTTCATAGACAGTGCTGTCTGTTCTGGCTCCTATTTACATGCACAGTGTGCTGACATCAGCCCTCTAAGTCTGTTTTACACCCTCTCCTCCATAAGATGCATCATTACATTACACCAGATTTGTGGCAGAGAAAAGCTGACAGGAATTCCAGCAAGACTGCATGAAAGACAAAACTAGTTCTTGAAATACAGAGGATCTTCCTCCCTCTCCCTACATTGTTAGTTACCTGGCTAAAGATAGGTAAGAGCAGCAGAATCAGAACCAGAACCACACCTGCTCCCATAGGCCTGCCCCATGACATCTTCATTTCTGAGAAAAAATGCCCTCCTTATCCCAGGGATAACGACAATTGAATGTGACCAGTTGCCAGAGTATTTTCCTACAGGATGCAACACTGTAAACAACAGGTGGACCCTAGCAGACAGGAGAGTACCTCCCCACTTGACACAGTCAGGAATGATCATCAGCTTCTTTCTGATGGGCCCATTCATCAGCTCATCGAGGCTGCTCTGATGCATTTTTCCGACATGGCGCTGGTAAAGCCGCACTGAAAGAGACGGCACGCTTTGATCAGTGGCACACTTAAGACACCACCCTGCACAGGTAACAACCTTCAGTGTCAGTCATGGCAAACAAACCCTTTTCTAATGAAAATGCAACACCACAGAGAGAGATTTGCTTACTTTTACTAGAAACCACTGAAGTCAACACTTATTTAGGGGAGGATGATACAAGAAGAACCCATCCATTCCTACTTTTGGCTAACACTGCACTTTTTCTGGGCATCAGCTTCTGCTTTAACCCCCTGGCTCTTCTCAACAGACCAGTTATTCTTGAGCTGCAATGTTTTACTTTCAGAAGTTCATTTCACCTTCCCTTATGAAGCCAACAGAAGAAGAACTTGAAAGGAACTCTAAACGTATGGTTTTCACATTGATACACAAAAATCATGGAGCAAGAATTTAATCAGACTGTTTATACTGATGACACACTTTTGTGTCCTGTCTTAAAGACAGAAACGAAAGACAGTAAGAGGAAGTAACTTAAAAGGTCATAAAATGATGTTGCAATTACACTGACTGCTTCCTTGCTGTAATTTGTGCAGGATGTATAGGTGGAGGTGTCATCTATAGGGTTGTTCCACATTCCTATCTGTCTCTATGCAACAGCAAACAAGTTCTGCTCAGGAGAATATCAACATCCATTTTAAGGATATGCTACACTGAGGCTCTTTCCACTGTCAGAGTTGAAGGTATGTGAATTGAAACACAGGGCCTCAGAGTAAGTATTTAAATACAACTTACTGAGATGGAGATTTTCTTGTTCATCTGATTTCACTTCTGGAACCTCCTTAGTCAAGATGTTATAAAAGTTCACATTGTCTGTGTTCTGAAAACACAAGATAATTTCAGTAACACTTATAAAAACATTTCTCAGAGACGAAGAACAGTCTTTCCTGAAAAGAAAAGAAGAAGAAAAAAAAAAAGGATAAGTAAATCCTAAATAAAGGACCCTGTGGCTTGTCACTTTACCTGCACATCAGGAAGATACTTGTGGAAAAACTTCAGTTCTACATTTGCTTTGAGCAGTGGGAAAGAAATTCCTCAAGCCTGTATTGTTCACACATGGGTTGTGCCAGAGATGTTATTTACTCCTCTGAAGCAGATGTGAAGCTACAGGAAGTCTTACCCTGCATTCCTCATGACAGAGAGCTGCAGTGCCAGGTGATGCCTTCAGACAGCCCCTACTGTCAGGTCTGGTGCTGCTCTCAGTCAACATTTTTCCAGCCTACAATCCTCCAAACTCTAAAATGCTTCCTCAAAAACGTGGTGAGGGGTATGAGCCACCTCTCTTGTGGAGCTGCTGCTGACAGCTGGATGTGCCCAAGCATTGCAGATTGGCAGCTCTGACGCAGCTGACAGAGGCTGCCTGCATTCAAGGACAAACGTGAGCAGTGCTGCCATTAGAGAAGTTAATCCAGATTCTTGAAGCCCTTCTTTTACTTGATTTTTGAGTTTTTAAAGTTCTGATGTTTAGGTCAGAAATCAGCTCACAACAGCAAACCCAGAAGAACTGCAGTGCCTTCACCTGCCAGCACCATCACAACTGAGAGGAGAAGCTAAGTAGATTTGAAAAGTAAAACAGGAATCAAAAGTTCCTTCCAAACAGCAAGAAGTGAAACCAATCATGTGCAAGGCACTGTCAGTTATGAAACACAGAAAAAAAAGAGGAAAAAAAAAAAAGGGAATGACTCTAGATTAGCTTTTCTATCCAAGGAAGCCAGAGCCTTACATGTACTAAAGAATGAGATGTAACAAAGAATGAGATTTTGGAGCAACCTTTAACAGGAGAAACAAAAGCAAAACTTTACCAATCTTTTATGCTGGAACTTTCTAAGTAACGAGGTGCAGTGACCCACAGTAACAGACCATAAGCTGAGCTTCCTTTCCACCCTGTGCACCTCTTGTAGTTCTTCAAATAGAAATTTGTGCACTTCAAATTTGTGTCTTGCTGGATGCAGTTTTCAACATTCAAAGCTTTCCAGGAGATATAGTTTATTTTAATTTGAAACTGTGGAAATCAAAAGGACTAGTTGTATGCTGAAGCCTGAGTGCAATACTGGAAGACCACAAGGGCTGTCTTGCCCACTATCTCTGTCACTCACCCGGCAGGGCATAGCAAACACTCCTTTATGTCAGTACTGGGATAAAACACATCCTGGCAAAAATGACTGAGCAGAGGGTTGGAGAATTCATGCCAGCTCAGCATTCATAGGAAGGGTAACCTGAAATCCTGTGCATTCCCCAGGCAGCAATTAGTTCTTACTGTTAGTCAAAGATCTCACCTCTTCAATGACACCTTCAGCCTTGCCCCAGAGCTCAGTAGCCAGTCCATATTGATTTTTATTTATTGCATCCAATATTTCTTTGGCAACAGCAGTCACCTCTGCTAGACCATTATCATCAAGGAGAGACTGGAAGACAAACACAAAGGGCAGTTTCAATTAAAATTCCACATCCATTTATTGCTAACAGTCTCCATGCTTTCAAGGCTTTATTCAGGCCAAGACAGTCTTAAAATTCAACACCCATTTGTACTGTATAGCAGCACAAGGGATCAGGTGAGAGAGAACCAAGAGTTTAAGGTACTTACAGTGCTGTAAAGGTAGGGCCCCCAGGACAGCACAGAGTCTAAACAAATGGAACAGATTTCAAACATCAAACTGACAATCAATCATTAACATGAGATTTAACTTCCTTTTCCTTTATTGGGGCAACAATATTTATGAGAAAAATAGAGATTAATTAATCATCATAAAAGGGTACAGTCAACTCTGTTTAACCCTAAGGTTATGTACCACAGAGCAGGTTCTTTACAAATCCTGCAACGTCATTAATCCCCTATGAGTTGACCAATGAAATTTATTTAAATCAACCAACATGTTTTTACCAAAATGTTCTCCCCTGGCATTGCAGCACATCGCCAGAACATGGGCAGAGGTCTAACAAGAGGATGGGAATTATCTAAACTGATCTGTTTGAAAAGTCACAAGGGAACAACTGAGTTATAAACCAAATCTGCTTTGTAACACCTTTTTTTGTAAATTCTCAAGGATCAGCTGATGGCAGACAGATAACAGCTCGCTTGGTATTGTGCTGTGCTGCAGGGAATCTGTGAAGCCTGCCCTTGCCAATCCCACTGAAGGACCTTTTAATTTGCTTTTTGTCCTCCACCAGACACAAATCTCACTTGCAGCCTTGTGAATCATTTGGTGGCCACATTTAAGCACAGGACTCTTACAGAACACCTCAGAGGCTGTGGAGATGTGTAGGGACATTTCACCATCCCTCCAGATGCAAGTGTGCTCCTCAATGACCTTGCTCTCTGACTTTTCCTAACCTAGATACATTCTACAGAGAGACTCTTCAGTCACAACTTGCAAGGCTAAGTATTTCTTTTTGATTACCAGACTCACTAGACAGTTAATTCACTTAAGGCAGGGATGGCGTTTTTGACTTCAGGCACCCATGGAATGCTTATAACACCCAACAAAACAAAATAACAACAACAAATCATCCACAGTCTGAGGAGTTTAAACGTACCCAAAGGAGAAATCCAGGAGTCTCCAAGAGCAGTCCCCATAAAATTGCACTTTATGGTCCCTTTTTGAACAGCCTTCGTGAATAAGAGGAAAAACAAAACAAAACAAAACAAGAATCAAATTTTAGTTAGCTATTCATGACTCTAGAATCAGTTTTCTTTAAGTGAAAAAAGTAAGTAGCATTGTGAATTAAGCAATAGGGACAGAGTATTCCAGAAAATAAAATACTTGTAGAACTCCAGGTTTTAAAGTGAAAAGTGAATTATATCCTCCAAGTACTTACCTTGTGCAGCTCTAAAGCAATCCCAGCAGCCATTTTACCTCCATAAGATTCCGAAAATATGTAGAATGGGATGGTCTGGGGAGAGAAAAGCCACACAAGGAACTCATTGGGTGGAGGGCAGAAGATACCTCCAACCATCTCCCACATCCCACAGGACCCAGGCACTGGTTCTTCCTCTCTCACCATCAAACATTTAATGTTTTTCTTATTTTAAGTGGCACATAAGGTTTCCATAACATCCTTGTGATTTGCTGGGGTTGGTCCTGAAGTATTTTGGAACTCTAAGTAGCTGTTATCCTATATATGCTGCTCAGATCACTCAACAGACAATCCACCCCAAAGCTTATCTAACTAACCCCAAAACCAAGATACAACTTCTAAAATGTGGAAAATAAGACACAGTGGTTTTACCTACACCAAACACTACCTAACAGCAGAACATTGCTCATCTGGAAGTCTGTTCCCTAATTATTTTTCAATTCTATTCAAAAGCAGAGAAAAAATACAGCAATAAACAAGAATTCAAATTCACTTACCTGAAATTCTGTTCTACCCTTGAAGAATTCTCCAAGAAAAACCATCATATCAGAAACTACTGTAGTAAGGTTTTGGGCAAACAAACTACAATCATCCACATAACTGAATCCAGTGCCCACAGGATTATCCACAAACAAGATACTGGCTGCCTGCAACTGTAGAAGCAGAAAGAAAGTTTGTATAAAACCTCAGTTCAGCACCAGCAAAATCCTTAGTTTTGATGGCACAAACGATTAACTAAGTCAGCAAATCCTTGGACCTGAAAAACTTGCAGAAAAATTAGGTACAACATCAACACAAATTTGCCCAATCTGTAATCAGAAATACACCCAAAAAGTCCCAGTGATCCAGGGGCAGGTCACCTAGGGAACTCTGGAATACTTCAGACTATTGGTAGCTCAGAGCACAAATATATTGCACTAATTAAACTTCCACCTTCACAGGCAGCTGTAATTTGTTTTCCCTTGAAGGCCATACTGGACCTGTAATTACAAGCCATAGGTTTTACATTGCCAGCCACCCAGAAAAAGCTCTGTAACTGCACACAATGAAGCTGTGATCTGAAATAACACTTTCTACAATTTCCCTGCTCTGTTTTCCAGACATCTCCATTTCACAATTTCATGGAAGACCAGACATACTTCATCAAATTAGTATGTCTACCCCTCAGTTCTAAACAAGGCTATTCCTAGAAGCTAATTTATTAACCACAATATTTTAACTTGAAATATTATAGTTCTACTGAACTTTAAATGAAAAACTGTTCTGCGTAGTGATCATCTGCTTACACAAGCAAACAAACATTTGTAATCAGTAATTAGAAGCTGAACTCTCTACTGTACCCAGGTTGTATTTCTTGGTTTCATTGCTTTGTCTAATGGACCAATCTCTTCGAAGTTCCCATATCCACAGCCTGAAGCTCCTGGACCTCCCTGCAGGGAAATACCAAATGACAAAGATGTTAAAAGGCAGCATGGCATAGATATGACAGATGGAAGAAAAACAGAAGCCAGGCAGTAAGTAAAATGACAGATTGTAAATTTTTAGAAACGGCTTTTGCACTACATGTTAATTTGCAAAGCAGGCTCTGTTCCTCATGGTCTTGGGTTATGCACACACATGCCATTTCTGAAAGCAAGAATTCAACAGAGAAGCGGTCACGGACTTGTGAGAGCTTCTGGTGAGCTGCTTGCTGTGTGAGCACAGTTTCAAAACCTTATTCCCTGAATGTGGAGAGCAAAAGTTAGCAATATGATAACTGGGGCTTTGCAAGTCATTAGCTTAATCAGCACGCAGAGCTTGTGGGTTTCACGCTGATAAAATAATCCAGAAAAAATAAGGGAAGTCCTCAAGTGATTCTATTCAACATTAACTTTTGAAATGTACTGTGGAGAACACACCACCACTTTTATTAAACTGGGATTGTTTCCATTTAGTAATCATACTAAATCTCTGATTATTTTATCTACTCTCTCTAAAAATTGTTTAGACTTCAAACTCTCCAGGAAAGGAGCTGTGAAACCACAATGCACAAAAATCACTACTGTTGTATGAAAGATAAGAACAACCTGTTATTGCACTCGAGCTTGATGGAAGGTGAGCAGTTGAGGACACCCCACAACTGCAGAATTAAATCATGCTTGTTTTCCCCAACCCCAACACTTCATTCACAAGGTGAGGCATTTAGAACCAGACAGTTTTGAATCCTGTTTCTGTAGAGCTGCACAATATCAGATAGACTGAACCAGGCAGACATGGAAAGAATTACTGCTTAGGTGTCTCTAACCAAACCTTACCTGAAGCCACAAGACGAGAGGTAACTCTGTGAAGTCATGGCTTGGGTTATTTGCATAGTAGAGCCACCAGAACATGTGGGCCTTGCTCCGAACCTCCACATATCCCCACACCTCTTTGGGCTCCTGGGGCTGCCTCAGAACTACACCTTGAGAGGAAATAAAAATAACAATCAGCTAGGTAAAAAGGCTCAGCTTTGGGCTTTCCACCAGAATTGTTCCAAAATATTACATTTCAATCTTGGGTGTGATAATTAGAAGTGCTACTACTATTAAAAAAAATTTAAGAAGCCTGCCTATACTTACACCCCCACCCACAGCTGAGTTATCGTCAATCAATGAAGTGTGTAATTAAGTGCTTCCTTATCAGAGTCTGATGTTAGAGCTGCTGCCGGAATAACAGCCCAATCCCTGGAATAATTTGTTCTTGAAGTGTTTTCAAGGCCTGGGCTGAAGGCACAACTCCACTAACCCAAATGGAATAACTCCCATAACCAGCTGCAATTTCGACAAGGATCACAGAATATTCTGAGCTGAAAGGGACCTAAAAAGATCGAGTCCAGCCGTGTGGTGACCCGTCTAGTACGGGGATCGAACCCGCAGCCTCGGCGTTATTGGCGCCATGGCCCGACCAGCTGAGCTCATCCCAGTACCGTGACCTGGGTGTCTGCGGAGACCGCACCACTTCACAGTCCCCAAGGAGAGCAGATGCACACAGACAGAGTGTCACTTCTAAAGGAATACAAAATGTATTTTAAACTCTATAAAGTCAGGAAAGTCTGGTCACCTTACACGGTAAGTCTACGATCCATCTCGGCCACGGAACAGACCTTTGATACTCCATCCCCTTATCTCAGGGCTCAGGGCAAAAGGCAACAGCGCACTGGAGTAGGCGCAATGAGGCTTTTCCAAGCCACGGTGGCCAGGCTTTGCGGCTCCCGCCGGGCCTCCCGCCGCCCTCTCCGTCCCTCCCGACCGCCACCACGGCAAGCGGAATTTCCCGCGGCTCAGCCCGGGCTCTACCCGGCAGCGGGACACAGCAGCCCCGTGCCCGGAGGCCCAGGCCCGTCCCGTCCCGTCCCGTCCCGTCTCGCCTGGTCCATCCCGTCCCGTACCTGCAGCCAGCAGCAGCACGGACAGCGCGATCCCGGCTC